>AP025049.1:34363127-34444639 GCA_036186865.1 Eustoma russellianum | reverse complement strand
TACTTTACCTTGGGTCAATAATTCCTCAACTTGTTTTTTGGATTTCTTTAGTTTCCTCTGGATTGGCTCTATAGGCAGGTCTGTTTGGCAGAACAGCTCCTGGAACGAAATCTATTTGATGCTCAATGCCTCTTAGAGGTGGTAAACCTGGGGGATCTCCTTCAGGAAACAAGCTAGAAAATTCTTGAAGTAAAGATGCAACTTCACTTGGTAAAGTAGATGGCATTTCAGACGAAGAGAACAAAGTTTCTTTGTAAAGCAAGATATAAACATTTTTGTTTGAATTGATAGCATGGAATACCAATTGATGAGCCAAACGAAGGCTAGATAAACGTTCCAAGGACTTTGTGCGGGGGCAAGGCATTTAATTTGTACAATTTGTTGTTATGCCTAAAGGAATATCTATTCAGGTAACCATCATATGTAACCTTGTTGTCAAATTGCCACGGTCTACCTAATAAGATATGACTTGATTGCATAGGGGCTACGTCACATAACACCTCAGCAGAATACCCTCCAATTGATAAAGAAACTAGAACTTGCTTTGTTACTTTAACTTCACCACACTCATTAAGCCACGTAAGTCTATAAGGACGGGGGTGATTAATTAAAGGTAACTCAAGTTTCCTAACAAGTTCAAAACTTGCCACATTGGTACATGAACCGGAGTCAATGATTAAAGTGCAGACTTTCTTTTTAACCATACAGTGAATGTGGAATATGTTCTCTCTTTGTATGTCAGGTTCTTCAGTTTTAATTTGGGCACTTAGAGCTCGACGGACAACTAAGAACTCTTTTGTTTCACACTCATTAGTCTCTTCACTAATCTCTTCTTCTTCCTCACATGTTTCTTCAATTTCATTATTTTCCTTACTCTCTTCCAATTCTTCCTCAGAATAATACTCATTAGACTCTTCAATAAACATGATGCGTTTAGGGTTGGGACATTGATTAGCAAAATGACCTTTTCCTAAGCATTTAAAACATTGAATATCGCGAGTCTTAAAATTAGGCGTACCTTCCACCTTGGCTTTGCCTTTGTCAGGGATTGGAAACTTTGGACGATTTTGGATGTTCTGGGTTGATTTTCCTTGGAATCCACGGCCTTGACTTTGTTGTGGACGGAAAGGCGTCCTGGGTTGTGTTCTAGGAAAACTCAAAGGATTAGTCCGAAAAGAAGGGTTAGAAGTTTTTACCTTCAATTGTCTTTCCACTTTCTCAGCAATGTGAACCATAGAAGCCAGATCAGAGTAAGGTGTAAGTTCCACCTTAAATGCAATCTCTTTGTTCAAACCAGCTAGAAATCTAGCCATTGTGGCTTCCTCAGCTTCCTCTATGTTAGCCCTGGTAAGCAGATGTTCTAATTCTTTATAAAATTCATCAACAGATCTATTACCTTGAGAAAGTTGTTGCAATTTCTGGAAAATGCTTCTTTCATAGGAAGGAGATATGAATCTCTTCCTCATCTCTTGTTTCAGCTCGGACCAAGTAACAACAGGGGGCTGTCTTGTTCTTCTTCGGGTTTTCTGCAATTGCTCCCACCAGAGTAAAGCATAATCTACAAATTCAAAAGTTGCATACCGCACTTTGGCCAAATCAGAATAGTTAGTGCAAGAATACATATGTTCTATTTTTGTTTCCCATTGCAGATATGTTTCAGGATCACTCTTTCCTTGGAAGGAGGGTATTGTCAGTTTAGTAGTAATGAACTCTTCTTCAAGATGTTCATCTCTATCAGGTTGACGTTCATACATACCGTTCTTCCGGATAGTGTTCTTCATTGTATTCAGGGAGATAATCAAATCTCTCCTCAAAAGAAATGTTCCTACGACCACCATTACTACCTCGACCTCTACCTCTACCTCTAAGTGATGTGACTTTTCTACGTTCAACATGAGACTCATTACCATAAGAGGTGCCTTCTTGAAAAGGTATACTAGGTTCCTTTTGATCTGAGGTTGGCTTTTCTACTTTGCTTATCCTTCGTTTGTTATCCTCTATGTCACTTCTCATTAAACCAAACTGATTAACAAGGAAAGTGAGTGTTTGTTGTATATTCCTTAGGGGTAACAGGGACTGGGGATGGGACAGGAGTAGATGGGGACGGAGATGGTGCATTATCTTTCTGTTGGGGACCCATGATTCAAAAGACAATCTCAAAACCGATTTAAATATTGACAAGATGCAAATACGCTACTTTATGTTGACAATTGTTCAAAACAACAATTTGGACTATTTCTCCTAAAGATCAAGAAAATCACAGAAGTGAAATTGTTGTTCGGGCTGAATGAAATCTATGGGGTTGTTTAAGACATCCCTCAATTACTTTACAGCATATGCAATTATCAATTGAAGTAAAGTGAAAGTAAAGCACACAAAGTGTCAGCAAGGGTTTTGCTTTAGAAACTTTCAATATTTCAAAACTACAAACACTTTGGGGTTTGGTTTGGGCACTTTCTTTCTTTTGAGCTTTGCACGGGATTTTCCTTTTATGCAATGTTTATTTTTGGGCTTTTCCTCACTTGGTTTTCTTGTGCAATTCTCTCTTGTCTTGCCTCTTACTTGTTGACAAATATTGGCTTTTCTCTCGCGTATTTCTCAATCAAGCTTAATTTTCTTTCTTTGGAGGGGTTTGCTTGATTGTGTGAGACTACTTCTCACGGCCTACATGAGACATTGCTCACGGCCTTTAATAATGCACAAGGTTTGTTGTATTTGGAATTGAAAGTTCCCTCGTACCAAACACGGCTAAACACTATGTAGTGAGAGTTCAATTCACAATTACAACAAGGTCAAATTGAATAAGTGCAAGGTAAGTTCAGAAATTGATCTAAAAACAACAATTGGATAGCTCTTTAACAGTGTGTGGGCTCTTCAAACAATTCCTACTTCAGAATGTATCTAAGTCCACAAGTTGTTTGAAACAATTGAAATCAACAAAAAGATAAGCTATTAGCATTCACCAAAGATTTCAAATTGAGCTTTAAAAAGCTTGTTCTAAACCACACGGTTTTGGGCAGTTTGTTCCTTTTTTTCCTTTTCTGTTTTTGATGCAATGATCTAACTAACTCTTAAGATAGCTAAATGCAACTTAGTTGTTTTTAAATGCAATTATAAGCTGATTACTATATCCAACTAATGGGAAATCAGCTTTGATGCAAACTAGCTAGCTTGTTTTGTTTGTTTTAGGTGATCTATCCTACCTTGTTTTGTTTGGTTTTTGTTTGTATGATGCAATCAGTTTCTAAACTAGGTGTTACTAGATGCAAGTCTTTATAATATTCTACTTATCAAACGTGTAACACTAGAAACTAGGCAGCACACTTAGTTAACTAAAACTACTTGTTTTGTTCTTTAGTTTTCGGTTTTTCCTTGTTTTAAACTAGACAACCAACTAATCCTTTAAAACCACGTTGTAAACTAGTCTAACTAAGCTAAATAAGGCAGCACTAAAACGTCTACAAACAGTTTGCCACTACTTCTAAAAACAGAATTTAACAACTTGATTCCAACTAACTATCAACTAATCTATTTTTGTGTTCAAAGTTTTCTGTTTAAGGACTCAACTAAACTACATTTAAACTTCTAGATTAGGACCTAATGAACATTTCTAAGCTAGATTGGACAAGTACAAGCAGGTTACACACGGTTCTTAACTTAAGCTACTCAATCAGATTCTAACACACTTAAGTCTAGTCTAAGTTCCTTTTTTTTGTGGTGTTTCGGTTTTGCTACTTAAAACTAAGTTGCCAACTATTGTAAACTACCTAACTATCTAATAAACAGAATCTAATTGAGCAACAAAACAGTTTAACAACGGTTTCGGGCAAGCATCATGCATATGCTAGTTTAAACAATGTAAACATGAATAGAAGACTAATCAACGCTCTGATACCAATGGATGAGCCAAACGAAGGCTAGATAAACGTTCCAAGGACTTTGTCTCCTATTCCAAATTGATTTGAACCTCAGCTATGGCAAAGAACATCACAATGACACCCCTTGAACTGTAACCGTTTGTTCTTGCTCAATTTATACCAACACCTCTTGCTCTTTGGTATTCCAGCACATCTAAAACCTCATTGAGACCCTAAGATGCTGTAAACCAAAAATGAAGTGAAATACTAACAAGTTCTAGGCTATGAACTTGAAAGAAACCGTTAGTGGCCTTAAACTTCAACTAGAATAAGTTGAGAACTCCTTAAAGGAAAATCTGATTGAAATGTGTTTGAAATTGTGGTTTGTACATTCAGGTTCCTACCTTACTTATATGATGAGCCAAATGGGGGCTGGAAACGTTGCCAAGGATGTTGTCTCCTACTCCAAACTGATTTGAACACAAGCTATGTCAAAGAACACCTCAAAGACACCCTTTGATCTTTAACCGTTGTTCTTGGCTCAATCTATGCCAACACCTCTTCCTCTTTGGCACTCCAACACATCTAAAACCTCAATGAGACCCTAAGATGCTGTAAACCAAATAAAGAAGCAAATACTAACAAGTTCTAGGCTGGAACTTGAGAGAAAACCGTAAGTGGCTTTAGACTTCAACTTGAAATGTTGAATACTCCTTGAAGGAAATTCTGGTTCAAATGTATATTGATAATGGTTGTGCTTTACATTCAGCTTCTAAACTACTTATAACCAAAGAAAATAAACAAGGTACAAAGTCTAAAATACAAGGTACAAGTCTATGATTAACATGCTTTCTTTTTGAACAAGTTGGAGCAACTTTCGGTGAAAAGGGAGCTGGTTGCTTCCTTCTTCTTCTTGCTTGTCTTGAGCCAGAATTTTGATTGGTTTAAACATTGAGCAGCTTGCTTGGATCTCACCCTTGATTGGTTGTAAGTTGTAGCATTGATTTTTCAAAGAAATTCCCTTAGACAACCATACATTCTCTTGCTTGAATTCATCCAAAGTTTTGATTGGTTTATGGAGTGTGCAGCTTGGATAAAACTCAGCCTTGATTGGTTCTTACTTTGTGTTGAATTTTCAAACATAATAGTTATGAACCAGCCGAAAATCATCATGCCTTTTGATTGGATCCTTGGTTGAGCAGCTTGTTGAATTTTCCTCACTTGTTTGTGATTGGTTAAATCATTTGCTAGACTTCTTTCTATTGGTTGAAGATGTGATCAGCTTGCTTCTTCTTGTTTTCAACCCTTTGAACGTGAGGAAGAAATCAGAATTTGTCATGGGTGCTTGTCACCACCTTGCTTGCAAGCCACTTGAATCTCACTTCTTTGTTTGGGCAAAAATTCAGGGTTGATTTGCATCTTTAAGCTAAAACGTGTACCTGAAAGATAAGGCAAGAATACAACACAAACTATCCTAAAACAAAGTTAACAAACTAAGAATATTAAAAAGAACATATAAAGATATGTACAACATGCATTTGATACAACTAGATCATAGCTTGTATCATATAAACCCAATGGATGTCATCTTTGCTTGGCTCATCCTCTTCATGCCTGTAAAGGAATGATTCAACACAATGTAACAATTTCTTAGTCATACTCCTTGTTATGGGACCATTGTGGGGCAACGAGGTGTCATTGTCAGTGTTTGCATCTACAAGGTTAGGCTGTAGCTCATCATTCCCTCCCACTTGAAAAGGATTCGTCCTCGAATCTGAATCAACACTAAACGGAGAAAGGTCAGCAACATTAAAAGTTTTAGAGATAGGACCATACCTTTCTTCAGGAAGATCGAGAACATAGGCATTATCACCAAGCCGTTTCAACACTTTGAACGGTCCATCGCCTCTTGGCTTCAATTTGGAGTCCCTTTCCTTAGGGAATCTTTCTTTCCTCAAGTGTAACCAAACAAGATCTCCAGGCTCAAATATAACAACTTTACGATTCCTGTTGGCTCTATTGGCATACACTTTATTCTTATCTTCAAGTTGTGACTTAACCTTTTCATGCAATTCTTTCACAAGTTTTGCTTTTCGTTCACCATCTAAACTAGCACGTTCATGAATACCAGGTATGGGAACAAGATCAAGCGGGGACAAAGGGTTAAAGCCATAAACAACTTCAAAAGGAGAATGCAATGTTCCACTATGAACAACTCTATTGTATGCAAACTCAATGTAAGCTAAGCAATCTTCCCAATTCTTTAGATTCTTTTGAATGACAACACGTAAAAGTTGAGACAAAGTTCTATTAACGACTTCAGTTTGACCATCGGTTTGTGGGTGAGCAGTTGTGGAAAATAGCAATTTAGTACCAAGTTTACTCCACAAAACACGCCAGAAATGACTCAGAAACTTTGTATCTCTATCACTAACAATCGTACGTGGCATGCCATGCAATCTAACAATTTCCTTAAAGAACAAATCAGCAATATGAATAGCATCATCAACTTTCTTACATGCAATGAAATGCGCCATTTTGGAAAATCTATCAACAACAACAAAGATGCTATCTTTACCAGTTTTGGATCGAGGCAATCCCAATACAAAGTCCATAGAAATATCAGTCCAAGGTGAGCTTGGAACAGATAAAGGAGTGTACAATCCATGTGGTTGTGTTCTAGATTTTGCTTGTTTGCAAGTAATACATTGGTCACAAATCTTATCAACATGTGCTCTCATATGCGGCCAGAAGAAATGTTCCTTAAGTGTTTCCAAAGTCTTTAACGAGCCAAAATGACCCATTAAACCTCCTCCATGAGCTTCTTTTATCAACAACTCTCTTAATGAACACATTGGTACACACAACTTATGTTCCTTAAACAAATAACCATCATGCAAGTAATATTTGGCAAAAGGGGACTCAACGCATGCTTGATATATAGAACTAAAGTCATGATCAGAATGATACATCTCTTTGATAGACTCAAAACCAAACATGTTACATGAAAGAGTAGTAATCAAAGTATAACGACGAGATAAGGCATCAGCAACAACATTTTCTTTTCCTTGTTTATACTTGATCACATAAGGGAATTGTTCAATGAATTCAACCCATTTGGCGTGTCTTTTGTTCAATTTTCCTTGACCCTTTAGATACTTCAGGCTTTCATGATCAGTATGAATCACAAATTCCTTAGGTTGCAGATAATGTTGCCAAGTTTGTAAGGAACGGACAAGTGCGTACAATTCTTTATCATAGGTTGAATAATTGATGGAAGCTCCTTTCAATTTCTCACTGAAGTAGGCAACAGGTTTGTTACCTTGATGCAATACAGCTCCAATGCCAACTCCACTGGCATCACATTCAACTTCAAACATTTCATCAAAATTGGGCAATCTCAGGATAGGTGCAGAAGTTAGACGTTTCTTAAGTTCCTCAAAGGCTTGTTGTTGTGTTTCTCCCCATTCAAATCTTACATCTTTCTTGACTAATTCATTCAAGGGTGCAGCTATGGTAGAGAAATCCTTCACAAAACGTCTATAGAAACTAGCTAATCCATGAAAACTCCTAATATCTCCAGCAGACTTAGGGGTTGGCCACTCAGTTATGGATTTAACTTTCTCTTGATCCACTTCAATTCCTTCAGCACTAATCACAAATCCTAAGAATGTAACCTTTTCCAGACAGAAAGAACACTTCTTGAAATTAGCATACAGCTTCTCTTTCTGTAGGGTGACAAAAACGGCTCTTAGATGGTTCAGGTGTTCACCTAGGGTTTTGGAGTAGATAAGAATGTCATCAAAGTAAACTACTACAAATTTCCCTATGAATTTCCTTAAGACCTCATTCATTAACCTCATGAAAGTACTGGGGGCATTGGTTAAACCAAAGGGCATAACTAACCATTCGTACAATCCAAATTTAGTCTTAAAGGCAGTTTTCCATTCATCACCTTCCCTAATTCTCACTTGGAAATATCCTTGCTTAAGATCTACTTTGCTAAAGCACCTAGACCCATGTAACATATCCAACATGTCATCCAACCTTGGAATAGGGTACCTATACTTCACAGTGATCTTATTGATGGCTCTACAATCAGTACACATTCTCCAAGTTCCATCTTTCTTAGGGACAATGATTACAGGAACAGCACACGGACTCATACTCTCTCTTACTTTACCTTGAGTCAATAATTCCTCAACTTGCTTTTGGATTTCCTTAGTTTCCTCTGGATTGGCTCTATAGGCAGGTCTGTTTGGTAGAACAGCTCCTGGAATGAAATCTATTTGATGCTCAATGCCTCTTAGAGGGGGTAAACCTGGGGGATCTCCTTCAGGAAACAAGCTAGAAAATTCTTGAAGTAAAGATGCCACTTCACTTGGTAAAGTAGATGGTATCTCAGATGAAGAAAATAAGGCTTCTTTGTAAAGCAAGATATAAACATTTTTGTTTGAATTGATAGCATGGAATACCTCACTTTGAGATGCAAAGAATGCGCTTTTCTTTAGAGATGGTTCAGCAGAAATTTTGTTTTCTTTCGGTTCAACTTTAAGATGAGAACTTCTCAGTTGGTGTTCCTTGATAAAGATCCTTTCCAATTCCTTTTCTTTTGGATCATTGTAGCTTTTTAACATTCGTTGTTGATCCTCAAAGACTTTGTGCGGGGTTAAGGCATTTAATTTGAACAGTTTGTTGTTATGCCTAAAGGAATATCTATTTAGGTAACCATCATACGTAACCTTGTTGTCAAATTGCCACGGTCTACCTAATAAGATATGACTTGATTGCATAGGGGCTACGTCACATAACACCTCAGCAGATTACCCACCAATTGACAAAGGAACTAGGACTTGCTTTGTTACTTTAACTTCACCACACTCATTAAGCCACGTAAGTCTATAAGGACGGGGGTGATTAATTAAAGGTAACTCAAGTTTCCTAACAAGTTCAAAACTTGCAACATTTGTACATGAACCGGAGTCAATGATTAACGTGCAGACTTTCTTCTTAACCATACAGTGAATGTGGAATATGTTCTCTCGTTGTATTTCAGGTTCTTCGGTTTTAACTTGGGCACTTAGGGCTCGACGGACAACTAAGAACTCTTTCGTTTCACACTCATCAATCTCTTCACTAATTTCTTCTTCTTCCTCACACGTGTGCTCAATTTCTTTGTTTTCTTCACTTTCTTCCAATTCTTCCTCAGAATAATACTCATTAGACTCTTCAATAAACAAGATGCGTTTAGGGTTGGGACATTGATTAGCAAAATGATCTTTTCCTAAGCATTTAAAACATTGGATATCACGAGTCTTAAAATTAGACGTACCTTCCACCTTGGCTTTGCCTTTATCAGTGATTGGAAGCTTTGGACGATTTTGGATGTTCTGGGTTGATTTTCCTTGGGATACACGGCCTTGGCCTTGTTGTGGACGGAATGGCGTCCTGGGCTGCGTTCTAGGAAAACTCAAAGGATTAGTCCGAAAAGAAGGGTTAGAAGTTTTTACCTTCAGTTGTCTTTCCACTTTCTCAGCAATGTGAACCATAGAAGCCAGATCTGAGTAAGGTGTAAGTTCCACCTTAAATGCAATCTCTTTGTTCAAGCCAGCTAGAAATCTAGCCATGGTGGCTTCCTCAGCTTCTTCTATGTTAGCCCTGGTAAGCAAATGTTCTAACTCTTTATAAAATTCATCAACAGATCTATTACCTTGAGAAAGTTGTTGCAATTTCTGGAAAACGCTTCTTTCATAGGAAGGAGATATGAATCTCTTCCTCATTTCTTGTTTCAGCTCGGACCAAGTGACAACAGGGGGTTGTCTTGTTCTTCTCCTGGTGTTCTTCAGTTGTTCCCACCAAAGTAAAGCATAATCTACAAATTCAAAAGTTGCATACCGCACTTTGGCCAATTCGGAATAGTTAGTGCAAGAATACATATGATCTACCTTTGTTTCCCATTGCAAATATGTTTCAGGATCACTTTTTCCATGGAAGGGGGGGAATTGTCAGTTTAGTAGTGATGTATTCTTCTTCAAGTTGTTCTGCAGGATGACGTTCATTATATCTCTCTTCTAGGTAGGGTTCTTCATTGTACTCAGGGAGACTATCAAATCTTTCCTCAAAAGAAAGGTTCCTACGACCACCATTACTACCTCGACCTCTACCTCTACCTCTAAGTGACGTGCTTTTTCTACGTTCAACATGAGACTCATTATCATAAGAGGTGCCTTCTTGAAAAGGTATAGTAGGTTCCTTTTGTTCTGAGGTAGGCTTTTCTACTCTGCTTAGCCTTTGTTTGTTATCCTCTATGTCACTTCTCATTAAACCAAATTGATTAACAAGGAAAGTGAGTGTTTGTTGTATATTCTCTAGGGTAACAGGGACTGGGGATGGGACAGGTGTAGATGGGGACGGGGAGGATGCATTATCTTTCTGTTGGGGACCCATGTTTCAGAAAAACAATCTCAAAAGCCAAATAAAATATTGACAAGATGCAAATACTCTACTTTATGTTGACAATTGTTCAAAACAGCAATTTGGACTATATTTCCTAAAGATTCAAGTAAATCACAGAAGTCAAATTGTTGTTCGGGCTGAAAGAAATCTAAGGGGTTGTTTTAAGACAATCCCTCAATTTACTTTACAGCATATGCAATTATCAATTGTAGTAAAGTGAAAGTAAAGACACACAAACAAAGTGCCAGCAAGGGTTTGCTTTAGAAACTTTCAATGTTTCAAAACTACAACACCTTGGGGTTTGGTTTGGGCACTTTCTTTCTTTTGAGCTTTGCACGGGATTTTCCCTTTATCCAACGTTTATCTTTGGGCTTTTTCCTCACTTGGCTTTCTTGTGCAATTCTCTCTTGTCTTGCCTCTTACTTGTTGACAATTTTTTGGCTTTTCTCTCGCGTATTTCTCAATCAAGCTTAATTTTCTTTCTTTGGACGGTTTTGCTTGATTGTTGTGAGACTACTGCTCACGGCCTACATGAGACATTGCCCACGGCCTTTAATTGCACAAGATTGGTTGTATTTGGAATTTGAAAGTTCCTCGTACACAACACGGCTAAACACTATGTAGTGGGAATTCAATTCACAATTACAACAAGATCAAATTGTATACAGTGCAATGTAAGTTCAGAAATTGATCTGAAACAACAATTGGATAGCTCTTTAACAATGTGGGGCTTAAACAATTCCTAAATTTCAGAATATATCTAAGTCCAACAAGTTGTTTGAAACAATTGAAATCAACAAAAAGATAAAGCTATTAGCATATAGCAAGATTTCAAATGAGCTTTAAAGGTTGTTTTGATCCACACTGTTTTTGGGCAGTTTGTTCTTTCTTCTATTTTCTGTTTTTGATGCAAGTGATCTAACTAATTCTAATATGGATAAATGCAAGTTGGTTGTGTCTAAATGAAGTTTACAAAGGCTGGTTACTAGTAACTAATGGAAAATCAGTTTTGATGCTAAGTATGATAACTTGTTTTGTTTTGTTTTCAAGTGATCTAACCTACTTGTTTTTGTTTGGTTTTTGTTTGTATGATGCAATCAGATTCTAAACTAAATGATACTAGATGCAGCTCCTAACAAATGTGTATGAACTAGAACTAGGCAGCTCACTTAGCTAGCTAAAACTACTTTGTTTTTGTTCTTGGGTTTTCGGTTTTCTTGTGCTAAACTAAACAACCATCTAAGACACTTAAACTATGTTGTAATTTAGTCTAACTAAGCTATATAAGGCAGCACTAAAAACGTTGTGGACAGTTTGGACAAAAGTTACTAAAAACAGAATTTTAACAAGTAGTAAACTATCAACTATTCTAGTTTTGGTGTTTCAAGTTTTCTGATTTTAAGGACACAACTACACTAACACTTAAACTACTAGATTAAGGTCTAATGAAGATCAACTAAGCTAAATATGGCAGCATATAAAACGTTCAAAACAGTTTGCACACATGAACTAAAAACAGAATTTCAACTACCACAATTTGATAATCTATCAACTAGTCTATTTTTTTGTTCAAAGTTTTCTGATTTAAGGGACTTATCTAAACTACCATTTAAACTTCTAGATTAGGACCTAATGAACAATATCTAAGCTAGATTGAAAAATTACAAACTGGTCACACACGGTTTTTGTTTCAAGCTACACAATCAACTCCTAACACACTTAAGTCTAAGTTGTTTTTGTGGGGTGTTTTCGTTTTGCCTACTTAACTAACTTACCAAACTATAGTATACTATCTAACAAGCACTTCAAAACATAAGCTAACTACCTAAACAAACAGCAAGCAAACGCAATAAAAATCAGTACTCAAACGGTTTGGGCAGCATCATTGTATATGCAAGTTTAATCAATGTAAACATGAATAGAAGACTAACCAACGCTCTGATACCAATTGATGAGCCAAATGGGGGCTGGAAACGTTGCCAAGGATGTTGTCTCCTACTCCAAACTGATTTGAACACAAGCTATGTCAAAGAACACCTCAAAGACACCCTTTGATCTTTAACCGTTGTTCTTGGCTCAATCTATGCCAACACCTCTTCCTCTTTGGCACTCCAACACATCTAAAACCTCAATGAGACCCTAAGATGCTGTAAACCAAATAAAGAAGCAAATACTAGCAAGTTCTAGGCTGGAACTTGAGAGAAAACCGTAAGTGGCTTTAGACTTCAACTTGAAATGTTGAAAACTCCTTGAAGGAAATTCTGGTTCAAATGTATATTGATAATGGTTGTGCTTTACATTCAGCTTCTAAACTACTTATAACCAAAGAAAATAAACAAGGTACAAAGTCTAAAATACAAGGTACAAGTCTATGATTAACATGCTTTGTTTTTGTACAAGTTGGAGCAACTTTCGGTGAAAAGGGAGCTGGTTGCTTCCTTCTTCTTCTTTGCTTGTCTTGAGCCAGAATTTTGATTGGTTTAAACATTGAGCAGCTTGCTTGGATCTCACCCTTGATTGGTTGTAAGTTGTAGCATTGATTTTTCAAAGAAATTCCCTTAGACAACCATACATTCTCTTGCTTGAATTCATCCAAAGTTTTGATTGGTTTATGGAGTGTGCAGCTTGGATAAAACTCAGCCTTGATTGGTTCTTACTTTGTGTTGAATTTTCAAACATAATAGTTTATGAACCAGCCGAAAATCATCATGCCTTTTGATTGGATCCTTGGTTGAGCAGCTTGTTGAATTTTCCTCACTTGTTTGTGATTGGTTAAATCATTTGCTAGACTTCTTTCTATTGGTTGAAGATGTGATCAGCTTGCTTCTTCTTTGTTTCAACCCTTTGAACGTGAGGAAGAAATCAGAATTTGTCATGGGTGCTTGTCACCACCTTGCTTGCAAGCCACTTGAATCTCACTTCTTTGTTTGGGCAAAAAATTCAGGGTTGATTTGCATCTTTAAGCTAAAACGTGTACCTGAAAGATAAGGCAAGAATACAACACAAACTATCCTAAAACAAAGTTAACAAACTAAGAATATTAAAAAGAACATATAAAGATATGTACAACATGCATTTGATACAACTAGATCATAGCTTGTATCATATAAACCCAATGGATGTCATCTTTGCTTGGCTCATCCTCTTCATGCCTGTAAAGGAATGATTCAACACAATGTAACAATTTCTTAGTCATACTCCTTGTTATGGGACCATTGTGGGGCAACGAGGTGTCATTGTCAGTGTTTGCATCTACAAGGTTAGGCTGTAGCTCATCATTATAGCAAACGAAAATTATAAAGAGTACAAGTTTTAAAATACAAAGTACAAGACTAAAATGACATGCTTGCTTTTTGAACAACTTTTGTTCCAAGAATTCTGGTTGCTTGCCGTGCCATTCCTTGCTTTGTTTCCAGCCTTTTTTTCTTGATCAATTTGATTGGTTAATGTATTGAGCAGCTTGGTTTGAACTCCCTTTGATTGGTTGTATTTGAGGCTTTGAATATTCAACCCAATTATGCCTTCAACCATCCGAATTCTTCAAGGAATTTGATTGGATCAAACTTTGTGCAGCTTGCTTACTTGTCTTCAACTTGATTGTGATTGGCTTGAAGATTTGCAAGACTCCTTCCAATTGGTTCATGATGTGAGCAGCTTGTACACCCATTTAACGTGAGGAACAATTCTTGAATTTGACATGAGTGCTTGTCACCACCTTGCTTGTAAGCTACTTGCATAACACCTCTTTGCTTGGACAAAAATTCAGATTCTAATTGCATTTCCAAGCTATGTACGTGTTCTTGAAAGACAAGGCAATAATACAACACAAACTATCCTAAAACGAGGTTAACCAACCAACAATATTAAAAAGAACAACTAAAGATATGTACAACACGTTTTTGATACAACTAGATCATAGCTTGTATCATATAAACCCAATGGACATCATCTTTGCTTGGTTCATCCTCTTCATGCCTATAAAGAAATGATTCAACACAATGTAACAACTTCTTAGCCATACTCCTTGTTATGGGACCTGTGTGGGGGCATTGAGGTGTCATCGTCAGTGTTTGTATCCACAAGGTTAGGCTGTAGCTCATCAAAGGTTCTAGCATAATTCCATGTACCCCTGCTGGCAGTAAGTTAGTCTGCATATAGAGGGGTACCCAGTTGGGAGCATATGTCTGATAAGATATGATCGATCCAGAGATAGATAGACAGATTTAGGAACTTGACCCAAACTGGTACCTATGCAATCTATGTGGCCCCAAACATGAAGAACCTAGGCATCCTTTTAAGAATCAAGGACCTGCCATACGCGAAGTAAGGTCCTACATAAAGAACCTCTTCCATCTCTTTGTCTGTCTCAAACTTGAAGATGATCCATCCAGAAGCATGGTAGTCTAGCTTACGTTTCACATTCCAGGACTTAGTAAGGTTATATACTGCTTTCCTGCAAGGGAATCTGCCAACAAAACATCCTACCAGAGACCTCTCAACCTCATCATCACCTAGTAGTTCATCCACATTAATGTGCACCCTCCTTTCCACATCAGCTTTCTTAAGCTTAAGGAAGTGCCCAGGCTTTCTGTTGTTGACAACTAGGCCGTGCCTTAGGTTGAGGGGGCAGTGGCTGGCCATGGACAGAAGGTTTAGAATTTTTAAAGTTACTTGCCAAAGGGCCTAGACCCAAGGCTGTGGTTGCTTGACCAGCTGCCAGGTTGGTAGGAGCAGATTGGAGATTGGCAGTTGGCATATGGGGATTGAAGGTGGCGCGTCTATGTGTAAGATGCTCACATGGGAAGTTGGTTGACTCACGTGCCGGGCAGTTGAGAGGGGGACATATTGGAGTTTGGCAGTAGGTAGAAGGGATGGGCTTTTCTCATTCGCTTGATCATTACCTTCTAGACCATGTTTTGGGTGAGATGTTTCTCTTTCCTCGGGTTATTCCTCTTGAAGCTTTCCACTAGAAGAATAGCCTTCATCTTCATCTAAACCACCTGCAACAGGAACAGTTTTGACTCCTAGTGCATCAGGCTGCACGTTAATAGCTGCATCCACTTTACAACACTTTTGTGGCTTAGTGGTTGAGCTTTCACCCTTAGAACTCCCATGAAAAGGGAATAAGGCACTGGAATCTACGCTTCCTTTCTACAGTTGCTGTCTCTTGTGAGCTCAACTGCTTTTTTTCATGAGCTTTTTGGGGGGCATGTAGCTTACATTTCTGCTAGAAGCCATGTTGTGGTTCTTTTTTGAAGCTTGTTTCAGCTTCAATGCTGCCTTGGCCACCTTAGTTTTAGTCATGGCTAGGCCAAGCAGCATCCAACTAGAAAACTATAATTAGGTGTGAATGAGAGGTGAGAAGTGATGAAAGAAGAGAGGGAGAAGGTTTGATCTAAGCAAGATGAAGAAGAACGGGTGAGGGGAGAGTGCTGCCTTTCCTAGAGAGAAGGTAGAAGGTTTCTCTATCTAAACTCAGGGGGGAGGCCATTCTTGGTAGAGCTTGAAGTGTCAACGCTACTAGCTTTAGTATTCTTCTTCTTTTTTTTGGGTTAAAATGCTAATATTAACCAGAGAAATCAAAGCATCAAGGGGATGCAGGCCATACAATAGCCCTACTTGTAGGTCAACATGCCGACCTACATGTACTATTCATTAATGTAAAGCAGTCTTAAACTATATAAGCAGCGCCTATGTCTAAGATATGTAGGTAGAGCTTACATCACTCTATATACATGAGTGCATATTCTGTGTTACTTCCTTAGATACAAATATTTCTCCTTCAAAAATACATCTGTTTTGAGCTTGTCAAAATATAATACACCATCGCAGCCAAATCAATTTTTGTTGCCTTGGCTTTCATCGCTTTCCCTTTGAGTTTTCTGGATCTCTAGGCTAACAGTTTGCCGATAGAGTGGATCCTCTGTGGTAGAGCTAGCCATGCTAAGATGGTCAGCCAAATTTGGTTGGTAGCTGAGCAGGAGAAGAAGAGGTGCTACAACGTCTCTTGTCCTGCAGAGCAGAGGTGACATTCTTTTTGTCTAAATAAACAAGGTGTTCCTTGTTGGGAAGCTTGTTCAGTCCAGCAAGCTACAATGTGAAAGAGTGTTTGGGGGTTATTGCTGAGTCCAAAACAATCCTGCCCTAGCTGACTTTACCGCCCTTATCTCTAAAGTACTCATACACAAGACGAGGTTCGAGGATACCTTCCGCTGTCCATGAGGTGATTACCCCTATAGCCGAGCTACAGGAGTCTTCCCTAACCAGCAGCTGATCTCTGATCTCCAAAAGTTTCTTCAGGAGGGGTGAGTTTGAGCTGCGACCCGTACTTGACCATAGTAAACTGTACAATATATACTTATGATTCATCCATTGCACCCAGAGTGTGTCTTTCTTGTGATGAAAATCCCACAAATGCTTGGTTAGCAATGCCAGATTCCATGCCTTCAGTTGAAGAACTCCCAGACCACCTTCTTCTTTAGGCAAGCTAACCTGAGAACAGGCGACCCAAGCCTTTTTGGACCTAAGTGAGGAATACCCCCTATAAGAAGTGTAGATAAATCCTGGATAGTGCCATTTTTGGCCAGCTAGAGAGGTACGTTGGACCAAAATGGTGGAGAGGAGGAGAAGACAATGTAGGAAACAAAAATCTATGGGGATTTGCAAGCATGAAAGGATCTCGGTGTAACCATCTTCGAAGAACAAGCATGAACTTCTAAAGAGAAGCAGCGAGTTTCTATCTCTAACCTGTCTGTGACTAACATCTCAGAGCTCTTTCTTTTTTTTTGTTAAAATGCATATATATTAACCAGAATTATCAAAGCATCAGAGGGGACACAGCCTGTACAATAACCCCAATTTAATAAGCCAGTAGGCTGGCTTATATATGCTAATCAGAATAATGAAAGGCTGTATAGGGAGGGGGTGATGAGCCAAATGGGGGCTGAAAACGTTTGCCAAGGATGTTGTCTCCTATTCCAAATTGATTTGAACCCAAGCTATGTCAAAGAACATCTTAAAGACACCCTTTAAGCTTTAACCTTTGTTCTTGGCTCAATCTATGCCAAACCTCTTCCTCTTTGGCACTCCAACACATCTAAAACCTCAATGAGACCCTAAGATGCTGTAAACCAAATAAAGAAGTAAATGCAAACAAGTTCTAGGCTGGAACTTGTATGAAAACCGTTTGGTGGCTTTAAACCTCAACTTGAAATGTTGATAACTCCTTGAAGGAAATTCTGGTTTTTGTATTTGATAAGTGTTATCCTTATTACATTCAGGTTCTAAACCTCTTATAGCACACGAAAATAAGAAAAGTACAAGGTTTAAAATACAAAGTACAAGCCTATGATTAACATCCTTTCTTTTTGAACAAGTTGGATGAACTTTCGGTTGTCAAAGGAGCTGGTTGCTTCTTCTTCTTTCTTTGCTTGTTTTCCAGCCATAATTTGATTGGTTTAAAGAGTGAGCTGCTTGGTTGAACCCTTAGCTTTGATTGGTTAAAGTTGTGGCTTGAAATTTCAACCATTTCTTTCTTAATCATACGGTTCCTTTCTTGCTTGAAATTCAGCCAAAGTTTTGATTGGCTCTTGGAGTGTGCAGCTTGGATAAAACTCAGCCTTGATTGGTTCTTGCCTTGTGTTGAATTTTCAAACATATTAGTTTATGAACCAGCCGAAATTCTCAAGCCTCTTGATTGGATCCTTGGTTGAGCAGCTTGTTTGAATTTTCTAACTTGATTGTGAATGGATAAATCATTTGGTAGACTTCTTTCTATTGGTTGAAGGCTTGAGCTGCTTCCTCATTCTTGTTTCAACGTGAAAACATAGGCTGAAATTGACATGAGTGCTTGTTAAGCACCTTGCTTGCAAGCTACTTGAATTCACTTCTTTGTTTGGACAAAATTCAGGTTTGATTTTGCATCTTCAAGCTAAACGTGTACCTGAAAGGTTAGGGCAAGAATACAACACAAACTATCCTAAAACAAAGTTAACAAGCTAATAATATCAAAAAGAACATATAAAGATATGTACAACATGCATTTGATACAACTAGATCATAGCTTGTATCACATAAACCCAATGGATGTCATCTTTGGTTGGCTCATCCTCTTCATGCCTGTAAAGGAATGATTCAACACAATGTAACAATTTCTTAGCCATACTCCTTGTTATGGGACCATTGTGTGGCAATGATGTGTCATCGTCAGTGTTTGGATCCACAAGGTTAGGCTGTAGCTCATCATTCCCTCCCACTTGAAAAGGATTCGTCCTCGAATCTGAATCAACACTAAACGGAGAAAGGTCAGCAACATTAAAAGTTTTAGAGATAGGACCATACCTTTCTTCAGGAAGATCGAGAACATAGGCATTATCACCAAGCCGTTTCAACACTTTGAACGGTCCATCGCCTCTTGGCTTCAATTTGGAGTCCCTTTCCTTAGGGAATCTTTCTTTTCTCAAGTGTAACCAAACAAGATCACCAGGCTCAAATATAACAACTTTACGATTCCTGTTGGCTCTATTGGCATACACTTTATTCTTAGCTTCAAGTTGTGATTTAACCTTTTCATGCAATTCTTTCACAAGTTTTGCTTTTCGTTCACCATCTAAACTAACACGTTCATGAACAGGTATGGGAACAAGATCAAGCGGGGACAAAGGGTTAAAGCCATAAACAACTTCAAAAGGAGAATGCAATGTTCCACTATGAACAACTCTATTGTATGCAAACTCAATGTAAGCTAAGCAATCTTCCCAATTTTTCAAATTCTTTTGAATGACAACACGTAACAGTTGAGACAAAGTTCTATTAACGACTTCAGTTTGACCATCGGTTTGTGGGTGAGCAGTTGTGGAAAATAGCAATTTAGTACCAAGTTTACTCCACAAAACACGCCAGAAATGACTCAGAAACTTTGTATCTCTATCACTAACAATCGTACGTGGCATGCCATGCAATCTAACAATTTCCTTAAAGAACAAATCAGCAATATGAATAGCATCATCAACTTTCTTACATGCAATGAAATGTGCCATTTTGGAAAATCTATCAACAACAACAAAGACGCTATCTTTACCAGTTTTGGATCGAGGAAATCCCAATACAAAGTCCATAGAAATATCAGTCCAAGGTGAGCTTGGAACAGATAAAGGAGTGTACAATCCATGTGGTTGTGTTCTAGACTTTGCTTGCTTGCAAGTAATACATTGGTCACATATCTTATCAACATGTGCTCTCATATGCGGCCAGAAGAAATGTTCCTTAAGTGTTTCCAAAGTTTTTAACGAGCCAAAATGACCCATTAAACCTCCTCCATGAGCTTCTTTTATCAACAACTCTCTTAATGAACACATTGGTACACATAACTTATGTTCTTTAAACAAGTAACCATCATGCAGGTAATATTTAGCAAAAGGTGAATCAGTGCATGCTTGATATATAGAACTAAAGTCATGATCAGAATGATACATCTCTTTGATAGACTCAAAACCAAACATGTTACATGAAAGAGTAGTAATCAAAGTATAACGACGAGATAAGGCATCAGCAACAACATTTTCTTTTCCTTGTTTATACTTGATCACATAAGGGAATTGTTCAATGAATTCAACCCACTTGGCATGTCTTTTGTTCAGTTTTCCTTGACCTTTTAGATACTTAAGGCTTTCATGATCAGTATGAATCACAAATTCCTTAGGTTGTAGATAATGTTGCCAAGTTTGTAAAGAACGGACAAGTGCGTACAATTCTTTATCATAGGTTGAATAATTGATGGAAGCTCCTTTCAATTTCTCACTAAAGTAGGCAACAGGTTTGTTACCTTGATGCAATACAGCTCCAATGCCAACTCCACTGGCATCACATTCAACTTCAAACATTTCATCAAAATTGGGCAATCTCAGGATGGGTGCAGAAGTTAGACGTTTCTTAAGTTCCTCAAAAGCTTGTTGTTGTGATTCTCCCCATTCAAACCTTACATCTTTCTTGACTAATTCATTCAAGGGTGCAGCTATGGTAGAGAAATCCTTCACAAAACGTCTATAGAAACTAGCTAATCCATGAAAACTCCTAATATCTCCAGCAGACTTAGGGGTTGGCCACTCAGTTATGGATTTAACTTTCTCTTGATCCACTTCAATTCCTTCAGCACTAATCACAAATCCTAAGAATGTAACCTTCTCCAGACAGAAAGAACACTTCTTAAAGTTAGCATACAGCTTCTCTTTCTGTAGGGTGACAAAAACGGCCCTTAGATGGTTCAGGTGTTCTCCTAGGGTTTTGGAGTAGATAAGAATGTCATCAAAGTATACTACTACAAATTTCCCTATGAATCTCCTTAAGACCTCATTCATTAACCTCATGAAAGTACTAGGGGCATTGGTTAAACCAAAGGGCATAACTAACCATTCGTACAATCCAAACTTAGTCTTAAAGGCAGTTTTCCATTCATCACCTTCCCTAATTCTCACTTGGAAATATCCTTGCTTAAGATCTACTTTGCTAAAACACCTAGACCCATGTAACATATCCAGCATGTCATCCAACCTAGGAATAGGGTACCTATACTTCACAGTGATCTTATTGATGGCTCTACAGTCAGTACACATTCTCCAAGTTCCATCTTTCTTAGGGACAATGATTACAGGAACAGCACACGGACTCATACTCTCTCTTACTTTACCTTGAGTCAATAATTCCTCAACTTGCCTTTGGATTTCCTTAGTTTCCTCTGGATTGGCTCTATAGGCAGGTCTGTTTGGCAGAACAGCTCCTGGCACGAAATCTATTTGATGTTCAATGCCTCTTAGAGGTGGTAATCCTGGGGGATCTCCTTCAGGAAACAAGCTAGAAAATTCTTGAAGTAAAGATGCAACTTCACTAGGTAAAGTAGATGGTATCTCTGATGAAGAGAATAGAGATTCTTTGTAAAGCAAGATATAAACATTTTTGTTTGATTTGATAGCATGGAATACCTCACTTTGTGATGCAAAGAATGCGCTTTTCTTTAGAGATGGTTCAGCAGAAACTTTGTTTTCTTTCGGTTCAACTTTGAGATGAGAGCTCCTCAGTTGGTGTTCTTTGATAAAGATCCTTTCTAATTCCTTTTCTTTTGGATCATTGTAGCTTTTTAACATTCGTTGTTGATCCTCAAAGACTTTGTGCGGGGGTAAGGCATTTAATTTGAACAGCTTGTTGTTATGCCTAAAGGAATATCTATTTAGGTAACCATCATAAGTAACTTTGTTGTCAAATTGCCATGGTCTACCTAATAAGATATGACTTGATTGCATAGGGGCTACGTCACATAACACCTCAGCAAAATACCCACCAATTGACAAAGGAACTAGAGCTTGCTTTGTTACTTTAACTTCACCACACTCATTAAGCCACATAAGTCTATAAGGATGGGGGTGATTCAATAAAGGTAACTCAAGTTTCCTAACAAGTTCAAAACTTGCCACATTGGTACATGAACCGGAGTCAATGATTAAAGTGCAGACTTTCTTTTTAACCATACAGTGAATGTGGAATATGTTCTCTCTTTGTATGTCAGGTTCTTCAGTTTTAATTTGGGCACTTAGGGCTCGACGGACAACTAAGAACTCTTTTGTTTCACACTCATTAGTCTCTTCACTAATCTCTTCTTCTTCCTCACATGTTTGCTCAATTTCTTGTTTTTCTTCACTCTCTTCCAATTCTTCCTCAGAATAATACTCATTAGACTCTTCAATAAACATGATGCGTTTAGGGTTGGGACATTGATTAGCAAAATGACCTTTTCCTAAGCATTTAAAACATTGAATATCACGAGTCTTAACATTAGGCGTACCTTCCACCTTGGCTTTGCCTTTATCAGGGATTGGAAACTTTGGACGATTTTGGATGTTCTGGGTTGATTTTCCTTGGAATCCACGGCCTTGACCTTGTTGTGGACGGAAAGGCGTCCTGGGCTGTGTTCTAGGAAAACTCAAAGGATTAGTCCGAAAAGAAGGGTTGGAAGTTTTTACCTTCAATTGTCTCTCCACTTTCTCAGCAATGTGAACCATAGAAGTCAGATCAGAGTAAGGTGTGAGTTCCACCTTGAATGCAATCTCTTTGTTCAAGCCAGCTAGAAATCTAGCCATTGTGGCTTCCTCAGCTTCTTCTATGTTAGCCCTGGTAAGCAAATGTTCTAACTCTTTATAAAATTCATCGACAGATCTATTACCTTGAGAAAGTTGTTGCAATTTCTGGAAGACGCTTCTTTCATAGGAAGGAGATATGAATCTCTTCCTCATCTCTTGTTTCAGCTCGGACCAAGTGACAACAGGGGGTTGTCTTGTTCTTCTCCTGGTGTTCTTCAGTTGTTCCCACCAAAGTAAAGCATAATCTACAAATTCAAAAGTTGCATACCGCACTTTGGCCAATTCAGAATAGTTAGTGCAAGAATACATATGATCTACTTTTGTTTCCCATTGCAGATAAGCTTCAGGATCACTTTTCCCTTGGAAGGAGGGAATGGTCAGTTTAGTAGTAATGAACTCTTCTTCAAGATGTTCATTCCTATCAGGTTGACGTTCATCATATCTCTCTTCTACGTAGGTTTCTTCATTATACTCAGGGAGACTATCAAATCTTTCCTCAAAAGAAATGTTCCTACGACCACCATTACTACCTCGACCTCGACTTCTACCTCTATGTGATGTGACTCTTCTAGGTTGAACATAAGACTCATTAGCATAAGAGGTGCCTTCTTGAAAAGGTATACTAGGTTCCTTTTGATCTGAGGTTGGCTTTTCTACGTTGTTTATCCTTTGTTTGTTATCCTCTATGTCACTTCTCATTAAACCAAATTGATTAACAAGGAAAGTGAGGGTTTGTTGGATATTCTCGAGGGTAACAGGGACTGGGGATGGGATAGGTGTAGATGGGGACGGGGATGATGCATTATCTTTCTGTTGGGAACCCATGATTCAGAAAACAATCTCAAAAGCCAAATAAAATATTGACAAGATGCAAATACTCTACTTTATGTTGACAATTGTTTAAAACAGCAACTTGGACTATTTCTCCTAAAGATTCAAGTAAATCACAGAAGTCAAATTGTTGTTCGGGCTGAAAGAAATCTACGGGGTTGTTTTAAGACAATACCTCAATTTACTTTACAGCATATGCAATTATCAATTGTAGTAAAGCGAAAGTAAAGACACACAAACAAAGTGCTAGCAAGGGTTTGCTTTAGAAACTTTCAATATTTCAAAACTACAACACTTTGGGGTTTGGTTTGGGCGCTTTCTTTCTTTGGGGCTTTGCACGGGATTTTCCCTTTATGAAACGTTTAACTTTGGGCTTTTCCTCACTTGGCTTTCTTGTGCAATTCTCTCTTTGTCTTGCCTCTTACTTGTTGACAATTTTTGGCTTTTCTCTCGCGTATTTCTCAATCAAGCTTAATTTTCTTTCTTTGGACGGTTTTGCTTGATTGTTGTGAGACTACTGCACACGGCCTATATGAGACATTGCCCACGGCCTTTAATTGCACAAGTTTGGTTGTATTTGGAATTTGAAAGTTCCTCGTACACAACACGGCTAAACACTATGTAGTGGGAATTCAATTCACAATTACAACAAGATCAAATTGTATACAGTGCAATGTAAGTTTAGAAATTGATCTAAAACAACAATGGAAAAGCTCTTTAACAATGTGGGGCTTAAACAATTCCTAAATTTCAGAATATATCTAAGTCCAACAAGTTGTTCGAAACAATTGAAATCAACAAAAAGATAAGACTATTAGCATATAGCAAGATTTCAAATGAGCTTTAAAAGGTTGTTTTGATCCACACGGTTTTTGGCAGTTGTTCTTTCTTCTATTTTCTGTTTTTGATGCAAGTGATCTAACTAGTTCTAATATGGATAAATGCAAGTTGGTTTTGTCTAAATGAAGTTTACAAAGGCTGGTTACTAACAACTAATGGAATTTCAGTTTTGATGCTAAGTATGCTATCTTGTTTTGTTTTGTTTTCAAGTGATCTAACCTCCTTGTTTTTGTTTGGTTTTTGTTTGTATGATGCAATCAGAATCTAAACTAAATGATACTAGATTCAAGCTTCTAACAAACGTGTGGGAACTAGGACTAGGCAGCTCACTTTAGCTAGCTAATTCTACGTTGTTTTGGTTCTTTGGTTTTCGGTTTTCCTAAGCTAAACTAAACAAACAT
Organism: Eustoma russellianum; assembly: GCA_036186865.1. Lineage (NCBI taxonomy): Eukaryota > Viridiplantae > Streptophyta > Magnoliopsida > Gentianales > Gentianaceae > Eustoma > Eustoma russellianum. The sequence goes on along the minus strand of AP025049.1, from coordinate 34,420,126 downwards.
CTTAAACACTTAACTATGTTGTAAACTAGCCAAACTAAGCTAAAGAAGGCAACACTATGACGTCTTGGACAGTTTGCACTTAAATCACTCAAAACAGAATTTTAACTATTTGATTACAAACTAAAGTTCCAACTAATCTAGTTTTGTGTTCAAGTTTTCTGATTTTAAGGACTCAACTACACTAACACTTAAACTACTAAATCAAGGTCTAATGATGTTTATCTAAGCTAAATAAGGGAGCATAGAAAACGTTCAAACAGTTTGCACATAGGAACACAAAAACAGAATTTAAACAACTTGATTTCAACTACTATCAACTAACCTATTTTTTTGTTCAAAGTTTTCAGTTTTAGGGACTAATCTAAACTACCATTTAAACTACCAGATTAGGACCTAATGAACAATATCTAAGCTATGTTGAACACATATAAGCTGGCTACACACGGTTTTAACTTGAGCTACACATTCAGATTCTAACACACCTAAAACTAGTCTAAGTTGTTTTTGTGGGGTGGTTTTCGGTTTTGCCTCCTAACTAAGTTACCAAACTATAGTATACTATCTAACAAGCACTTTAAAACATAATCTAACTATCAAAACAAACAGCAAACCAACGCAATAAAATCAGTACTCAAACGGTTTGGGCAGCATCATTGTATATGCAAGTTTAATCAATGTAAACATGAATAGAAGACTAACCAACGCTCTGATACCAATTGATGAGCCAAATGGGGGCTGAAAACGTTTGCCAAGGATGTTGTCTCCTATTCCAAATTGATTTGAACCCAAGCTATGTCAAAGAACATCTTAAAGACACCCTTTAAGCTTTAACCTTTGTTCTTGGCTCAATCTATGCCAAACCTCTTCCTCTTTGGCACTCCAACACATCTAAAACCTCAATGAGACCCTAAGATGCTGTAAACCAAATAAAGAAGTAAATGCAAACAAGTTCTAGGCTGGAACTTGTATGAAAACCGTTTGGTGGCTTTAAACCTCAACTTGAAATGTTGATAACTCCTTGAAGGAAATTCTGGTTTTTGTATTTGATAAGTGTTATCCTTATTACATTCAGGTTCTAAACCTCTTATAGCACACGAAAATAAGAAAAGTACAAGGTCTAAAATACAAAGTACAAGCCTATGATTAACATCCTTTCTTTTTGAACAAGTTGGATGAACTTTCGGTTGTCAAAGGAGCTGGTTGCTTCTTCTTCTTTCTTTGCTTGTTTTCCAGCCATAATTTGATTGGTTTAAAGAGTGAGCTGCTTGGTTGAACCCTTAGCTTTGATTGGTTAAAGTTGTGGCTTGAAATTTCAACCATTTCTTTCTTAATCATACGGTTCCTTTCTTGCTTGAAATTCAGCCAAAGTTTTGATTGGCTCTTGGAGTGTGCAGCTTGGATAAAACTCAGCCTTGATTGGTTCTTGCCTTGTGTTGAATTTTCAAACATATTAGTTTATGAACCAGCCGAAATTCTCAAGCCTCTTGATTGGATCCTTGGTTGAGCAGCTTGTTTGAATTTTCTAACTTGATTGTGAATGGATAAATCATTTGGTAGACTTCTTTCTATTGGTTGAAGGCTTGAGCTGCTTCCTCATTCTTGTTTCAACGTGAAAACATAGGCTGAAATTGACATGAGTGCTTGTTAAGCACCTTGCTTGCAAGCTACTTGAATTCACTTCTTTGTTTGGACAAAATTCAGGTTTGATTTTGCATCTTCAAGCTAAACGTGTACCTGAAAGGTTAGGGCAAGAATACAACACAAACTATCCTAAAACAAAGTTAACAAGCTAATAATATCAAAAAGAACATATAAAGATATGTACAACATGCATTTGATACAACTAGATCATAGCTTGTATCACATAAACCCAATGGATGTCATCTTTGGTTGGCTCATCCTCTTCATGCCTGTAAAGGAATGATTCAACACAATGTAACAATTTCTTAGCCATACTCCTTGTTATGGGACCATTGTGTGGCAATGATGTGTCATCGTCAGTGTTTGGATCCACAAGGTTAGGCTGTAGCTCATCAGGGGGCAACACGCTGCCCATGTCTAGCGATGTGGGTATAACTTATACATAATTCTGAAGACATGAGTGCATATTCTATGAATTACATCCCTAGATACAAAAGATAATCCTTCAAAAAAATTTCTGTTTCTAGTTTGCCATATAAATTACACAGTAGCAACCAAACCAATCCTGGTAGACCTAGATCTCAATGCTTTTCCTTTGAGTTTCCTGGCACCCAAAGCCAATAGTCTAGGATGGGAGGGTCATCTGCTTGGCAGTGCTAGCTAGGCTGAATTCCTTTGTAGCTCAGTAGGAGAAAAACAAGAGATGCATCGATTCTGGAGGTGCATAGCATAAGGTGCAAGTGGTATCTTTCAAGAATCCAAGTTTATCCTTGGTAGGCAGCCTATCTATAACAACCAACCAGAGTGAAAAGGATTGTTTGGGGTGATAGCAGTATCCTAAACCATCTTGGCCCATGTGACCCTAGTGCCTTTTTTATGAAGTAGTTGTAAGCATGTTGAGGTTTTAATACCCCATCAGCTCATGGCAGGAAGATAGTGATGAGTCTAGTCATTTCACCATCTATTCTCCTTATCCTGCTCTTCTTGAACCAGTCACACACTTGGTTGCTCGATTATTGCATGACTTGAACCATTTTGTGGATAGTAAGTGCATAGAATCAAAATTAACTAAAGTTTGCTCACGACAACCCTTAGTTCATCTTTGGTTCAGCCTTATACATCAATTTTGGTTGCTTATTTTCTTTGAATCTTAGTAGAAAGTTCAAGTTTGTTTCCATTTCGCTTGATTCTACTGTGATAATAATTGGTACAAGTTGAAAGCAAAAGGAAGAAACAAGTGGAGATCGTTGTGAATTGGAGAAGCATTGGCAAAACACTTTCTTAATTGATCACTTTGAGCCTTCTTAACTTCAGGTTATCCAAGGAACAAAGTGGTAAGAGAGTGGAAAGAAGAGAAAGAGGAGTGTTCATAGTTTGTTTTTACTAGTCACTTAACGTTTGTTTCTCTTTGTGTTAGTTTGCTTCTTTCCTTTTTCTTTTTGTTTTCGTTTCAATTCCTAGGTAAAATGGAGAGCAGCACTCATTTCGCTTCTAGCAAATCAAAGGAAGCCAGGACAGTGGACAACACGCAACAACAAATGCTGGAGATGTTAAAGAAGCTCATGCATGACAACGAGGTGATCAAACATCGATTGAAGGATGTTGAATGGAGCTACAAGACAAGTGATGGTCAGGACACAAGCAGGGCCGTTCTCATGCCACAACCAAGGCGTCACCCCCAGAAGAAGTTGAGGATGACAACCTTATACCACCACACATCAAGGCACGAAGGTATGTTCCTCCAACTTAGCCAAGAAGGTACGCTCCAAGAAGGTACAATGATGATTATATCCCATTTGAGCATGATGATTATGATTTTGATGACCACCCTCCCCGTGGTTATCAAAGATGCCAAAATCCTCTTTTCTCGCAAGATGACGATTTTCTCATAACCAAAATAAACATTCCCACGTTTTATGGTAAAAGTAATGCAGAAGAGTATTTGGAATGAGAAACAAAAGTGGATCTAATCTTTTCTTGTACCAACTACAGTGAATTACAAAAAGTGAGATACACTTCTATTGAGTTTTCTGGTTATGCACTAAATTGGTGGACAAATTTTTGTCGAAATAGAACTAAGACAAGACAACAGTCAATTTCCACTTGGGAAGAAATGAAGTTTGAAATGAGGCAATGTTTTATCCCAAAAATAATTATGAGAGTTCTATTTTCACGAGTTTGCAAAACTTACGACAAGGTTCCAAAAGTGTAGACGAATATTACAAAGAGTTATAAATTTTGTTGGAAAGGTCTAACTTGCAGGAACCCGAAGAAACTACCAAGGCTCATTTCTTACATGGTTTAAACAGGGAGATTGCACAAAGGGTTGACCTTCAACCTTATCTCGACCTCACAATAATGGTCCATATGGCTGAAAAGATTGAACACCAATTAAAGGTACGTAGTTCCTCCAATTTCAATTCCAGTTATTTTACTAATCAGTCTTCATCGAGATTTTTCAGCAAGCCTTCAGGAACAGGAAGTTCACGGCCTACAGGAGGCCAAACACAAGAGCAAGGTGCGTCACAAAGGATGGATAATCGTGTGAAAGGCGAGATGACCCCGCCCAACAAAAGACTCCTATCGGAAATTCTTCTGATCTCTCAAACAGGTTTAGGGACATTAAATGCTATAAATGTCAAGGACGTGGTCACATAGGAAAAGAGTGTCCTAATGCAAAACGAATCATGTTAATTGAGGAAACAAACAAATATGTGTCTGAGTCCGAGCATGAAAACGAATCTGAGCATGATAATGAAATTGTACCTGAAGAAGATCTAGGTGCATTAGATGATTTTGACACTAACGAGTTTCTTGTTGTGCGTAGAGCTTTAAATGCATATCCGAAATTAGATGATCACGAGCAACATAGAGAAAACATTTTCCATATTCACTGCATGATAAATGGTAAAGTGTGCACCATGATCATTGATTCCGGTTCTTGTGCAAATGTGGCTAGTATCGAATTGGTAAGAAAACTGAATTTGCCTATGACTAATCATCCGCATCCTTACAAACTTGCATGGTTAAATGATTGCAGTGAAGTTAGTGTAAGTAAACAAGTTTTGATTTCTCTTAGCATTGGTAGTTACAAAAATGATGTTTTATGTGATGTTGCACCAATGCATGCTAGTCATATCTTACTTGGTAGGTCATGGCAATTTGATATGTGACATATGATGGATATTTGAACCGTTATTCTTTCAAGTTGAATGGCAAACTTTACAAATTGCATGCACTTCCACCACACAAAGTCCACGAGGATCACCAACGCATGTCTAAGTCTAGGGCCGATCCTAAGGAAAAAGAAGCTGAGAGAAAATTCGTGGAGTGCATGAAAAGTGAGAACAAAAAACAAGAGAGCAAGGGTGATAAGGATCGGGGATCCCATCAAGAGGTCACGGATCCTATGACAAGGAGGGCTAGAGAACTTGGACCTCAAGTTAAAACCTTCTTGTACAAGCATGTTCAAGATAAACCTATGGCTCATTGGGTTCATCACATGGAACCTACATTGTGAATGTGTTCTCCCACCCCCTCCCCTAGAACGTGTGTTCTTTTTGAATTTCGTCTTGTTTTCTTGTGATCCTTGTTTTATGTGTTTTCCTTGTAGGTAAGTAGGTGCATGCAAGGTCCAAGCCAAATGAAGGTACACAAAGGGATAAAGGCGTGTATTTCAAATAAAGGGAGACAAAAGGAATGTTGTCTTGAGAGGAATGACTGTCCACACAAAGACAACTTCAGATGTGGTCCAAGATGGAATTCCTTTTTTCAAAATAAGCTCAAAATTATGTTCAACATCTACCAAGAGTGGAGGCCAAGGTGTAGCCAAGAATTGAAAACAATTTGAAGACCAATTTGAAGATAAACTTGAATTCAAATTCAACCATGATTTAAATTCAAGTTTCAACCAAATTGAGACTTAAAATTCAAGACGATTTCAGCCAAAATAGGCAGCCATCCACATGCAATTTTTGAAGAGAAAGAAGGAGATAAGATCACAAGTTCAAAATTGAATCCAAGTTTGAATTCAATTTCGAACTCGATTTGAATTCAAACTTCAACCATCTTTTAAATTCAATCCCAATCACCTTCTCACCACCAAATCAGATTTTCAACACCCTCATGAGTCATCAAACACGACTAGAAGAGATGGGAGAAGACAATCAACAGCCAACTCAAATTTGAACTCAATTTCAAACTCAATTTGGATTTAAACTTCAGCCAACTTTTGAATTCAAATTCCAATCACTTCTTCAACTTCAAATCAAGTCTTCAACACCTTCATTGACTCAAGAAACACGGCTGGATGTGGAGAAGTGAACAGCCTACAAGCATTTCAAATTTTAGCTAGGATTTGTTTTATTTTCGAATTCAAACAATTTTCAATTTTCAACCACTTGTTAGCTAGCTTATTTGAAATCATTTCTAATCATTTTAAGGCTGAAATGGACGAGATTCCTAGCCTATAAATAGAGCCCTTGGGGCGCCTAAGAGAACAACTTTTGATGAATAAGAATTCTTGATATTTCTTTCACTATGTGTGAGACATTGTTTTCTTGGTTTTGCATTAAAAACCTAGGTTAAGATCCTTCAAAGTTGAGCATTTTGAAGGTGTTGCCATTGCTTAAAGGTGTCGTCCAGGAGGGCCGTATTGGTTTGCCTGATCAACGACCATCTTGAAGTGTTGGTCTTACTCATTCTTAATCCACACGTTTTTAATCACTAAGGAAGCAAGGGGAAGTCTTCTTCCTTGTGCCTAACCCTTTGTGAAGGACGTTTGGAAGGTGAAATCGTTGGAGCCCACGAGTTGCACGCATCAAAGGGAAAAGAGGTAGTGCCCATAGGAGTCACCGAGTCTAAATAAAAGTGTGGGTATTTTGCAAAGAAAAGAGAGGTCACACGAGCCCTTTATAGCAACCAAACCATCCTCATTCTCATTCCAAAGGCGTGTCACCTTTCCCTAGAAGAACTCCCACCAAACTTACCTACCTCAGTTGCGTCCCTTATCCAAGAGTACGAAGTTCTATTTCCCTCCGAGTCACCATCCGGATTACCACCCATTAGAGGAATAGAACACCAACTCGATTTTGTCCCAGGAGCCGTGTTACCAAATCACCCAGCCTATCGAGCCAATCCCAAAGAAACCAAGGAAATCCAAAGGCAAGTAGAGGAGCTCCTAGCGAGTGGACAAGTCCGAGAGAGCCTAAGCCCATCAGCCGTCCCTGTCATTTTAGTACCCAAAAAGGATGGAACTTGGAGAATGTGTACTGATTGCCGTGCCATAAACAAAATAACCGTCAAGTATAGGTACCCCATACCTAGGCTGGATGTTATGTTGGACATGTTGCGCAGATCTTAATTCTTCACCAAAATCGACCTTAAGCAAGGGTACTTCCAAGTACGCATTAGAGAAGGGGACGAATGGAAGACTGCATTCAAAACCAAGTTTGGACTCTATGAGTGGTTAGTGATGCCCTTTGGGTTCACCAACGCCCCTAGCACCTTTATGACGATAATGAATGAAGTCTTACGCGTGTTCATAGGACGATTTGTTGTTGTTTATTTTGATGATATTCTAATCTATTCCCAAACCATAGAAGATCATCTTGACCACATTAGGGCCATTTTTGAGAAGCTTAAGCAAGAACAACTTTACGCCAACTTTAAGAAGTGCACTTAATGTTTGGAACGCGTAGTTTTCCTAGGCTTTGTCATTTCGGCTGAGGGAGTAGAGATGAATGAGGAAAAGGTTAGGTCAATTGTGGAGTGGCCTATACATAAGAATGTAGGGGAGGTTTGCAGTTTCCATGGACTTGCAAGTTTTTATAGACGCTTTGTCAAAGATTTTTCTTCCATAGCTGCGCCCCTAAATGAAATTGTGAAAAAAGATGTGCCTTTTAGGTGGGAAGAGCCACAACAACAAGCATTTGATGAGCTTAAACGTAGGCTAACCACTACACCCAAACTTAGGCTACCAAATTTTGACGAGACTTTTGAGATCGAGTGTGATGCAAGTGGAGTGGGTATAGACACAGTTTTGACCCAAGGTAAGAAACCCATAGCCTATTTTAGTGAGAAGTTGAAAGGAGCTGCATTGAATTAATCTACCTATGATAAGGAACTTTATGCCCCGTGAGATCCCTACAAACTTGGCAACACTATCTTCAACCTAAAGAGTTTGTGATCCACACGAACCACGAAAGCCTTAAGTATCTTAAAGGGCAGGGAAAGTTGAACAAGAGACATGCCAAATAGGTAGAGTACATAGAACAATTCCCTTACGTGATTAAGTATAAACAAGGAAAGGACAATATAGTTGCCGATGCCCTCTCTAGGAGATACACATTAGTGACTACATTATCCTCACTCTTCATAGGGTTCGAATCACTTAAGGAATTGTACCCCAATGACCATGACTTTGACACCATTTTCGAGGCTTGTAAAGAGGCACCATTTGAGAAATTCTACATACATGAGGGTTATCTTTTCAAATAACATAAGTTGTGTGTTCCCCAATCATCCCTACGAGAAGCATTGACTAGAGAAGCCCATGGGGAGGTTTAATGGGTCATTTCGGAGTGTTCAAAACCCTTGTGATGCGTGCAACTCATGGGCCCCAACAATTCCACCTTCCAAACGTCCTTCACAAAGGGTTAGGCACGAGGAAGAAGACTTTCCCTTGCTTCCTTAGTGAATAAAACGTATGGATTGAAATGAGCAAGACCAACACTTCAAGATGGTCGTTGATCAGACAAACAAATAAGGCCCTCCTGGACGGCACCTTTAAGCAATGGCAACACCTTCAAAATGCTCAACTTTGAAGGATCTTAACCTAGGTTTTTAATGCAAAACCAAGAAAAAAAAGTCTCTCACAAAGTGAAAGAAATATCAAGAATTCTTATTCATCAAAAGTTGAGTTTACAATCAGCCAAAGGGGTCTATTTATAGGCCTTAAAATCGTCCCCCCTTCAGCCTTGAAATGGCTAGAAACAATTCAAATAAAGATAACAAATGTTTAAATTTGAAATTTGCTTGAATTCAAAACTAAGATAATTCTAGCTAAGACTTGAAATGCTTGCAAGATGTTATTTCCTTTGGTTCCAGCCGTGTATAATCTGTCCAATAAGGGTCTTGAAATCTGGATTTGATGATGATAACATGGCTGGAGTTGAATTCAAAAGATGGTTGAAGTTTGAATTCAAATTGAGCTTGAATTTGAATTCAAACTTGGATTCAATTTGAATTGGATTCTATCTCTCCAAGGTGGCGTGTTCCATGGATAATGTAGTGTAGAAAATCTGATTTTGATGATGATAAGATGGTTGGACTTAAATTCAAAAGATGGTAGAAGTTCGAATTCAAATTGAGCTTGAATTTGAATTCAAACTTGAATTCAATATGAATTGGGTTTTATCCTCTTCTTTCTCTTCAAACATGGCGTGTAGATGGCTAGGATAAGGCTGAGAACTTCTTGAAATTTAAGTCTCCAAATGGATGAGACTTGAATTCAAATCATGGTTGAATTTCAATTCAAGTCTAGCTTTGAACTTAAATGCAATTTGATCATCATCCTTTTGCTTCAAAGTGGCCGGCCCCCTTATTGTATTTGGAGATGATTTTGATCTCAATTTGAACAAGAGATTCCATCTTGGACATCTTTGAATTTGTCTTTGTGGAGACAACATTCCCTTCAAGACAACATTCTTTTTGTCTCCCATGTTACAACACACGGCCATCTTGCTGTTTTTGGGTCTTTATTTTATTTGGATCTTCCATGTACCTAAATTACCTACAAAACAAACACATAAAACAAATATCACAAGAAAACAAGAAAAAACTAAAGTAATGAACACATGCATGCTTATACACGCTCAAGGTGAAGGTTCAGTGAAATGAACCCAAGGAATCTTAGGTTCATCTTGAACATGCTTGTACAAGAAGGTGGCAACTTGATGACAAAGTTCTCTTGCCCTCCTTGTCATAGGGCCCTTGGCCTCTTGATGGGACCCTTGATCCTCATCGGACCCTTGATCCTCATCAATCTCCCCCTCCTCAAAAGGATTCGTCCTCGAATCAAAAATATCATCGTTCAAAGGGGTGAGGTCAGCAACATTAAAAGTATGCGAAATTGAACCATACCTTTCGGGAAGCTCAAGGATGTATGTATTGTCACCTATGCGTTTCAAAACTTTGAAAGGTCCATCTCCTCGAGGTAACAGTTTTGACTTTCTCTCATTGGGAAATCTTTCTTTGTGCAAATGTAACCACACTAAATCTCCAGGTTTAAACACGACTCGTTTCCGATGTTTGTTAGCTCTTCTTTCATAAGCTTTGTTTTTCTTTTCAAGTTGTGTTTTAACTTGTTCATGCAGTTTCTTTATCTTTTCCGCTTTTTGTTTACCATCAAGACTAGAACGTTCATGCACGGGAATAGGAATCAAATCGATGGGAGATAAGGGATTAAAGCCATACACGATTTCAAATGGACTATGCAAAGTACCGTGATGGACACTCCTATTATATGCAAATTCGATATATGGTAAACAATCTTCCCAATGTTTAATGTGTTTTTGCAAAATGGCACGCAAAAGTGAGAAAGAGTACGATTAACGACTTCAGTTTGTCCATCCGTTTGTGGGTGTGCGGTGGTTGAAAACAACAATTGTGTACCAAATTTAGCCCACAAAACACACCAAAAATGACTCAAAAATTTCGTATCTCTATCACTTACAATTGTACATGGCATGCCATGCAATCTAACAATTTCTCTGAAGAACAAATCAGCAACATGTGTGCCATCATCAACTTTCCTACATGCAATGAAATGTGCCATTTTTGAAAATCGATCAACCACAACATAAATTCTATCGCGTCCTCCCCGAGACCTAGGAAGTCCTAGAACAAAGTCCATGGAAATGTCAATCCAAGGGGCATCAGGGACGGGTACAGGCGTGTAAAGGCCATGTGGTTGGGACTTGGATTTGGCTTGTTTGCAAGTGATGCAACTACCACACAACCTCTCGACGTCTACTCGCATATGGGGCCAATAGAAATGTTCCTTAAGAGTCTCAAGGGTTTTGAATACTCCAAAATGTCCCATTAAACCTCCCCCATGGGCTTCTCTAGTCAATGCTTCTCGTAGGGATGATTGGGGAACGCACAATTTTTGTTCTTTGAAAAGATAACCCTCATGTATGTAAAATTTCCCAAATGTGTTTTTTTACATGCCTCAAAAATGGTGCCAAAGTCATGGTCATTGGGGGTACAATTCCTTAAGTGATTCGAATCCTAAGAAGCGTGAGGATAATATAGTGACTAACGTGTATCTCCTAGAGAGGGCATCAACAACTATATTGTCCTTTCCTTGTTTGTACTTAATCACGTAAGGGAATTGTTCTATGTACTCTACCCATTTGGCATGTCTTTTGTTCAACTTTCCCTGCCCTTTAAGATACTTAAGGCTTTCGTGGTCAGTGTGGATCACAAATTCTTTGGGTTGAAGATAGTGTTGCCCAGTTTGTAGGGATCTCACGAGGGCATAAAGTTCCTTATCGTAGGTAGAGTAATTCAATGCAGCTCCTTTCAATTTCTCACTAAAATAGGCTATGGGTTTCTTACCTTGTGTCAAAACTGCGCCTATACCCACTCCACTTGCATCACACTCGATCTCAAAAGTCTCGTCAAAATTTGGTAGCCTAAGTATGGGTGCAGTGGTCAGCCTACGTTTAAGTTCATCAAATGCTAGTTGTTGTGGCTCTTCCCACCGAAAAGGCACATCTTTTTTCACAATTTCGTTTAGGGGTGCAGCTATGGAAGAAAATCTTTGACAAAGCGTCTATAAAAGCTTGCTAGTCCATGAAAATTGCGAACTTCCCCTACATTCTTAGGTATAGGCCACTCCACAATTGACCTAACCTTTTCCTCATCCATTTCTACTCCCTCAGCCGAAATGACAAAGCCTAGAAAAACTACGCGTTCTAAACAAAAGGAGCACTTCTTAAAGCTGGCGTAAAGTTGTTCTTGCTTAAGCTTTTCAAAAACGGCTCTAATGTGGTCAAGATGATCTTCTATGGTTTGGGAATAGATTAGGATATCATCAAAATAGACAACGACAAATCGTCCTATGAACACTCGTAAGACTTCATTCATTAGCCTCATAAAGGTGCTAGGGGCGTTGGTGAGCCCGAAGGGCATCACTAACCACTCATAGAGCCCAAACTTGGTTTTGAATGCAGTCTTCCATTAGTCCCCTTCTCTAATGCGTACCTGGAAGTACCCTTGCTTAAGGTCGATTTTGGTGAAGAATTTAGATCCGTGCAACAAGTCCAACATATCGTCTAGCCTAGGTATGGGGTACCTATACTTGACGGTATTTTTGTTTATGGCTCGGCAATCGGTACACATTCTCCACGTTCCATCCTTTTTGGGTACTAAAATGACTGGGACAGCAGATGGGCTTAGGCTCTCTCGGACTTGTCCACTCGCTAGGAGCTCCTCTACTTGCCTTTGGATTTCTTTGGTTTCTTCGGGGTTGGCTCGATAGGCAGGGCGATTGGGTAACGCGGCTCCTGGGACAAAGTCGATTTGGTGTTCTATTCCTCTAATGGGTGGTAATCCGGATGGGGGTTCGGAGGGAAATAGAACTTCATATTCTTGTATAAGGGACGCAACTGAGGTAGGTAAGTTTGGTGGGAGTTCTTCTAGTGTAAGGTGACACGACTTTGGGATGATGATGAGGACAGTTTGGTTGTTATAAAGGGTGCGTGTGACCTCTCTTTTCTTTGCGAAATACCCACACTTCTTTTTGGACTCGTTGACACTTAGGGGCACTACCTCTTTTCCCTTGCTCTCCTGTTTTTTGTTCTCACTTTTCATACACTCCATGAATTTTCTCTCGACTTCTTTTTTCTTAGGATCGGCTCTAGACTTGGACATGCGTTGGTGATCCTCGTGGACTTTGTTGTGGTGGAAGTGCATGCAGTTTGTACAATTTGCCATTCAATTTGAAAGAATAACGATCCAAATAACCATCATATGTCTGATGATCCAAACGAAGGCTAGATAAACGTTCCAAGGACTTTGTCTCCTACTTCAAATTGATTTGAACCTCAGCTATGGCAAAGAACATCACAATGACACCCCTTGAACTGTAACCGTTTGTTCTTGGCTCAATTTATACCAACACCTCTTCCTCTTTGGTATTCCAACACATCTAAAACCTCATTGAGACCCTAAGATGTTGTACACCAAAAATGAAGTAAATACTAACAAGTTCTAGGCTATGAACTTGGAAGAAAACCGTTAAGTGGTCTTAAACTTCAACTTGAAATGTTGATAACTCCTCAAGGGAAATTCTGGTTGAAATGTGTATGAAAATTGTTCTTTTTGTACATTCAGGTTCCTACCTATTTATAGCAAACGAAAATGATAAAGAGTACAAGGTTTAAAGTACAAAGTACAAGTCTTAAAATAACATGCTTGCTTGGAACTTGTTTGAACAATTTTGGTTCCAAGAAATCTGGTTGCTTTTGTTGTGTAACCCATGCGTGTGTTTAGCTTTCTTTCTCCATCAATTTGATTGGATAATACATGGAGCAGCTTGCTTGAGAAATGCCTTTGATTGGTTGCAATTTGGTGTTGAATTTTCAAACAAATTATGCATAGACCAGCCGCCCTTCTTGAAGGATTTTGATTGGTTCATTTGTTGTGCAGCTTGCTAGTTTGTTTCCTTGCTTGTTTTTGATTGGTTTGAAGATTTGCAAGACTCCTTCCTATTGGTTAAAGCTTTGAGCAGCTTGTCTCTCCATGCTTAACGTGAGGAACAAATTCAGATTTGACATGGGTGCTTGTCACCACCTTACTTGTAAGCTACTTGCTTATCACCTCTTGCTTGGACAAAAATTCAGGTTCTAATTGCATCTTCAAGCTTTGTTTGAACAATGATATCATCCGATCAGATGTGACATGGATCGATCGGTGTTCATGCTTCTTCAATGTAAAGCTCTCTTTGACCTATCTTCAAAGACACCAAGCAACAAACAAGATACACAACATATATGACATGTCCTAAGGGTTAGTTAAGACTATAAGACATAAGAAGTAGCACTAGTGTGTGCGGAGTTAACAGTGATATGCCATGTCTTACAGAACTAACATGTTGATACGAATATGGTTCGTATGTTAATGTTGTCCCGATCTTTCTTCACTCTCCAAACGTCCTTCAAGCCTTGAATGTGATGGACAATGGTGCCAAGCAACCACCTTCCTTCAAGCCTCCAAATTCGTTTGGTTATGTGTGTTTCAATCCGTTCAATCCAACCAGTCACTCCTAATCCTTGGATTGTGGATCACCAACAAGGAACACACAATCCTTAATTGGGTCTAGCCTTGATTTAGATATGTGTAAACCAAAGGAAAAACACAAACTTTTATTCAAGAAAACTCAAGAACAAAAGATAACATAAAACACTAGGGTTTTTAGTTCAAAGATGAAAAATAGTCTAACTACTCAAAGAAATGCTAAGTGATCTTTATATGATTACAAGTCTTGTAAAACACTCTCATAAAAACGGCTAGGGTTTCTTGGGAAGACCCCATGTTGGCGCCTCCTTCCTTTGTTATGCAAGAAGCTGAATTTTGTTAATTTAGGTAAGTTCCCTTCTCTTGGCAAATCCTCAATTATTGTCTCAATCACCAATTATTGCATTATTAACCATCATTCTAGAACTTGCCTTGTGCATCCATTGCCTCCATTAAAACGCCATTCAGCCCCCTTGAGATCCCAAATCAGATTTCTTAATTTTGGTAAGTTTCCCTCACTTGAATTATCTCCTTATTTGCTTCCAAATCTTCAATTATGGCTCCATAATTCATTCCAATCATTCCAATCTGATTTATGACATTCTAGAAGCTCTCTTAATCGCACTTGAAGATGCCTAGGCGGCTGCCACCCTCTCAAGAAGACGGAAACCCTAATTTGCACAATTGGACTTATTTTGGACTTCTTCCTTGCAACTCTTGTAACTATTTTTGTGGACTGATTTTGACAAAACCCAAAACATGAAAGTTGCTCCAAATTAAGTCTACTTCAAGGTCCAGCTGGTTCCATGCACTCCCAATCTCGTTTGAAAGCCCAAAATCACAAAACAGCCTTGTATGGACAAGCTTGGTCCAAATCTGAGAAGCCCTCCTTTCCAAAGCTCAAAACGTTTGATCCAAGACTTGTAACACCTACAAAACACACTCATACACCAAACATAAGTATTCTAAACAAACTTTAAAAGAAGCAAACGAAAAGACAACTAAAAGCCACAGAAACGGCACCAACAAGCGGACTGACTATCATTGGATAATCAGCTCTTAAGCTCAACAATGAGCACCCATTTAGGAGGAACATCCATTGGTTCATCTTGCACATGTTTGGTTAGGAAGGAGCCAACATCAAAACCAAGTTGAAGACCATTAATCCTCTTGGTTTGGCTCCTTGTCAAAGGTCCCTTATGGTTAAGGGCACCTTGTGCAAGCTCCTCATTAGGGGGGCTGCTCCTCAGCCTCATCAATCCCCCCCTCCTCAAAAGGATTCGCCCTCGAATCATCAAGATAAAAATGCTCAAAAGGGGAAAGATCACTTACATTGAAGGTGTTGGAAACTGAACCATACCTGTCTGGAGGAAGATCAAGCACGTAAGCATTTGGACCAACCTTTTGAATGACCTTAAAAGGTCCATCTCCTCTAGGCATAAGCTTGGACTTCCTCTCCTTAGGAAATCGTTCCTTCCTTAAATGCAACCAAACAAGATCTCCAGGATAAAACACAACATCTTTTCTATGCTTGTTAGCTTGTTTGGCATACTGTCTATTCTTTCGTTCAAGTTGAAGTTTAACTTTTTCATGCAACTTTTTGATCATTTCAGCTCGTTGTTTACCATCCATGCTAGTACGCTCATCAATTGGAATAGGCAACAAATCAAGTGGGGAATGGGGTAGAAAACCATAGACAACTTCAAAAGGGGAATACAAAGACCCACTATGAACGGCCCTATTGTAAGCAAACTCAATATGTGGTAAACATTCTTCCCAATTTTTCAGATTGCTTTGGATTAAAGCACGCAACATTTGTGACAAGGTCCGATTTACTACCTCACTTTGGCCATCTGTTTGTGGATGTGCAGTAGTAGAAAACAAAAGCTTAGTTCCCAACTTGCTCCAAAGCACACGCCAAAAATGACTCAAGAATTTACTGTCCCTATCACTAACAATTGTTTTAGGCATGCCATGCAATCGAACAACTTCTTTAAAGAACAGATTTGCAATGTAAGAAGCATCATCTACTTTGTGACAAGCAATAAAGTGTGCCATCTTAGAGAATCTGTCTACCACAACAAAGACACTATCTCTACCACCTTTTGATCTAGGTAAGCCAAGAACAAAGTCCATAGAAATGTCCTCCCAAGGTGCACTAGGTACGTCCAAGGGTGTGTACAAACCATGAGGTTGTGTTTTGGACTTAGCCTGCCTACAAGTGATGCAACTACTACAAACCTTTGCAACATCTGATTTCATGTGAGGCCAAAAGAAATGTTCCTTTAAAGTTTCTAAAGTTTTAAAAACTCCAAAGTGTCCCATTAACCCGCCCCCATGTGCTTCCTTAACCAACAATTCACGCATTGATCCCTTAGGAATGCATAATCGTTTCTCCTTGAACAAATAGCCATCATGCAAATAAAATTTACCAAAAGGAGAATCAACACATGCATCATAAATGGAAGCAAAATCAGAATCATCCTTATACAACTCCTTAACAAATTCAAATCCAAGCAAGTGTGAAGACAACTTAGTAATCAAAGTATACCTTCTAGACAAAGCATCAGCAACTATGTTATCTTTTCCTTGCTTATACTTAATGACATAAGGAAATTGCTCAATAAACTCAACCCACTTTGCATGCCTCTTATTCAGTTTTCCTTGACTCTTAAGGTACTTTAAACTTTCATGATCAGTATGAATGACAAACTCTTTGGGTTGCAAGTAGTGTTGCCAAGTTTGTAAGGACCTTACCAAAGCATACAACTCCTTATCATAAGTAGGATAGTTCAATGCAGCACCTTTCAACTTTTCACTAAAATAAGCAATAGGATGCTTACCTTGGGTTAGAACAGCTCCAATTCCTACGCCACTTGCATCACACTCTATCTCAAATGTATCATCAAAGTTTGGCAACTTCAAGATAGGTGCTGTAGTGAGACGTCTTTTAAGCTCATCAAACGCCCTTTGTTGGGCTTCCCCCCAATGGAATCCAACCTCCTTCTTGACTATCTCATTCAATGGTGCGGCTACGGTTGAAAAGTCCTTGACAAACCGCCTATAAAAACCTGCCAAACCATGAAAACTCCTCACTTCTCCCACACTCTTTGGTGTAGGCCATTCAAGGATGGATTTCACCTTGTCTTGATCCATTTCAATCCCTGCAGAACTGATTACAAAACCAAGAAAAACAACTTTGTCCAAACAAAAAGAACATTTCTTAAAGTTAGCATAAAGTTTTTCTTTTCTTAGCTTTTCAAAAACAGCTCTTATGTGATCTAAATGCTCTTCTAAGGTTTTAGAATAGATCAAGATGTCATCAAAATAAACCACAACAAACTTCCCAATAAAAGCTCTCAAAACTTCATTCATTAGCCTCATGAATGTACTAGGTGCATTAGTTAACCCAAAAGGCATAACTAACCATTCATACAATCCAAATTTAGTTTTAAAAGCTGTTTTCCATTCATCACCCTCTCTTATCCTCACTTGAAAGTAACCACTTTTCAAATCAATTTTCGTATACCATTGTGAACCATGCAACATATCAAGCATATCATCAAGTCTAGGAATGGGATACCTATACTTTACAGTGATTTTGTTGATGGCCCTACAATCTGTACACATCCTCCAAGTGCCGTCTTTTTTTGGAACAAGGATGACTGGCACTGCACTTGGACTCATACTTTCCCTTACCTTCTCCTTGGCCAAGAGATCCTCCACTTGCCTTTGTATTTCCTTTGTTTCCTCCGGATTGGCCCTATAAGCTGGCCTATTAGGCAGGACAGCCCCTGGAACAAAGTCAATGTGGTGCTCAATCCCTCTCAACGGTGGCAACCCGTGTGGTTCCTCCTCGGGAAACAAATCTGCAAATTCTTCCAACAAAGAAACAACACCACTAGGCAAGGTAGATGGTAAGTCATTCTTAGAAAACAAGCATGCAACACTATCTTTATAAAGCATCACCAAAACAGTTTTATTATCATACAATGCATGGGTAACTTCACGAGATTTTGCAAAGAAAGCATGCTTCTTAGGTGGACGTGAAATTTGTGGGGTGGATGCTTGTGAAAGTGTTTGAACCGTGGGTGAGGGTGTTGTGATATATCATGTTTGAATGATTGCAAAATGCATATGTGAGCATGTATGTGTGTGTAACGTTTAAAGTATATGTGTGCATGAGATGGAATTTATGAGCTAAATGTGAAATTGATTGAATGAATCAAGATTGAACAAGTTTGATTAAGATCATGAGATTGAACTTGGCCAATTCAATCACATGTCTAAATCAAGATATGTTCAAACTGATCTTAGATGACATATATATGCCAATACATGTTAATTATATGATCTAACCAAGCCTTGAAGTCACATGACTTACAATATAAGGCAAATTGCTCGGTTTAGTATCCTATTGCAGGTTTTGGTTCATATCTTGGGCAAATGAACTCCAAATTGAGTGATTCAAAAGCCCACATGATCCTTATTCAATTTAGAATCTAATTGGCTGAGGAAAAGCATGCTTGACACGGATAAAAACTGACTTGACACGGTGGTGAAGCTTATTGATCTTTATAAGGGTTATTTTGGTAATTTCACCATTTGGACTTCTCATTCTTATTTGGTCTTCTTCCAACGGATTTATATGATCATATGACACATTTATAAGTCATGTCACATCATGGCAAAAATGAATCTGGAGCAGCACCATGTCTAGGTTCATCCTAGGACAAAATTCCTATTTTTGTGCTAAGGGGTATTCTGGTCTCTTCACTTGCCAATGGATCTTCTAACGTGTTATATATTGTTTATATGATGTTTATATGTGTTTATGTCACATATGGTACGTGCCCTATATTTATGGAAATGGGCAGCATGGTATCTCAAATGGAATTCTTATGGTTATCACATATATGGTTTTCTTGGAATTCTTGGCATTCTTCATATGGTATTCTATGCTACATGTTGAAGACATAAATGACTATATATTATATGTGTGCACACGGATATTGACGGATATTGGCGCACAAAACTTTCAGCTTTTGAACAAGTCAAGGCAAGTTGAAACAAACCCTATTTTGGTGCTGATTTCAAGTGACTATTCTTGAGCTGTTTTCAACGGCTATTTTGGCTCAAAAATGAAGAAAAATTTCGTATGTTATATGGTCTAGATTCAGGTTATAATGTGTGACAAAAACAAGTCCTACAATGTAGCAAATTTGAAGCAAAAGTCTCTCAACCAATGCCATGCAACGGCTATATGATTGAAGACCAAGTCAAATTCAAAGGCTTAGCTGAATTCTCTCTATCTTTTAGCTACATTCCAACAGCCATTTAATGTTCAAAATGAGGAGCCAAATTTGTTCAAAATACATGCCAATTCAGCTGCACACATGGCAAGTTATTCACACATGGACATTGCTGATTGGGAGCTGCCTTTTAAACGTTCAAATAAAGTCATTTTCCACCTCATTCCAACGTTTATAATGGGATAAGATGAAGGATAAAAGTTCAGTTTGAAGACCAATTCAAAGCAACAAAAGATAAGCTTAAGTTTGAAAGCTAGAAAAGTGCTGAAATCTCTCCATTCTTCAACCATTCCAACGTCTACTTTGAGGAGCCTTTAGGCTGTCCTCTTGGCTATAAATAGCTCCAAAGGTGAAGAGTAAAAGTGCACCAACGAAAAACAAAAGAAAAGCAAGCAAGACATTCAGCTCTTTGTCTCCATTCTTCTCTTCTATTCTTCTATATTGAAGAACACATTTGCAGCAAGCTTTATGATTGTATAGTTCTTCATTTCTTGTCATTTCAACACCTTTTAAACGACATATTGTAAGGGAGAAGCTGGTGTATAAAGCTTACTCCTTAGAGGTGAGCAAAAGGTGCAAAGGTGCAAAGGTGAAACAAACTAGTTGCTGTTTTTCAGTTTTGGTGAAGTCTCTTGAAGAAGTTGGTGAAAAGCTTCTTCCTTTGACTTTGTAAGGTGATATTGGTGTTTGGTGTTTAGTGAAATCCAAGAGAAGGTGTCTCTTGGGACTGGAGTAGGTCACATTGACCGAACCAGGATAATTCCTTGTGTTCTTTACTTATTTCCTGCACTTACTGTTTTCTGCCTGAGAATTACACTAACTTGGCACGCATAATTGAACAAGCAAACAGTCTTAGAATTGCATGAATTTTGGATATATTATACTTCAATGTGTTAGCTTTCATTAGCCGCAAGAATCACTAAATTCTAAGGAGTTTAGCATATTCAAATCGTCTTCACAAAATTGTTGCTACATTCTGTGAACAATTCTGACCAGTGTGCAAAACTTGTTCAATTTGAATAGGTTATCCTACGAATCTTGAAGTGCGCCTTATATCAAATTAAACTAGACATCGTAAGGTTTAATTTGACATAAGATTCATCAAAATAGCACGGGTAGATTTTGAGATATCATCGTTTGAAGTTAAGCTAACATTCTGCCTGAAACTGCCAGAATTGCACACTTTACTTTTCTTGCTTATTTGAACGTGCTAACTTGCTTGGAATTGATTGAATTTTTTATGACATACTATAAACATCCTAAACTTGATCTCTGCCAAGTTTGAGAGTTTGCACAGGTGTATAAGTGGTTCAACCAAAGCACTCAAAACATTGAACTGTTTCTGGAAATTCCAGAACCTGAGGCTAAAGAGGCAAAGGGGTCTTCAAACAACTTTTTGAAGGTAATTGTAGTGTAATTTCCGCTAACCCACTATTCACCCCCCCCTCTAGTGGTGCTATACAGGTCCAACAAGTGGTATCAGAGCAAGGTTGAGCACCATATTCTTATTTGAGCTGAAAACAGTTTACACTCCAAGTTGCAAAGTTGCTGGAAATTTTCTGGTTGTCTTATATTCTTCATATTTGGTATCTACAACAAGGTGACACTTTCTTTCCTTCTTATAAGTGTTTTAAACGTTTTCTCACACACTAAGAAGCATGTCTAAGTCACACATGAAAATAGAATTAGAAGGCATGTCCACACAAAGACCACCTCTTTTTGATGGAGAAAACTTTAGTCATTGGAAACTTAGGATGAAATTGTTCTTAATGGCTATTGACATAGACTTGTGGTCCATCATTGAAGATGGACCTTATGTGCCTACTAAGCATGTTATAATTGATGGCTTATCACAAGAAGTTGAGAAATATAGAAAAGATTGGAGTGATGAAGATAAAAAGAAAATGAGTCTTAATGCTAAAGCAATGCAATTATTGTTGAATGGTTTAAGTAGGAGTGAATCTGCCTATGTCTCTTCATGTTTAAGTGCAAAGGATATGTGGAAATGTCTTGAAATGAAGCATGAAGGAACTAATCAAGTAAAGGAATCAAAGATTAACATGTTAATGACTACACTTGAATCATTCCATTTACTGCCTAATGAATCAATTGTTGATATGGATTTAAGGCTTACAAACTTATACAACTCACTTGAATCCCTTGGTAAAACGTTTTTGATGAAAGAAAAAGTGCAAAAAGTTTTGAGAAGTTTGCCAATTGAATGGGATGCCAAAGTTAGTGCCATTGAAGAAAGCAAAGATCTTTCTCAAATAAAACTTGATGAATTGATAGGTTCTTTAAAAGTTTATGAAAACAAGTTGAATATAAGAAAGGCTGAAACTAGTAACAAGTCTAAATCACTTGCATTTGTAACAAATGAACCCGAATCATCTAATCAAGCCGAGTATGAAAGTGATGATGAAAGTGATGAAGAAGACATAATGTTGTTAGCTAGGCGTTTAAGGAAGTTTTTCAAGAAAAGACCAACTATAAGACAAGCAAAATCAGCTGCCCCTATCAATGTGAAATCTAACAAACAAGATGGTAAATGGTATGATAAAGAACTTAAGTGTTATGAATGTGGCAAACAAGGACACATATCATATGATTGTCCAAACAAGAACAAAAACCGTGACATGGATGAAAAGACAAGGACAAAAACTAGAGTAGAACCTATGCAAAGGAGGAAGAAAGCTCTCAAGGCAAGTTCAAGCACTTGGGATGACACATCTTCATCCGAATCCGAGGAAGAACCTGAAGTTGCACAAACATGTTTGGCTTCAAAGTCTACAAATGAGGTAACATTCGATTCTGACTCTGAATGTGATTTTACTCAAGATGAATTGTTGGATGAATTAGAAAAGTTGCATGATAGATATAAGAAGCTATCCAAGGAGAAGAAAAGAATAGTTGAGGAGAAGAACAAGTTGGAGACGTCTAACTTGAATCTAACTTCTCAACTAGAAGTTCTTCAACTTGAATCATCTAACACTATTAGTTCAATGCAAAATCAGATTAAGGAACTTAAGAACAAACATGAAAATGTGCAATGTGTGCAATGTGTTGATTACAACGTTTTAAAGTCTAAATTACATGAAATACAAACTGAATTTGAATCATTAAAAGCATGCAACCTAGACTTGAACAAATCTTTAGAACAATTTAAGAATGGTTCCAACATGTTAGACACTCTTATTGCATCTCAAAAGCATGGAAATGACAAACAAGGTCTTGGATATGTTAAAGAAGCTGAATACACACCTAAGGAAACAACATTTGTATCATCTTCAACCAACATGAAATATAGGCCAAATGCATTTAGAAATGAACCTATTCTGCCCACACCACCTTCATCACAAAGATTGCAAAATGCATCAACATATAGGAAGGTAAATACACCTAGAAACCATGCTTACATGTATACAAGAATGCCTAAACAAAGTAGTATGCAATCTGCTCAAGTTATGCCTTATATGCAACAACATGCTTATGTGAAGAACATGACATACTCTCGGCCTAAATCAGTTTACAACACACGGCCTAGAAACTATGATAACTCACGGCCAAGATATAACTCATATACATGGCAACATTCAAATGCATATAGAACTTACAATGCTTATCCAACTAGACATAAATGTGCAGCCCCTTTTCCATCATATTCTATGTATCAAAATCCACTATTTGATCATTATATGCAACATGATTTTAACATTTCAAAACCAAGAAAGGTTGTTCAAGTTTGGGTACCTAAAGGTACACTAACATGAACTTAACTTGTCTAACCTTGAAAGGACCCAAAATCAAAGGGTACCTAAGTTGTTATTTACATTTGTAGGTACATAACATCAAAGAAAGACAAGTTGCTGGTTATAACAACAAAGAAGATGAAAAGAACAAAACCAATTGGATAGTTGATAGTGGTTGCTCAAGACATATGACGGGCAACAAAAATTTGTTTAGCACACTTAAGAACGTTGCAAAAGGTGGCAAAGTTACCTTTGGAGACAACAACCAAGGCCAAATAATTGGCAAAGGCAAGGTTGGTGATCCAAACAAGTTTGAGATCAAAAACGTCCTACTTGTAAGTAACTTAACCTTTGAGCTTTTAAGTGTTTCTCAACTATGTGACAACAACTTGAATGTTCTCTTCTCCTCCACCTCTTGTAAGATAATGGATAAAAACAATCAAGTTGTGTTAAAAGGAAAACGTGAAGGAAACATATATGTGCTTAACATGGATGATATGCTAAGTAGTAACACAAAATGTCTTGTTTCACATGAATCTGATCCCAATCTTTGGCATAGACGTTTAGGACACATTGGTATATCAACCTTAGAAAAACTACACGCTAAAAGTCTTGTTAAAGGATTGCCTAAACTTAACTTGGATGATTTTCAACTATGTGAATCTTGTATCAAAGGCAAACATGTTAGAGAATCCCTTAAGCCTAAAACCGAGGTCACAACATCAAGAATACTAGAACTCTTGCATATAGACTTATTTGGTCCATGTAGAACAAGAAGCTTAGGTGGAAGTTATTATGTATGTGTAATAGTTGATGATTTCTCAAGATATACTTGGACATTGTTTCTTGCTTCAAAAGATGAAAGTGCATCATCTATAGCTAATCTAATTAGACAACTTGAAAATGAACATGAATCACATGTTATTAAGATAAGGAGTGATAGAGGTGGTGAGTTTAAAAATAGTGAATTAATCAAATTCTGTAATGAAAAGGGTATAAAACATGAATTCTCCCCACCAAGAACTCCTCAACTTAATGGTGTAGTTGAAAGAAAGAATAGGACTATTCAAGAAGTAGCAAGAACAATGATGGTAGAAAACAAAGTACCTAAATTCTTATGGGCTGAAGCAGTAAACACTTCAAGTTATATGATCAACAGACTATCAATAAGAAAGAAATTGAACAAAACACCATATGAAATCTTAAATGGACGACTCCCAAAAGTAAACTATCTAAAAGTCTTTGGTTGTAAATGCTTTGTATTGAACACAAAAGATAACTTAGATAAGTTTGATCCTAAGTCTGATGAACATATATTTGTGGGATATTCAATGAACTCTAAAGCATATAGATGTTATAATGCACAAACAAGAAAGATAGTTGAATCTATACATGTGAAGTTCAATGAAAATGCATATCTCCAAACAAGTAATCAACATGAAATCTATGTACCAAATAATCAAATACTTCATGATGAAGATGAACTTATCCTACCACCTACAAATGAACAAATTGAAACACCAAATCAAACTCTTGAAATGCATGAAGTTCAAACTCCCCCTACACAAGAACGTAATGAAGAAAATGTGCCTAACCAACCTATTGAACATCATGAACCTATTGAAGATGCACAACCAAGTAATTGGTGGCAAATAAGAGATAAACAAAAGCATCCTCAAGAACTTATCATAGGAGATGTAAATCAAGGGGTTAGAACACGTAGGCAAATAGATCCTAATGAATATGATCAATGGCATGCACTTATATCCCAAATTGAACCTAAGAATGTG
Source organism: Eustoma russellianum (assembly GCA_036186865.1). Taxonomy (NCBI): domain Eukaryota; kingdom Viridiplantae; phylum Streptophyta; class Magnoliopsida; order Gentianales; family Gentianaceae; genus Eustoma; species Eustoma russellianum. The sequence goes on along the minus strand of AP025049.1, from coordinate 34,395,331 downwards.
AATGATGCCTTAAACGATGCATATTGGATAGATGCAATGCATGAAGAGTTAAACCAATTTGAAAGAAACAATGTGTGGGATTTAGTACCTAAACCCGAGGATAAATCAATCATTGGAACTAAATGGGTGTTTAGGAACAAAATGAATGAACAAGGGGTTGTAGTAAGAAATAAAGCAAGACTTGTAGCTCAAGGATATAATCAAGAAGAGGGTATTGATTACGATGAAACATTTGCCCCCGTAGCAAGATTAGAATCCATACGCCTCTTATTAGCTTTTGCATGTTATAATAACATCAAACTATTTCAAATGGATGTTAAGAGTGCATTCTTAAATGGCTATATCCAAGAAGAAGTTTTTGTTAAACAACCACCAGGCTTTGAAGATCCAAAGAACCCTAATCATGTATATAAACTTAAGAAAGCCTTATATGGTTTGAAACAAGCCCCCCCCGTTCATGGTATGAAAGATTTGCCAACTTTTTACTAAGTAACAACTTTCAAAGAGGAACCATAGATAGTACCTTATTCTTGAAAAAGAAAGACAAAGATTTGCTTGTAATACAAATATATGTAGATGACATAATCTTTGGTTCAACTAATCCTAACTTAGTAAAAGACTTTGAAGATTGTATGAAGTCTGAGTTTGAAATGTCTATGGTGGGTGAATTAAACTATTTCTTAGGCTTGCAAATAAAACAAACATCAAGTGGTATACATATCAATCAAGCCAAATACATAAGAGATATGATAAAGAAATTCAACTTTGAAAACTTGAAACCATCTCCAACACCAATGTGTACTTCAACAAAATTAGACAAAGATGAAAATGGTGTTGCATTTGATGAAAAACTATATAGGTCTATGATTGGTTCATTGCTATATCTAACTGCTAGTAGACCTGATATTATGTTTGCAGTATGTATGTGTGCAAGATTTCAAAGTATGCCTAAGTTGTCACACTTTAAAGCTATAAAAAGAATATTTAGATATCTTCAACATACACCAACATTAGGCTTATGGTATGATAGACAATCTAGTCTAAGTCTACATGCATATTCAGATGCAGATTATGGTGGATGTAGAGTAGATAGAAAGAGCACTAGTGGAACATGTCAATTCCTAGGAAACTCACTAATATCTTGGTTTTCAAAGAAACAATCTAGTGTTGCACTTTCTACTACTGAAGCAGAATATATGGCTTTAAGTCTATGTTGTACTCAACTATTGTGGATTAAACAACAACTTTCAGACTTTGAAATACAAGTAAATAATATCCCCATCTATTGTGATAGTACAAGTGCTATAAATTTGTCTAAAAACCCTGTACTACACTCTAAGGCAAAGCATATAGAAGTACGTTATCATTTTCTCCGTGATCATGTTAATCTTGGACATATACACATTGAACATGTTAGAACTGATCAACAAGTAGCTGACATATTCACTAAACCCCTTAATCAAGCTATCTTTGAGAATTTACGTGCAAGACTTGGATTAATTGCTTACAACTAACTACTTTCTGAGTATTGCTGAATCAATTCAGTCTTTTGCATAATTTACAAAATTAAGGGGGAGAGAGAAAAAAACATATATGTATATCATGTCAAGGGGGAGATAACACATTGGGGAGATAACACATTAAGGGGGAGATTAGGTCAAGGGGGAGATAACACATTAAGGGGGAGATTAGGGAACGTTATGAGCTTACAAAACGTTATAATGCATGACTTAAAGAAAGAAATAGTTAAACTTGTCACACACTTGATTTAGATGCTTAATATACACATATGTGGGGTAATTTTGCAAATCATCAAAAGGGGGAGATTGTTGTGATATATCATGTTTGAATGATTGCAAAATGCATATGTGAGCATGTATGTGTGTGTAACGTTTAAAGTATATGTGTGCATGAGATGGAATTTATGAGCTAAATGTGAAATTGATTGAATGAATCAAGATTGAACAAGTTTGATTAAGATCATGAGATTGAACTTGGCCAATTCAATCACATGTCTAAATCAAGATATGTTCAAACTGATCTTAGATGACATATATATGCCAATACATGTTAATTATATGATCTAACCAAGCCTTGAAGTCACATGACTTACAATATAAGGCAAATTGCTCGGTTTAGTATCCTATTGCAGGTTTTGGTTCATATCTTGGGCAAATGAACTCCAAATTGAGTGATTCAAAAGCCCACATGATCCTTATTCAATTTAGAATCTAATTGGCTGAGGAAAAGCATGCTTGACACGGATAAAAACTGACTTGACACGGTGGTGAAGCTTATTGATCTTTATAAGGGTTATTTTGGTAATTTCACCATTTGGACTTCTCATTCTTATTTGGTCTTCTTCCAACGGATTTATATGATCATATGACACATTTATAAGTCATGTCACATCATGGCAAAAATGAATCTGGAGCAGCACCATGTCTAGGTTCATCCTAGGACAAAATTCCTATTTTTGTGCTAAGGGGTATTCTGGTCTCTTCACTTGCCAATGGATCTTCTAACGTGTTATATATTGTTTATATGATGTTTATATGTGTTTATGTCACATATGGTACGTGCCCTATATTTATGGAAATGGGCAGCATGGTATCTCAAATGGAATTCTTATGGTTATCACATATATGGTTTTCTTGGAATTCTTGGCATTCTTCATATGGTATTCTATGCTACATGTTGAAGACATAAATGACTATATATTATATGTGTGCACACGGATATTGACGGATATTGGCGCACAAAACTTTCAGCTTTTGAACAAGTCAAGGCAAGTTGAAACAAACCCTATTTTGGTGCTGATTTCAAGTGACTATTCTTGAGCTGTTTTCAACGGCTATTTTGGCTCAAAAATGAAGAAAAATTTCGTATGTTATATGGTCTAGATTCAGGTTATAATGTGTGACAAAAACAAGTCCTACAATGTAGCAAATTTGAAGCAAAAGTCTCTCAACCAATGCCATGCAACGGCTATATGATTGAAGACCAAGTCAAATTCAAAGGCTTAGCTGAATTCTCTCTATCTTTTAGCTACATTCCAACGGCCATTTAATGTTCAAAATGAGGAGCCAAATTTGTTCAAAATACATGCCAATTCAGCTGCACACATGGCAAGTTATTCACACATGGACATTGCTGATTGGGAGCTGCCTTTTAAACGTTCAAATAAAGTCATTTTCCACCTCATTCCAACGTTTATAATGGGATAAGATGAAGGATAAAAGTTCAGTTTGAAGACCAATTCAAAGCAACAAAAGATAAGCTTAAGTTTGAAAGCTAGAAAAGTGCTGAAATCTCTCCATTCTTCAACCATTCCAACGTCTACTTTGAGGAGCCTTTAGGCTGTCCTCTTGGCTATAAATAGCTCCAAAGGTGAGGAGTAAAAGTGCACCAACGAAAAACAAAAGAAAAGCAAGCAAGACATTCAGCTCTTTGTCTCCATTCTTCTCTTCTATTCTTCTATATTGAAGAACACATTTGCAGCAAGCTTTATGATTGTATAGTTCTTCATTTCTTGTCATTTCAACACCTTTTAAACGACATATTGTAAGGGAGAAGCTGGTGTATAAAGCTTACTCCTTAGAGGTGAGCAAAAGGTGCAAAGGTGCAAAGGTGAAACAAACTAGTTGCTGTTTTTCAGTTTTGGTGAAGTCTCTTGAAGAAGTTGGTGAAAAGCTTCTTCCTTTGACTTTGTAAGGTGATATTGGTGTTTGGTGTTTAGTGAAATCCAAGAGAAGGTGTCTCTTGGGACTGGAGTAGGTCACATTGACCGAACCAGGATAATTCCTTGTGTTCTTTACTTATTTCCTGCACTTACTGTTTTCTGCCTGAGAATTACACTAACTTGGCACGCATAATTGAACAAGCAAACAGTCTTAGAATTGCATGAATTTTGGATATATTATACTTCAATGTGTTAGCTTTCATTAGCCGCAAGAATCACTAAATTCTAAGGAGTTTAGCATATTCAAATCGTCTTCACAAAATTGTTGCTACATTCTGTGAACAATTCTGACCAGTGTGCAAAACTTGTTCAATTTGAATAGGTTATCCTACGAATCTTGAAGTGAGCCTTATATCAAATTAAACTAGACATCGTAAGGTTTAATTTGACATAAGATTCATCAAAATAGCACGGGTAGATTTTGAGATATCATCGTTTGAAGTTAAGCTAACATTCTGCCTGAAACTGCCAGAATTGCACACTTTACTTTTCTTGCTTATTTGAACGTGCTAACTTGCTTGGAATTGATTGAATTTTTTATGACATACTATAAACATCCTAAACTTGATCTCTGCCAAGTTTGAGAGTTTGCACAGGTGTATAAGTGGTTCAACCAAAGCACTCAAAACATTGAACTGTTTCTGGAAATTCCAGAACCTGAGGCTAAAGAGGCAAAGGGGTCTTCAAACAACTTTTTGAAGGTAATTGTAGTGTAATTTCCGCTAACCCACTATTCACCCCCCCCCCCTCTAGTGGTGCTATACAGGTCCAACAGAGGGTGGACTGATTTGGGCCGTGGGTTGTGTACCCTTGGCCGAGGAGTTTGTGGCCTCCAAAAGGCTTCTTCTCTCCTTTTTAAGAACCTCTAAGAACCTTTTTTCAGCCTCCTTTTCCTTAGGATCTGAATGGTTCTTTTTCATCCTCTTAGCATCCTCATAAACTTTATGTGGAGACAATGCATGCAACTTAAACTTTTTGCCATTAAAAGTAAAAGCATACATGTTCAATCTACCATCATAAATAACATGCTTGTCAAATTGCCAAGGTCTACCTAACAAAATATGACTAGCATGCATAGGAGCTACATCACACAAAATTTCATCTTTGTAGCCGCCAATAGATAAAGAAATCAGAACTTGTTTAGACACATGAATCTCACCACAATCATTTAGCCAAGATAACCTATAGGGATGGGAATGATCAATCATAGGTAAATCTAGCTTTCTAACAAGCTCAATACTTGCAACATTAGCACAAGAACCACTATCAATAATTAAAGTGCAAGTTTTGCCTTTTACCAAACAATGGATGTGGAAAATGTTCTCCCTTTGCAAGTTTTCTTCTTCCTCCTTCATGTGTGCACTTAAGGCTTTTCTTACCACAAGAAAGTCCTTGTATGCACCCTCTTCATCACTCTTTATCTCCTCAGCTGAGTCCTCTTGGTATTCTTCCTTTGGGGCTTCTTCTTCCTCCTCTTCTGAATAGAATTCATTTGTTTCCTCAAGGTACAACACTTTCTTGGCATTAGGGCAGTCCCTTGCATAATGTCCTCTCCCTCTACATTTAAAACACTCAATCTCCCTTGTCCTTGGAGGGTTTGCGGGTGCTTTGCCTTTGCTTTTGTCATTTTGACCTAGATTTGCACCGTTGGTCCTTTGAGTGAAGTGTGGCTTATTTGGGGCATTAGGGCTGTTTTGGCCGATGTTTTTTGAACTTGGCCGTGTTCCTCCATTGCCATTAGACCTAGGCTGCACTTTAGAAAAAGAAGAAGCATTAGTTCGAAAACCAAATCCACTAGTAGAAGAACGTACCTTTAATTGCCGCTCAATTTTCTCAGCTTTGTGAACCATGGAATTTAGATCAACATAGGTAGTGAGTTCAAGTTGAAACCCAATCTCCTTGTTAAGACCTCCCAAAAATCGAGCCATGGTTGCCTCCTCAGATTCTTCAGTATCGGTTTTTATCAACAAACTTTCTAACTCCTTAAAGTATTCATCCACACTTTTATTTCCTTGAGTTAGGCATTGCAACTTTTGGAACATGGATCTCTCGTAAGATTCTGGAATGAATTTCTTTCTCATCTCGTATTTCATCTCATCCCAAGTTCCAATTGTGGGTTGTCTAGTCCTTCTTCTTATACTTTGAGTTTGGTCCCACCAAATCAAGGCATATTCCAAGAACTCTATACTGGCATATCTCACTTTTTGCAACTCGGTATAGTTGGTATAGGAAAAGATCATGTCAACTTTTCTCTCCCACTCAATGTAGGCTTCAGGGTCACTTTTACCATAAAAGGGTGGAATGTTTATTTTGGTTTTCAAATAATCATCCTCTTGGGGTACATACCTCCTAGGTTGTATTCGGCCTTGAGGTCTTGGGTATACCTCCTCAACCTCTTCCTCTTCATAGAAGTCATTCCATTCCTCCCTAACAGGTTGTGGTCTCACTCCGTGTCTCCTATCTCCTCTACCCCTTGCTCCTCCTCTACCTCCCATGCTTGTGGACCCCTTAGGTTCAGTTCCACGGGATGTTTGGCCTTGGCTTTGAGGTGGTTGCTGTTCTTGTGTAGGAGGTGTGTTGGATGTCATCCTTGCTTCCCACTCATCCAACCTAGATTGCATGTTACTAAGCATTTGTGCCATCTTCTCCATGGAAAATTCCACTTTGTCTCCTCCTCCTTGGGTACTGTTTGACCCCTCCATGGCAACCTGAAACGCTTTCACAAACAAGAAAAGTAGAAAACTAACACAAGCAACAAAAGGTGAGTTGTTAGTGAAAACAAAAAAGGAAAACGAAAATCTGTTTGGCCTTTTTTTTGTCCTCCCTTGTTTTCTCTCAATTGTTCAAGTGTTTTTCCTTGGCCAATCGTGAGCTAGAACCTCTTAAGGCAAGTCCCAAATTGGCTAACCACAATCTGTTTCGTTTTCTGTCCTTGCAAGCTTCTTTTGCCTTCAAAAACACCAATTGGTCAACAAGTGGTAAAACAGCGTCAAGAAGTTTAGAGCACAAGTTAAACACACTTAATAACTATGATTCAAAGAAACAAGAAACCAAAAATGATGTAGTTGGTTGAACCAAAGAATTGCTAGGGGTTGTCCTGGGCAATCTTTAATTAAACCAACTTATGCAATATCAAATGCAAGTTCTTTGATTGATAGTATGAATGTGTATCCAAGGTGGAGAATTGAAGGTTTTAGGTGTGTTGTTTTGGGGCAAACACACGGCTTTTTGTTTTGCTTTTGTGAACTTGGATGGTAGATGCAAAAAGGTGGAACTTTTGTACAAAAGGAACTTCTTTTCTCTTCCTTTCTTTGTGCACTTTTTTTTTTGTTGTTTTTGTGCACGTTTTCTTTTCTTTTCTTTCCTTTTTTTTTTTGACGTGCAAAGCAACCTTGATGCAACCTTTGTTTGCTTTTGCAAGAATCAGTTGTGTATGCTTGAAAGATGATCCTTTTTGTGTTTGTATGGATGTGTAGTAGAAAACAGATTTTCCTTGGATACCAATACAACCAAAACAAACAACTTGTATTCAATATCACACAAGCAAATTTAATTAAAAGCTTCGATAACAACAAGGTATTTGACTCAAAGGTAGCTTCTTTTAGGCCTTGGACTGATTTTTAGATGGAGTTAAACCCTATTCAATGCAAACAACAATGATCCTATGATTAAGTGTGTTAAAGATGAGATCTTTAATGATAGGTGATCAATATTGATGCAAAAGGTGAAGTCTTTTTCTTGTGGTTTTCGTTGGACTGAAGAAAAGAACAATCTTTGTTTTTGTCTTGATGAACTGAAGCAAAAGATCAATTTTTTTTTTGTCAAGAAACGTTTTTTTTTTTTGAATGATTGAGAATAACAAGAATGACACAAATGACACAAGAAAAGATATTTGAGATGAAGATAAACGAGAGCTCTGATACCACTTGATACGAATATGGTTCGTATGTTAATGTTGTCCCGATCTTTCTTCACTCTCCAAACGTCCTTCAAGCCTTGAATGTGATGGACAATGGTGCCAAGCAACCACCTTCCTTCAAGCCTCCAAATTCGTTTGGTTATGTGTGTTTCAATCCGCTCAATCCAACCAGTCACTCCTAATCCTTGGATTGTGGATCACCAACAAGGAACACACAATCCTTAATTGGGTCTAGCCTTGATTTAGATATGTGTAAACCAAAGGAAAAACACAAACTTTTATTCAAGAAAACTCAAGAACAAAAGATAACATAAAACACTAGGGTTTTTAGTTCAAAGATGAAAAATAGTCTAACTACTCAAAGAAATGCTAAGTGATCTTTATATGATTACAAGTCTTGTAAAACACTCTCATAAAAACGGCTAGGGTTTCTTGGGAAGACCCCATGTTGGCGCCTCCTTCCTTTGTTATGCAAGAAGCTGAATTTTGTTAATTTAGGTAAGTTCCCTCCTCTTGGCAAATCCTCAATTATTGTCTCAATCACCAATTATTGCATTATTAACCATCATTCTAGAACTTGCCTTGTGCATCCATTGCCTCCATTAAAACGCCATTCAGCCCCCTTGAGATACCAAATCAGATTTCTTAATTTTGGTAAGTTTCCCTCACTTGAATTATCTCCTTATTTGCTTCCAAATCTTCAATTATGGCTCCATAATTCATTCCAATCATTCCAATCTGATTTATGACATTCTAGAGGCTCTCTTAATTGCACTTGAAGATGCCTAGGCGGCTGCCACCCTCTCAAGAAGACGGAAACCCTAATTTGCACAATTGGGCTTGTTTTGGACTTCTTCCTTGCAACTCTTGTAACTATTTTTGTGGACTGATTTTGACAAAACCCAAAACATGAAAGTTGCTCCAAATTAAGTCTACTTCAAGGTCCAGCTGGTTCCATGCACTCCCAATCTCGTTTGAAAGCCCAAAATCACAAAACAGCCTTGTATGGACAAGCTTGGTCCAAATCTGAGAAGCCCTCCTTTCCAAAGCTCAAAACGTTTGATCCAAGACTTGTAACACCTACAAAACACACTCATACACCAAACATAAGTATTCTAAACAAACTTTAAAAGAAGCAAACGAAAAGACAACTAAAACCCACAGAAACGGCACCAACAAGCGGACTGACTATCATTGGATAATCAGCTCTTAAGCTCAACAATGAGCACCCATTTAGGAGGAACATCCATTGGTTCATCTTGCACATGTTTGGTTAGGAAGGAGCCAACATCAAAACCAAGTTGAAGACCATTAATCCTCTTGGTTTGGCTCCTTGTCAAAGGTCCCTTATGGTTAAGGGCACCTTGTGCAAGCTCCTCATTAGGGGGCTGCTCCTCAGCCTCATCACATGTGACAGTAAATGATACATGAAAATATGTTGCGTTGACCCCATCGTGGGCTCATCATTCCCTCCCTCTTGAAAATGATTCGTCCTCGAATCTCAACATGGATAGAATAAAGGAAAGGGGTTTAGGATGTACACGTATGCTCAACTACACCATAACCAAATAGGAACATGATAATACAAATGGTGAAGGTGAAATACCTTGGTGCATCCTTATCTTTGAAGAAAGAATAAGGTGTGTACACGCTTTCTAAAATGTTTAGGATGTATTAACAATATGATAACAAAAATTTTAGAACACATACATCCTATCAGATAAAACAACATCCAAAAAACATATTGCAACATGTTAACACTAAATGTGCAAATCTTACAGACATGTGCAATATTTAGACAAGATGTATCAATTGAGATGACAACAGGCAGACATTCAACAAGATGAGATGAAATAGATATTTCAGAAATAGAATCTTCATCTATACTAAATATGTCATTCAATTCATTAACTAGTTCATCCAAGGATTTATGTTCATTTGTAGCTGAATCTATTTCAATAATGACATCATGATCAAGTTCTACATCAAGTAGACAATCTAGTTCAGCTAACATCAAATCATAAGAATCTAGTTTATCAATGTCATTCTCAACAGAATTACTTACATCAATGTCATCAATGAAATGTACAGGATGTAATTCAGATTGTAACCCAGAAACAAGCATCTCAGCAGAATGCAGATCATGCACAGGGATTTCATTTATATGCATGTCACAATGTAAATCATTTTCAGACAAAGTGTTATCACAATTAACATCATCTATAAGCAAACGACTAACACTTTGGAAATCACCAACAGATTCAAGTGAAGGGTCTTCTTCAGACAGTACACAAGGTTGAACATGCAATTCAGATAAAGGAGTTCCAGTTTCAGGCATGTTGGGGCTAATTTCATACAAACCATCATTCATAGAAATGTCAGATTGCAAGTCTTTGTTCTTTTCAGATTCTATCAATACTTGCACCATGCCTCTAAGTTGAAGCAATGCATTTTCAATATTATCCATAGTCTGACTCAAATTGCTTAACTTAACTGGATTTGGTTTGTCATTTTCGGAATCACAAGAGTTCAGTCCATACCCATAGTTTTGATTAACTTGCCATGGGATTAGGTTTGATTGAACAATCTTTGCCTTTTTATACATGTCATAAAGTGATGAGAATTTTTTAGACAACATGCAATCAGCGATCTCTTTATCTAATCCAGCAAAGAACCTAATCATGCTTAATTCCTCATGTTCTTCAACATAAGCATAGTACAAATCATCAAGCATTTCATTGTAATACGCACTAACGTCTTTCTTGCACTGAGAAAGAGTTTGATATCTAGGAGTTTTACATTCCCAATATCCAACCCATAAACCATTTGTACGACCAAAGGAGTTCATACGTTTTTCCAGTTCATCATAGTCTCTCCTATGGCATTCAACTCCCCAAATGGTTTTTAGAATCATGTTTAATCAAAACAATCAACCAAGATGGTAAAACAATGATATAAATAAGTCAGAATACAAGCAAGTAAGATCAAACTATAACTTTAACAACAATATACTGTTGTGATATATCATGTTTGAATGATTGCAAAATGCATATGTGAGCATGTATATGTGTGTAACGTTTAAAGTATAATGTGCAAGACATGAACTTATGAGCTAAATGTGAAATTGAGATTGAACAAGTTTGATTAAGATCATGAGATTGAACTTGGCCAATTCAATCACATGTCTAAATCAAGATATGTTCAAACTGATCTTAGATGATATATATGCCAATACATGTTAATTATATGATCTAACCAAGCCTTGAAGTCACATGACTTACAATATAAGGCAAATTGCTCGGTTTAGTATCCTATTGCAGGTTTTGGTTCATATCTTGGGCAAATGAACTCCAAATTGAGTGATTCAAAAGCCCACATGATCCTTATTCAATTTAGAATCTAATTGGCTGAGGAAAAGCATGCTTGACACGGATAAAAACTGACTTGACACGGTGGTGAAGCTTATTGATCTTTATAAGGGTTATTTTGGTAATTTCACCATTTGGACTTCTCATTCTTATTTGGTCTTCTTCCAACGGATTTATATGATCATATGACACATTTATAAGTCATGTCACATCATGGCAAAAATGAATCTGGAGCAGCACCATGTCTAGGTTCATCCTAGGACAAAATTCCTATTTTTGTGCTAAGGGGTATTCTGGTCTCTTCACTTGCCAATGGATCTTCTAACGTGTTATATATTGTTTATATGATGTTTATATGTGTTTATGTCACATATAGTACATGTCCTATATTTATGGAAACGGGCAGCATGGAAACGGGCAGCATGGTATATCATTTGGGATTCTTATATTATGGTTATCACATATATGGTTTTCTTGGAATTCTTGGCATTCTTCATATGGTATTCTATGCTACATGTTGAAGACATAAATGGCTATATATTATATGTGTGCAAACGGATATTGGCACACAAATCATGTTCAAATTTTCAGATTTTGAACAAGTCAAGGCAAGTTGAAATAAATCCTATTTTGGTGCTGATTTCAAATGACTATTCTTGTATATTTTGGAGCTGGTTACAAACGGCTATTTTGGTTCAAATTTGGAGCAAAAATCTCTCAACCAAGAAAGCTATGCAACGGCTATGTGTTCAAAAGTTGAAGACTAATTCAAACTCAAAAGCTTGGCTGATTTCTATCTATCTTTGAACTACTCTCCAATGCCTATCTTCTAGGCCATTCCAACGTTCATTTAGTGTTCAAAATGAGGAGATAAAATTGTGCAAAATACACGCCAATTCAGCTGTATACATGGCAAGTTATTCACACATGGACATTGCTGATTGGAGCTGCCTTTTAAACGTTCAAATGAAGCTGTTTTTCCACCTCATTTCAACGGCTATAATGGATAAGATGAAGGGTAAAAGTTCAGATTGGAAGACCATTTCAAAGCATCAAAAGATCAACTTTATTTTGAAAGTCAAATGCTGAATTTGGATAGCTAGAAAAGTGCTGAATTTTCTCCATTTATCAACCATTCCAACGTCTACATTAAGGAGCCTTTAGGCTGTCCTCTTGGCTATAAATAGCTCCAAAGGTGAAGAGTAAAAGTGCACCAACGAAAAACAAAAGAAAAGCAAGCAAGACATTCAGCTCTTTGTCTCCATTCTTCTCTTCTATTCTTCTATATTGAAGAACACATTTGCAGCAAGCTTTATGATTGTATAGTTCTTCATTTCTTGTCATTTCAACACCTTTAAACGACATATATTGTAAGGGAGAAGCTGGTGTATAAAGCTAACTCCTTAGAGGTGAGCAAAAGGTGCAAAGGTGCAAAGGTGCAAAGGTGAAACAAACTAGTTGCTGTTTTTCAGTTTTGGTGAAGTCTCTTGAAGAAGTTGGTGAAAAGCTTCTTCCTTTGGCTTTGTAAGGTGATATTGGTGTTTGGTGTTTAGTGAAATCCAAGAGAAGGTGTCTCTTGGGACTGGAGTAGGTCACATTGACCGAACCAGGATAATTCCTTGTGTTCTTTACTTATTTCCTGCACTTACTGTTTTCTGCCTGAGAATTACACTAACTTGGCACGCATAATTGAACAAGCAAACAGTCTTAGAATTGCATGAATTTTGGATATATTATACTTCAATGTGTTAGCTTTTATTAGCCGCAAGAATCACTAAATTCTAAGGAGTTTAGCATATTCAAATCGTCTTCACAAAATTGTTGCTACATTCTGTGAACAATTCTGACCAGTGTGCAAAACTTGTTCAATTTGAATAGGTTATCCTACGAATCTTGAAGTGAGCCTTATATCAAATTAAACTAGACATCGTAAGGTTTAATTTGACATAAGATTCATCAAAATAGCACGGGTAGATTTTGAGATATCATCGTTTGAAGTTAAGCTAACATTCTGCCTGAAACTGCCAGAATTGCACACTTTACTTTTCTTGCTTATTTGAACGTGCTAACTTGCTTGGAATTGATTGAATTTTTTATGACATACTATAAACATCCTAAACTTGATCTCTGCCAAGTTTGAGAGCTTGCACAGGTGTATAAGTGGTTCAACCAAAGCACTCAAAACATTGAACTGTTTCTGGAAATTCCAGAACCTGAGGCTAAAGAGGCAAAGGGGTCTTCAAACAACTTTTTGAAGGTAATTGTAGTGTAATTTCCGCTAACCCACTATTCACCCCCCCCCTCTAGTGGTGCTATACAGGTCCAACAAGTGGTATCAGAGCAAGGTTGAGCACCATATTCTTATTTGAGCTGAAAACAGTTTACACTCCAAGTTGCAAAGTTGCTGGAAATTTTCTGGTTTTCTTATATTCTTCATATTTGGTATCTACAACAAGGTGACACTTTCTTTCCTTCTTATAAGTGTTTTAAACGTTTTCTCACACACTAAGAAGCATGTCTAAGTCACACATGAAAATAGAATTAGAAGGCATGTCCACACAAAGACCACCTCTTTTTGATGGAGAAAACTTTAGTCATTGGAAACTTAGGATGAAATTGTTCTTAATGGCTATTGACATAGACTTGTGGTCCATCATTGAAGATGGACCTTATGTGCCTACTAAGCATGTTATAATTGATGGCTTATCACAAGAAGTTGAGAAATATAGAAAAGATTGGAGTGATGAAGATAAAAAGAAAATGAGTCTTAATGCTAAAGCAATGCAATTATTGTTGAATGGTTTAAGTAGGAGTGAATCTGCCTATGTCTCTTCATGTTTAAGTGCAAAGGATATGTGGAAATGTCTTGAAATGAAGCATGAAGGAACTAATCAAGTAAAGGAATCAAAGATTAACATGTTAATGACTACACTTGAATCATTCCATTTACTGCCTAATGAATCAATTGTTGATATGGATTTAAGGCTTACAAACTTATACAACTCACTTGAATCCCTTGGTAAAACGTTTTTGATGAAAGAAAAAGTGCAAAAAGTTTTGAGAAGTTTGCCAATTGAATGGGATGCCAAAGTTAGTGCCATTGAAGAAAGCAAAGATCTTTCTCAAATAAAACTTGATGAATTGATAGGCTCTTTAAAAGTTTATGAAAACAAGTTGAATATAAGAAAGGCTGAAACTAGTAACAAGTCTAAATCACTTGCATTTGTAACAAATGAACCCGAATCATCTAATCAAGCCGAGTATGAAAGTGATGATGAAAGTGATGAAGAAGACATAATGTTGTTAGCTAGGCGTTTAAGGAAGTTTTTCAAGAAAAGACCAACTAAAAGACAAGCAAAATCAGCTGCCCCTATCAATGTGAAATCTAACAAACAAGATGGTAAATGGTATGATAAAGAACTTAAGTGTTATGAATGTGGCAAACAAGGACACATCTCATATGATTGTCCAAACAAGAACAAAAACCGTGACATGGATGAAAAGACAAGGACAAAAACTAGAGTAGAACCTATGCAAAGGAGGAAGAAAGCTCTCAAGGCAAGTTCAAGCACTTGGGATGACACATCTTCATCCGAATCCGAGGAGGAACCTGAAGTTGCACAAACATGTTTGGCTTCAAAGTCTACAAATGAGGTAACATTCGATTCTGACTCCGAATGTGATTTTACTCAAGATGAATTGTTGGATGAATTAGAAAAGTTGCATGATAGATATAAGAAGCTATCCAAGGAGAAGAAAAGAATAGTTGAGGAGAAGAACAAGTTGGAGACGTCTAACTTGAATCTAACTTCTCAACTAGAAGTTCTTCAACTTGAATCATCTAACACTATTAGTTCAATGCAAAATCAGATTAAGGAACTTAAGAACAAACATGAAAATGTGCAATGCGTGCAATGTGTTGATTTCAACGTTTTAAAGTCTAAATTACATGAAATACAAACTGAATTTGAATCATTAAAAGCATGCAACCTAGACTTGAACAAATCTTTAGAACAATTTAAGAATGCTTCCAACATGTTAGACACTCTTATTGCATCTCAAAAGCATGGAAATGACAAACAAGGTCTTGGATATGTTAAAGAAGCTGAATACACACCTAAGGAAACAACATTTGTATCATCTTCAACCAACATGAAATATAGGCCAAATGCATTTAGAAATGAACCTATTCTGCCCACACCACCTTCATCACAAAGATTGCAAAATGCATCAACATATAGGAAGGTAAATACACCTAGAAACCATGCTTACATGTATACAAGAATGCCTAAACAAAGTAGTATGCAATCTGCTCAAGTTATGCCTTATATGCAACAACGTGCTTATGTGAAGAACATGACATACTCTCGGCCTAAATCAGTTTACAACACACGGCCTAGAAACTATGATAACTCACGGCCAAGATATAACTCATATACATGGCAACATTCAAATGCATATAGAACTTACAATGCTTATCCAACTAGACATAAATGTGCAGCCCCTTTTCCATCATATTCTATGTATCAAAATCCACTATTTGATCATTATATGCAACATGATTTTAACATTTCAAAACCAAGAAAGGTTGTTCAAGTTTGGGTACCTAAAGGTACACTAACATGAACTTAACTTGTCTAACCTTGAAAGGACCCAAAATCAAAGGGTACCTAAGTTGTTATTTACATTTGTAGGTACATAACATCAAAGAAAGACAAGTTGCTGGTTATAACAACAAAGAAGATGAAAAGAACAAAACCAATTGGATAGTTGATAGTGGTTGCTCAAGACATATGACGGGCAACAAAAATTTGTTTAGCACACTTAAGAACGTTGCAAAAGGTGGCAAAGTTACCTTTGGAGACAACAACCAAGGCCAAATAATTGGCAAAGGCAAGGTTGGTGATCCAAACAAGTTTGAGATCAAAAACGTCCTACTTGTAAGTAACTTAACCTTTGAGCTTTTAAGTGTTTCTCAACTATGTGACAACAACTTGAATGTTCTCTTCTCCTCCACTTCTTGTAAGATAATGGATAAAAACAATCAAGTTGTGTTAAAAGGAAAACGTGAAGGAAACATATATGTGCTTAACATGGATGATATGCTAAGTAGTAACACAAAATGTCTTGTTTCACATGAATCTGATCCCAATCTTTGGCATAGACGTTTAGGACACATTGGTATATCAACCTTAGAAAAACTACACGCTAAAAGTCTTGTTAAAGGATTGCCTAAACTTAACTTGAATGATTTTCAACTATGTGAATCTTGTATCAAAGGCAAACATGTTAGAGAATCCCTTAAGCCTAAAACCGAGGTCACAACATCAAGAATACTAGAACTCTTGCATATAGACTTATTTGGTCCATGTAGAACAAGAAGCTTAGGTGGAAGTTATTATGTATGTGTAATAGTTGATGATTTCTCAAGATATACTTGGACATTGTTTCTTGCTTCAAAAGATGAAAGTGCATCATCTATAGCTAATCTAATTAGACAACTTGAAAATGAACATGAATCACATGTTATTAAGATAAGGAGTGATAGAGGTGGTGAGTTTAAAAATAGTGAATTAATCAAATTCTGTAATGAAAAGGGTATAAAACATGAATTCTCCCCACCAAGAACTCCTCAACTTAATGGTGTAGTTGAAAGAAAGAATAGGACTATTCAAGAAGTAGCAAGAACAATGATGGTAGAAAACAAAGTACCTAAATTCTTATGGGCTGAAGCAGTAAACACTTCAAGTTATATGATCAACAGACTATCAATAAGAAAGAAATTGAACAAAACACCATATGAAATCTTAAATGGACGACTCCCAAAAGTAAACTATCTAAAAGTCTTTGGTTGTAAATGCTTTGTATTGAACACAAAAGATAACTTAGATAAGTTTGATCCTAAGTCTGATGAACATATATTTGTGGGATATTCAATGAACTCTAAAGCATATAGATGTTATAATGCACAAACAAGAAAGATAGTTGAATCTATACATGTGAAGTTCAATGAAAATGCATATCTCCAAACAAGTAATCAACATGAAATCTATGTACCAAATGATCAAATACTTCATGATGAAGATGAACTTATCCTACCACCTACAAATGAACAAATTGAAACACCAAATCAAACTCTTGAAATGCATGAAGTTCAAACTCCCCCTACACAAGAACGTAATGAAGAAAATGTGCCTAACCAGCCTATTGAACATCATGAACCTATTGAAGATGCACAACCAAGTAATTGGTGGCAAATAAGAGATAAACAAAAGCATCCTCAAGAACTTATCATAGGAGATGTAAATCAAGGGGTTAGAACACGTAGGCAAATAGATCCTAATGAATATGATCAATGGCATGCACTTATATCCCAAATTGAACCTAAGAATGTGAATGATGCCTTAAACGATGCATATTGGATAGATGCAATGCATGAAGAGTTAAACCAATTTGAAAGAAACAATGTGTGGGATTTAGTACCTAAACCCGAGGATAAATCAATCATTGGAACTAAATGGGTGTTTAGGAACAAAATGAATGAACAAGGGGTTGTAGTAAGAAATAAAGCAAGACTTGTAGCTCAAGGATATAATCAAGAAGAGGGTATTGATTACGATGAAACATTTGCCCCCGTAGCAAGATTAGAATCCATACGCCTCTTATTAGCTTTTGCATGTTATAATAACATCAAACTATTTCAAATGGATGTTAAGAGTGCATTCTTAAATGGCTATATCCAAGAAGAAGTTTTTGTTAAACAACCACCAGGCTTTGAAGATCCAAAGAACCCTAATCATGTATATAAACTTAAGAAAGCCTTATATGGTTTGAAACAAGCCCCCCGTTCATGGTATGAAAGATTTGCCAACTTTTTACTAAGTAACAATTTTCAAAGAGGAACCATAGATAGTACCTTATTCTTGAAAAAGAAAGACAAAGATTTGCTTGTAATACAAATATATGTAGATGACATAATCTTTGGTTCAACTAATCCTAACTTAGTAAAAGACTTTGAAGATTGTATGAAGTCTGAGTTTGAAATGTCTATGGTTGGTGAATTAAACTATTTCTTAGGCTTGCAAATAAAACAAACATCAAGTGGTATACATATCAATCAAGCCAAATACATAAGAGATATGATAAAGAAATTCAACTTTGAAAACTTGAAACCATCTCCAACACCAATGTGTACTTCAACAAAATTAGACAAAGATGAAAATGGTGTTGCATTTGATGAAAAACTATATAGGTCTATGATTGGTTCATTGCTATATCTAACTGCTAGTAGACCTGATATTATGTTTGCAGTATGTATGTGTGCAAGATTTCAAAGTATGCCTAAGTTGTCACACTTTAAAGCTATAAAAAGAATATTTAGATATCTTCAACATACACCAACATTAGGCTTATGGTATGATAGACAATCTAGTCTAAGTCTACATGCATATTCAGATGCAGATTATGGTGGATGTAGAGTAGATAGAAAGAGCACTAGTGGAACATGTCAATTCCTAGGAAACTCACTAATATCTTGGTTTTCAAAGAAACAATCTAGTGTTGCACTTTCTACTACTGAAGCAGAATATATGGCTTTAAGTCTATGTTGTACTCAACTATTATGGATTAAACAACAACTTTCAGACTTTGAAATACAAGTAAATAATATCCCCATCTATTGTGATAGTACAAGTGCTATAAATTTGTCTAAAAACCCTGTACTACACTCTAAGGCAAAGCATATAGAAGTACGTTATCATTTTCTCCGTGATCATGTTAATCTTGGACATATACACATTGAACATGTTAGAACTGATCAACAAGTAGCTGACATATTCACTAAACCCCTTAATCAAGCTATCTTTGAGAATTTACGTGCAAGACTTGGCTTAATTGCTTACAACTGACAATACTGTCTAGATCATTCTGGGTATTGCTAACTCGGTTCAGTCTTTTGCATAATTTACAAAATTAAGGGGGAGAGAGAAAAAAACATATATGTATATCATATGTATATCATGTTATATATCATGTTAAGGGGGAGATAACACATTAAGGGGGAGATTAGGTCAAGGGGGAGATAACACATTAAGGGGGAGATTAGGGAACGTTATGAGCTTACAAAACGTTATAATGCATGACTTAAAGAAAGAAATAGTTAAACTTGTCACACACTTGATTTAGATGCTTAATATACACATATGTGGGGTAATTTTGCAAATCATCAAAAGGGGGAGATTGTTGTGATATATCATGTTTGAATGATTGCAAAATGCATATGTGAGCATGTATATGTGTGTAACGTTTAAAGTATAATGTGCAAGACATGAACTTATGAGCTAAATGTGAAATTGAGATTGAACAAGTTTGATTAAGATCATGAGATTGAACTTGGCCAATTCAATCACATGTCTAAATCAAGATATGTTCAAACTGATCTTAGATGATATATATGCCAATACATGTTAATTATATGATCTAACCAAGCCTTGAAGTCACATGACTTACAATATAAGGCAAATTGCTCGGTTTAGTATCCTATTGCAGGTTTTGGTTCATATCTTGGGCAAATGAACTCCAAATTGAGTGATTCAAAAGCCCACATGATCCTTATTCAATTTAGAATCTAATTGGCTGAGGAAAAGCATGCTTGACACGGATAAAAACTGACTTGACACGGTGGTGAAGCTTATTGATCTTTATAAGGGTTATTTTGGTAATTTCACCATTTGGACTTCTCATTCTTATTTGGTCTTCTTCCAACGGATTTATATGATCATATGACACATTTATAAGTCATGTCACATCATGGCAAAAATGAATCTGGAGCAGCACCATGTCTAGGTTCATCCTAGGACAAAATTCCTATTTTTGTGCTAAGGGGTATTCTGGTCTCTTCACTTGCCAATGGATCTTCTAACGTGTTATATATTGTTTATATGATGTTTATATGTGTTTATGTCACATATAGTACATGTCCTATATTTATGGAAACGGGCAGCATGGAAACGGGCAGCATGGTATATCATTTGGGATTCTTATATTATGGTTATCACATATATGGTTTTCTTGGAATTCTTGGCATTCTTCATATGGTATTCTATGCTACATGTTGAAGACATAAATGGCTATATATTATATGTGTGCAAACGGATATTGGCACACAAATCATGTTCAAATTTTCAGATTTTGAACAAGTCAAGGCAAGTTGAAATAAATCCTATTTTGGTGCTGATTTCAAATGACTATTCTTGTATATTTTGGAGCTGGTTACAAACGGCTATTTTGGTTCAAATTTGGAGCAAAAATCTCTCAACCAAGAAAGCTATGCAACGGCTATGTGTTCAAAAGTTGAAGACTAATTCAAACTCAAAAGCTTGGCTGATTTCTATCTATCTTTGAACTACTCTCCAATGCCTATCTTCTAGGCCATTCCAACGTTCATTTAGTGTTCAAAATGAGGACATAAAATTGTGCAAAATACACGCCAATTCAGCTGTATACATGGCAAGTTATTCACACATGGACATTGCTGATTGGAGCTGCCTTTTAAACGTTCAAATGAAGCTGTTTTTCCACCTCATTTCAACGGCTATAATGGATAAGATGAAGGGTAAAAGTTCAGATTGGAAGACCATTTCAAAGCATCAAAAGATCAACTTTATTTTGAAAGTCAAATGCTGAATTTGGATAGCTAGAAAAGTGCTGAATTTTCTCCATTTATCAACCATTCCAACGTCTACATTAAGGAGCCTTTAGGCTGTCCTCTTGGCTATAAATAGCTCCAAAGGTGAAGAGTAAAAGTGCACCAACGAAAAACAAAAGAAAAGCAAGCAAGACATTCAGCTCTTTGTCTCCATTCTTCTCTTCTATTCTTCTATATTGAAGAACACATTTGCAGCAAGCTTTATGATTGTATAGTTCTTCATTTCTTGTCATTTCAACACCTTTAAACGACATATATTGTAAGGGAGAAGCTGGTGTATAAAGCTAACTCCTTAGAGGTGAGCAAAAGGTGCAAAGGTGCAAAGGTGCAAAGGTGAAACAAACTAGTTGCTGTTTTTCAGTTTTGGTGAAGTCTCTTGAAGAAGTTGGTGAAAAGCTTCTTCCTTTGGCTTTGTAAGGTGATATTGGTGTTTGGTGTTTAGTGAAATCCAAGAGAAGGTGTCTCTTGGGACTGGAGTAGGTCACATTGACCGAACCAGGATAATTCCTTGTGTTCTTTACTTATTTCCTGCACTTACTGTTTTCTGCCTGAGAATTACACTAACTTGGCACGCATAATTGAACAAGCAAACAGTCTTAGAATTGCATGAATTTTGGATATATTATACTTCAATGTGTTAGCTTTTATTAGCCGCAAGAATCACTAAATTCTAAGGAGTTTAGCATATTCAAATTGTCTTCACAAAATTGTTGCTACATTCTGTGAACAATTCTGACCAGTGTGCAAAACTTGTTCAATTTGAATAGGTTATCCTACGAATCTTGAAGTGAGCCTTATATCAAATTAAACTAGACATCGTAAGGTTTAATTTGACATAAGATTCATCAAAATAGCACGGGTAGATTTTGAGATATCATCGTTTGAAGTTAAGCTAACATTCTGCCTGAAACTGCCAGAATTGCACACTTTACTTTTCTTGCTTATTTGAACGTGCTAACTTGCTTGGAATTGATTGAATTTTTTATGACATACTATAAACATCCTAAACTTGATCTCTGCCAAGTTTGAGAGCTTGCACAGGTGTATAAGTGGTTCAACCAAAGCACTCAAAACATTGAACTGTTTCTGGAAATTCCAGAACCTGAGGCTAAAGAGGCAAAGGGGTCTTCAAACAACTTTTTGAAGGTAATTGTAGTGTAATTTCCGCTAACCCACTATTCACCCCCCCCTCTAGTGGTGCTACATTCAATCACATTTCAATCAAATTTCCTTTAAGGAGTTCTCAACTTATGCTAGTTGAAGTTTAAGACCACTTAACGGTTTTCTTTCAAGTTCCTAGCCTAGAACTTGTTAGTATTTGCTTCATCTTTTGGTTTACAGCATCTTAGGGTCTCATTGATGTTTTAGATGTGTTGGAGTGCCAAAGAAGAAGAGGTGTTGGCATAAATTGAGCCAAGAACAACGGTTACAGTTCAAGGGGTGTCTTTGAGATGTTCTTTGCCATAGCTATTGTTCAAATCAGTTTGGAATAGGAGACAAAGTCCTTGGCAACGTTTTCTAGCCTTCGTTTGGCTCATCAAGGAGGGACCGATAGCATTTATATTGTGGTTGATTGATTTTCAAAGATGGCACATTTCATTGCATGTAAGAAAGTTAATGACGCCACACATGTTGCTAATTTGTTCTTCAAAGAAATTTTGAGATTGCATGGCATGCCACGTTCAATTGTAAGTGATAGACATACGAAATTTTTGAGTCATTTTTGGCGTGTTTTGTGTGCTAAACTTGATACGCAATTGTTGTTTTCAACCACTGTACACCCACAAACTGATGGACAAACTGAAGTCATTAATCATACTCTTTCTCAACTTTTGCGTGCCATTTTGCAAAAACATATTAAACATTGGGAAGATTGTTTACCATATATCGAATTTGCATACAATAGGGAGAGTCCATCACGGTACCTTGCATAGTCCATTTGAAATTGTGTATGGTTTTAACCCCTTGTCTCCACTTGATTTGATCTCTATTCCCGTGCATGAACGTTCAAGTCTTGATGGTAAACAAAAAGCGGAAAAGATAAAAAAACTGCATGACCAAGTAAAAACACAACTTGAAAAGAAAAACAAAGCTTATGAAAGACGAGCTAACAAACATCGAAAACGAGTTGTGTTTAAACCTGGTGATT
This sequence comes from Eustoma russellianum, assembly GCA_036186865.1. Lineage (NCBI taxonomy): Eukaryota > Viridiplantae > Streptophyta > Magnoliopsida > Gentianales > Gentianaceae > Eustoma > Eustoma russellianum. The sequence goes on along the minus strand of AP025049.1, from coordinate 34,372,447 downwards.
TAGTGTGGTTACATTTGCGCAAAGAAAGATTTCCCAATGAGCGAAAGCCAAAACTATTACCTAAAGGAGATGGACCTTTCATGTTTTGAAACGCATAGATGATAATGCATACATCCTTGATCTTCCTGAAAGTTATGGTTCCATTTCGCCTACTTTTAATGTTGCAGACCTCACCCCTTTTACTGATGACCTTTTTGATTCGAGGACAAATCCTTTTGAGGAGGGGGGATTGATGAGGATCAAGGGTCCCATCAAGAGGTCAAGGGCCTTATGACAAGAAGGAGGGCAAGAGAACTTTGTCATCAAGTTGGAACCTTCTTGTATAAGCATGTTCAAGATGAACCTAAGGTTCCATGGGTTCACTTCATTGAACCCACTCCTTGAATGTGGATGCATGTGCGTCTGTGTTTTTTTATCTTGTTTCTTGTGATCCTTGTTTTATATGTTTTAAAATGAACAAGCTAGGCGTGTGTTGCAAAAAGGCTTGGCATGATTTAGGCTTCATTGAACCCACTCCTTGAATGTGGTAAATTAGGTACATGGAAATCCGAAATGAAATGGAGGCTCAAAATGAACAAGCTAGGCGTGTGTTGCAAAAAGGGGACAAAAGGAATGTTGTCTTGAAGAGAATGTTTGTCTCCACAAAGACATTCAAATATGTCCAAAATGGAATCTCTTGTTCAAATTGAAATCAAACTCATCTCCAAATACAACAAGGGGGCCGGCCATTTTGAAGCAAAAAGGATGATGATCAAATTGAATTTAAATTCAAAGCTAAACTTGAATTTAAATTCAACCATGATTTGAATTTAAGTTGCAACCACTTTGAGGCTTACATTTCAAAAAGAATTCAACTATTATATCAGCCAACCTACCCGCAATTTTGAAGGAGAAAGGAAGGATAGATTCTAATTCAAATTGAATCCAAGTTTGAATTCAAATTCAAACTCAATTTGAATTCAAACTTCAACCATCATTTGAATTTAATTCCAGCCAGCTTATCAACATCAAATCAGATTTTCTAATCTCCATTCATCAACAAAGATACGGCTGGAATGATGGGAAAGGATATGCAAGAGCCAAATTCAAAGTGAACTTAAATTCAAACTCAACTTGAATTCAAATTCAACCAACTTTTGAATTCAACTTGGATACATGGGAGATAACACCTTGCAAGCAATTCAAGTTTTAGCTAGAATTTATCTTAGTTTGAATTTCAATGAGATTTTAAATTTAATCATTTAGTAGCTAGAATTATTTGAAATAATTTCTAGACATTCTAAGGCTTATGGAGCACGTTTTCTAGTCTATAAATAGTGCCTTTTGGCCGAATGTTAGGAGAACTTTTGATGAATAACAATTCTTGATATTTTCTTCACTTTGTGTGAGACTTTGTTTTCTTGGTTTTGCATTAAAACCTAAGTTAAGATCCTTCAAAGTTGTGCATTTTGAAGGTGTTGCAATTGCTAAAAGGTGCCGTCCAGGAGGGCCATATTGGTTTGCCTGATCAATGATCATCTTAAAGTGTTGGTCTTGCTCATCTAAGCCACACGTTTTATCACTAAGGAAGCAAGGGGAAGTCTTCTTCTTTGTGCCTAACCCTTTGTGAAGGACGTTTGGAAGGTGGAATTGTTGGAGCCCTTGCACTCATTAGATAGGAACCCTCATTAGCCAGCAATTTCTCCTTAATCTCCATCAGTTTTTTCAGAAGGGGGAGTTTGATTTGTTTCCTGCCTTTTTCATAGTGTACTATATAACCTGTATTTGTGATTCATCCATTACGCCGATAATGTGTCCTTTTATGCCGCATGTCCCATAAATGTTTGTACATGAGTGCCAAGTTCCATGCCTTCAGCTCAGGACACCCAGACCATGATGCGTGCAACTCGTGGGCTCCAACAATTCCACCTTCCAAACGTCCTTCACAAGGGTTAGGCACAAGGAAGAAGACTTCCCCTTGCTTCCTTAATGAATAAAAACGTATGGATTTAGAATGAGCAAGACCAACACTTCAAGATGGTCGTTGATCAGGCAAACCAATATGGCCCTCCTGGACGGCACCTTTAAGCAATGGCAACACCTTCAATATGCTCAACTTTGAAGGATCTTAACCTAGGTTTTTAATGCAAAACCAAGAAAACAAAGTATCACACAAAGTGAATGAAATATCAAGAATTGTTATTCATCAAAAGGTGAGTTTACAACCAGCCAAAGGGGTCTATTTATAGGCCTAAGAAACGTCCCCCTTCAGCTTGAAATGGCTAGAAATAATTCAAATAAAGCTATCTAACAAATGTTTAAATTTGAACTTTGCTTGAAAATTAAAACTAAGATAATTCTAGCTAAAACTTGAAATGCTTGCAAGATGTTATCTCCACTATGACCAGCCGTGTTTGAGGAGTTGATGGAGTCTTAGAGAAGCTGATTTTGATAAGTAGAATGTGCTTGAACTTGAATTCAAAAAGTTGGGTGAATTTGAATTCAAGTTGAGTTTGAATTTGAGCTTCTTTGGATTTGTTTCTTGCACATCTTTTCCTTGGTTCCAGCCGTGTATGAGAGGTCCAAGAAGGTCTTGAAATCTGAATTTGATGATGATAACATGGTTGGAGTTGAATTCAAAAGATGATTGAAGTTTGAATTCAAATTGAGTTTGAATTTGAATTCAAACTTGGATTCAATTTGAATTGGATTTTATCTCCATCTTTTTTCTTCAAAAATGGCGTGTGGAAGGCTGAGATGATAGCTGAATCCCTTTTGAAATGTAAACCTCAAAGTGGTTGAGACTTAAATTCAAATCATGGTTGAATTTAAATTCAAGTTTATCTTCAAGTTTAAATTCAAGTAAGATGTCATCCTTTAGCTTAAAGTGGCCGCCCCTTGTGATATGTTGTAGATGATGTTTGATTTCAATTTGAACAAGAGACTTTATCTTGGACACATTTGAATTTGTCTTAGCGTAGACAAACACTCTCTTCAAATATTCTCTTCAAACATTCTCTCCAAATATTCTCTTCAAACATTCTCTTCAAACATTCTCTTCAAACATTTCATGTACCTAATTTACCTACAAAGCAAATACATAAAACTAAGATCACACGAAACAAGATAAAATTTAAAGACAAATAATGTAGACGTGCATGCTGATACATGCTCAAGTTGAAGGTTCAATGAAATGAACCCAAGGAGTCTTAGGTTCATCTTGAACATGCTTGTACAAGAAGGTGGCAACTTGATGACAAAGTTCCCTTGCCCTCCTTCTTGTTACAGGACCCTTAACCTCTTGATGGGGCCCTTGATCCTCATCGGACCCTTGATCCTCATCAATCCCCCCTTCCTCAAAAGGATTCGTCCTCAAATCAAAAAGGTCATCGTTGAAAGGGGTGAGGTCAGCAACATCAAAAGTAGGTGAAATTGAACCATACTTGTCGGGAAGATCAAGGATGTATGCATTGTCACCTATGCGTTTCAATACTTTAAAGGGTCCATCTCCTCGAGGTAACAATTTATACTTTCTTTCATTGGGAAATCTTTCCTTGCGCAAATGTAACCACACTAAATCGCCAGGCTTAAACACAACTCTTTTTCGATGTTTGTTAGCTCGTCTTTCATAAGCTTTGTTTTCTTTTCAAGTTGTGTTTTAACTTGTTCATGCAGTTTCTTTATGTTGTCCGCTTTTTGTTTACCATCAAGACTAGAACGTTCATGCACGGGAATAGGAATCAAATCGATGGGAGACAAGGGATTAAAGTCATACACGATTTCAAATGGACTATGCAAAGTACCGTGATGGACACTCCTATTATATGCAAATTCGATATATGGCAAACAATCTTCCCAATGTTTAATGTGTTTTTGCAAAATGGCACGCAAAAGTTGAGAAAGAGTACGATTAACGACTTCAGTTTGTCCATCAGTTTGTGGGTGTGCGGTGGTGGAAAACAACAATTGTGTACCAAGTTTAGCCCACAAAACACGCCAAAAATGACTCAAAAATTTTGTATCTCTATCACTTACAATTGTACGTGGCATCCCATGCAATCTAACAATTTCTTTGAAGGACAAATCAGCAACATGTGTGGCATCATCAACTTTCCTACATGCAATGAAATGTGCCATTTTTGAAAATCGATCAACCACAACATAAATGCTATCGCGTCCTCCCCGAGACCTAGGAAGTCCTAGCACAAAGTCCATGGAAATGTCAATCCAAGGGGCATCAGGGACAGGTAAAGGCGTGTAAAGGCCATGTGGTTAGGACTTGGATTTGGCTTGTTTGCAAGTGATGCAACTACCACACAACCTCTCGACGTCTACTCGCATGTGGGGCCAATAGAAATGTTCCTTAAGAGTCTCAAGGGTTTTGAACACTCCGAAATGTCCCATTAAACCTCCCCCATGGGCTTCTCTAGTCAATGCTTCTCGTAGGGATGATTGGGGAACGCACAATTTTTGTTCTTTGAAAAGATAACCCTCATGTATGTAAAATTTCCCAAATGGTGCTTCTTTACATGCCTCGAAAATGGTGCCAAAGTCATGGTCATTGGGGTACAATTCCTTAAGTTATTCGAATCCTAAGAAGCGTGAAGATAATGTAGTCACTAACGTGTATCTCCTAGAGAGGGCATCGGCAACTATATTATCCTTTCTTTGTTTGTACTTAATCACGTAAGGAAATTGTTCTATGAACTCTACCCATTTGGCATGTCTTTTGTTCAACTTTCACTGCCCTTTAAGATACTTAAGGCTTTCGTGGTCAGTGTGGATCACAAACTCTTTAGGTTGAAGATAGTGTTGCCAAGTTTGTAGGGATCTCACAAGGGCATAAAGTTTCTTATCATAGGTAGAGTAATTCAATGCTGCTCCTTTCAACTTTTCACTAAAGTAGGCTATAGGTTTCTTACTTTGGGTCAAAACTACGCCTATACCCACGCCACTTGCATCACACTCGATCTCAAAGGTCTCGTCAAAATTTGGTAGCCTAAGTATGGGTGCAGTGGCCAGCCTACGTTTAAGTTCGTCAAATGTCTGTTGTTGTGGCTCTTCCCACCGAAAAGGCACATCTTTTTTTACAATTTCGTTTAGGGGTGCAGCTATGGAAGAAAAATCTTTGACAAAGCGTCTATAAAAGCTTGCTAGTCCATGAAAACTACGAACTTCCCCTACATTCTTAGGTATAGGCCACTCCACAATTGACCTAACCTTTTCCTCATCCATTTCTACTCCCTCAGCCGAAATGACAAAGCCTAGAAAAACCACGCGTTCTAAACAAAAGGAGCACTTCTTAAAGTTGGCGTAAAGTTGTTCTTGCTTAAGCTTTTCAAAAACGGCTCTAATGTGGTCAAGATGATCTTCTATGGTGTGGGAATAGATTAGGATATCATCGAAATAGACAACGACAAAGCGTCCTATGAACGCACGTAAGACTTCAATCATTAGCCTCATAAAGGTACTAGGGGCGTTGGTGAGCCCGAAGGGCATCACTAACCACTCATAGAGCCCAAACTTGGTTTTGAATGCAGTCTTCCATTCGTCCCCTTCTCTAATGCGTACCTGGAAGTACCCTTGCTTAAGGTCGATTTTGGTGAAGAATTTGGATCCGTGCAACATGTCTAACATATCGTCTAGCCTAGGTATGGGGTACCTATACTTGACGGTAATCTTGTTTATGGCTCGGCAATCGGTACACATTCTCCACGTTCCATCCTTTTTGGGTACTAAAATGACTGGGACGGCAGATGGGCTTAGACTCTCTCGAACTTGTCCACTAGCTAGGAGCTCCTCTACTTGCCTTTGGATTTCTTTGGTTTCTTCGGGGTTTGCTCGATAGGCTGGGCGATTGGATAACACGGCTCCTGGGACAAAGTCGATTTGGTGTTCTATTCCTCTAATGGGTGGTAGTCCGGATGGTGGTTCGGAGGGAAATAGAACTTCATATTCTTGGATAAGGGACGCAACTGAGGTAGGTAAGTTTGGTGGGAGTTCTTCAAGGGCAAGTTGACACGACTTTGGGATGATGATGAGGACAGTTTGGTTGTTATAAAGTGCACGTGTAACCTCTCTTTTCTTTGCGAAATACCCACACTTCGTTTTGGACTCGTTGACACTTAGGGGCACTACCTCTTTTCCCTTGCTCTCTTGTTTTTTGTTCTCACTTTTCATACACTCCACGAATTTTCTCTCGGCTTCTTTTTCCTTAGGATCGGCTCTAGACTTGGACATGCGTTGGTGATCCTCGTGGACTTTGTGTGGTGGAAGTGCATGCAGTTTGTACAATTTGCCATTCAATTTTAAAGAATAACGATTCAAATAACCATCATATGTCACATGTCGATCAAATTGCCATGGCCTACCAAGTAAGATATGACTAGCATGCATTGGTGCGACATCACATAAAACATCATCTTTGTAACTACCAATGCTAAGAGAAATCAAAACTTGTTTACTTACGCTAACTTCACCGCAGTCATTTAGCCATGCAAGTTTGTAAGGGTGCGGATGATTAGTCATAGGAAAATTCAGTTTTCTTACTAATTCGATGCTAGCCACATTAGCACAAGAACCGGAATCAATGATCATGGTGCACACTTTACCATTTATCATACAATGAATATGGAAAATGTTTTCTCTATGTTGTTCGTGATCATCTAATTTCGGATATGCATTTAAAGCTCTACGCACAACAAGAAATTCCTTGGTATCAAAATCATCTAATGCACCTAGATTCTCTTCAGGTTCAATTTCATTATCATGCTCAGACTCGTTTTCATGATCGGACTCGGACACATATTCGTTTGTCTCTTAAATTAACATGATTCCTTTTGCATTAGGACATTCTTTTCCTATGTGACCACGTCCTTAACATTTATAACATTTAATGTCTCTAAACCTGTTTGAGGAATCCGAAGGATTTCCGGTAGGAGCCTTTTGTTGGGTGCGTTCATCTCTCCTTTGTGTGGATTGCACACGATTGTCCATTCTTTGTGACGCACCTTGGTCACGTGGTTGGCCTCCTGTAGGCCGTGAACTTCATGTTCCTGAAGGCTTGCTGTGACATCTTGATGAAGATTGATTAGTATGATAATTGGAATTGAAATTGGAGGAGTTACGTACCTTTAATTGTGCTTCAATCTTTTCAGCCATATGGACCATGGTTGTGAGGTCGAGGTAAGGTTGAAGGTCAACCCTTTGCGCAATCTCCCTGTTTAAACCATGTAAGAATCGAGCCTTGGTGGCTTCTTCAGGTTTCTGCAAGTTAGACCTCTCCAACAAAATTTCTAACTCTTTATAATACTCGTCTACACTTTTGGAACCTTGTCGTAGGTTATGCAAACTCGTGAAAATAGAACTCTCATAATTGTTTGGAATAAAACGTTGTCGCATTTCAAACTTCATTTCTTCCCAAGTGGCGATTGGGGGTTGTCTCGTCTTAGTTCTATTTCGACACAAATTCGTCCACCAATTAAGTGTATAACCAGAAAACTCAATAGAAGCATACCTCACTTTTTCCAATTCACTATAATTGGTACAAGAAAAGATCAAATCCACTTTCGTTTCCCATTCTAAATATTCCTCCGCATTACTTTTACCATAAAACGTGGGAATACTCATTTTGGTTTTGAGAAAATCGTCATCTTGCGGGAAAAGGGGATTTTGGCGTCTTTGGTAACCACGGGGATAGTAGTCATCAAAGTCATAATCATCATGCTCAAAGGGAATGTAATCATCATTGTACCTTCTTGGAGCGTATCTTCTTGCTTGTGTAGGAGGAGCAAACCTTCTTGCTTCGGTATGTGGTGGTCTAAGGTTGTCATCCTCAACTTCTTCTGGGGGATGGCGCCGTGGTTGTGGTAGGGGTACGGCCCTGCTTGTTCCTTGGCCATCACTCGTTTTGTAGCTTCTCTCCACGTCTTCCAAGCGATGCTTGATTATCTCATTGTCATGCATGAGTTTCTTAAGCATCTCCAGCATTTGTTGTTGAGTATTGTCAACAGTTTCGGCTTCTTTAGACTTGCTAGATGCGGAATGATTGCTGCTGGCCATTGTTCCTAAGGATATGAACGAAAACAAAGGAAAAAAAAAGAAGGAAGCAAACTAACACAAAGACAAACAAACGTTAAGGGATTAGTAAAAAATAAGCTATGAACACTCTGCTTTCGATTCTTTTCACTCTCTTACCACTTTGTTTCTTGGATAACCTGAAGTTAAGAAGTCTCAAAGTGATCAATAAGGAAGTGTATTGCTAAGGCTTCTTCGAATCACAATGTTCTCCGCTTGTTTCTTCCTTTTTTTGCTTTCAAGTCGCACCAATTAGTATCAAAGTAGAATCAATTGAAATGAACACAAACTTGAACTTTATACTAAGATTCAAAGAAAATAAGCAACCAAAGATGATGTATAAGGCTGAACCAAAGATAAACTAAGGGTTGTCGTGGGCAATCTTTAGTCAATTTTGATTCTATGCACTTATTATCCACAAAATGGTTCAAGTCATGCAACAATCGAGCAACCAAGTGTGTGATTGGTTTAAGAAGATGAAGAAATGGATAATTGGGTATAGGGGACGGCAATGTGGGGTAATATGGTATCCAAGGTTTGCAACTTGTACCAAAAATTTTCTACGCAATGCACAAACGTTTTGCCCTTTTTCTTTGCTCTTGTTCTTTTGTTTTACTTTTTCTTCCTTGCTATTTCAATTGAGCAAGGTTCAGATTCTCCTTTTTTTTGACTAAGGGCAGAATTAGAATTTCACTTGTTTTGCGCTTAGCACTTGCGTTTTTGGACAGAATAGTGCAATGTATTTAAAATGCAATTTGTATCTTGGACTTGCAACAAAAATGACCTTGGAAAGTGAAGGAATCGGGGTAGGACCGAATGGGGGTTAGGGTTAGGGTTTTGATTTAGGGTGTTTTTGAACGTTTTGGGATTTTGCGGAATGTGGTTGTAGGAACGGAATGGGTGTTGTAAATTGACTATTTGGGTTGGTATTGTTGTGATATATTATGTTTGAGTGATTGCAAAATGTATATGTGTGCATATGTGTAATTGTTGTGCAAAATGTATATGTGTGCATATGTGTAATTGTTATGATGATTGCAAATAGATATATCATGTTTGAATGATTGGAAGATGCATATGTGAGCATGTATGTGTAACGTTTAAATGTGAAATTGTTTTGGCAAGGCATGAACTTATGAACTTATGAGCTAAATGTGAAATTGCTTGAATGAATCAAGATTGAACAAGTTTGATTAAGATCATGAGATTGAACTTGGCCAATTCAATCACATATCTTAATCAAGACATGTTCAAACTGATCTTAG
>AP025049.1:34306785-34361799 GCA_036186865.1 Eustoma russellianum | reverse complement strand
TAAAAAAAAAAAAAAAAAATCAGATTTATCTTGAAAGTCAAATGCTGAAATTTGGTAGCTAAAAAGGTGCTGAAATTTCTCCATTCTCATCCATTCCAAACGGCTACTTTGAGGAGCCTTTAGGCTGTCCTCTTGGCTATAAATAGCTCCAAAGATGAAGAGGAAAAACACACCAACGAAAGCAACAAAGAAAGCAAGCAAGACAATTAGCTCTTTGTCTCCATTCTTTTCTTCTTCTCTTCTCTATTGAAGAACACATTTGTAGCAAGCTTTATGATTGTATAGTTCTTCATTTCTTGTCATTTCAACACCTTTTAAACGACATATTGTAAGGGAGAAGCTGGTGTATAAAGCTTACTCCTTAGAGGTGAGCAAAAGGTGCAAAGGTGCAAAGGTGAAACATACTAGTGCTGATTTTCAGTTTTGGTGCAGCCTCTTGAAGAAGTTGGTGAAAAGCTTCTTCCTTTGGCTTTGTAAGGTGACTTTGGTGTTTGGTGTTTAGTGAAATCCAAGAGAAGGTGTCTCTTGGGACTGGAGTAGGTCACATTGACCGAACCAGGATAATTCCTTGTGTTCTTTACTTATTTCCTGCACTTACTGTTTTCTGCCTGAAAATTACACTAACTTGGCACGCATAATTGAACAAGCAAACAGTCTTAGAATTGCATGAATTTTGGATATATTATACTTCAATGTGTTAGCTTTCATTAGCCGCAAGAATCACTAAATTCTAAGGAGTTTAGCCTATTCAAATCGTCTTCACAAAATTGTTGCTACATTCTGTGAACAATTCTGACCAGTGTGCAAAACTTGTTCAATTTGAATAGGTTATCCTGCGAATCTTGAAGTGAGCCTTATATCAAATTAAACTAGACATCATAAGGTTTAATTTGACATAAGATTCATCAAAATAGCACGGGTAGATTTTGAGATATCATCGTTTGAAGTTAAGCTAACATTCTGCCTGAAACTGCCAGAATTGCACACTTTACTTTTCTTGCTTATTTGAACGTGCTAACTTGCTTGGAATTGATTGAATTTTTTATGACATACTATAAACATCCTAAACTTGATCTCTGCCAAGTTTGAGAGCTTGCACAGGTGTATAAGTGGTTCAACCAAAGCGCTCAAAACAGTAAACTGTTTCTGGAAATTCCAGAATCTGAGGCTAAAGAGGCAAAGGGGTCTTCAAACAAGTTTTGAAGGTAATTGTAGTGTAATTTCCGCTAACCCACTATTCACCTCCCCCCCTCTAGTGGTGCTATACAGGTCCAACAATTGGTATCAGAGCAAGGTTGAGCACCATATTCTTATTTGAGCTGAAAACAGTTTACACTCCAAGTTGCAAAGTTGCTGGAAATTTTCTGGTTGTCTTATATTCTTCATATTTGGTATCTACAACAAGGTGACACTTTCTTTCCTTCTTATAAGTGTTTTAAACGTTTTCTCACACACTAAGAAGCATGTCTAAGTCACACATGAAAATAGAATTAGAAGGCATGTCCACACAAAGACCACCTCTTTTTGATGGAGAAAACTTTAGTCATTGGAAACTTAGGATGAAATTGTTCTTAATGGCTATTGATATAGACTTGTGGTCTATCATTGAAGATGGACCTTATGTGCCAACTAAGCATGTTATAATTGATGGCTTATCACAAGAAGTTGAGAAATATAGAAAAGATTGGAGTGATGAAGATAAAAAGAAAATGAGTCTTAATGCTAAAGCAATGCAATTATTGTTGAATGGTTTAAGTAGGAGTGAATCTGCCTATGTCTCTTCATGTTTAAGTGCAAAGGATATGTGGAAATGTCTTGAAATGAAGCATGAAGGAACTAATCAAGTAAAGGAATCAAAGATTAACATGTTAATGACTACACTTGAAACATTTCATTTACTGCCTAATGAATCAATTGTTGATATGGATTTAAGGCTTACAAACTTATACAACTCACTTGAATCCCTTGGTAAAACGTTTTTGATGAAAGAAAAAGTGCAAAAAGTTTTGAGAAGTTTGCCAATTGAATGGGATGCCAAAGTTAGTGCCATTGAAGAAAGCAAAGATCTTTCTCAAATAAAACTTGATGAATTGATAGGTTCTTTAAAAGTTTATGAAAACAAGTTGAATATAAGAAAGGCTGAAACTAGTAACAAGTCTAAATCACTTGCATTTGTAACAAATGAACCCGAATCATCTAATCAAGCCGAGTATGAAAGTGATGATGAAAGTGATGAAGAAGACATAATGTTGTTAGCTAGGCGTTTAAGGAAGTTTTTCAAGAAAAGACCAACTAAAAGACAAGCAAAATCAGCTGCCCCTATCAATGTGAAATCTAACAAACAAGATGGTAAATGGTATGATAAAGAACTTAAGTGTTATGAATGTGGTAAACAAGGACACATATCATATGATTGTCCAAACAAGATCAAAAACCGTGACATGGATGAAAAGACAAGGACAAAAACTAGAGTAGAACCTATGCAAAGGAGGAAGAAAGCTCTCAAGGTAAGTTCAAGCACTTGGGATGACACATCTTCATCCGAATCCGAGGAGGAACCTGAAGTTGCACAAACATGTTTGGCTTCAAAGTCTACAAATGAGGTAACATTTGATTCTGACTCCGAGTGTGATTTTACTCAAGATGAATTGTTGGATGAATTAGAAAAGTTGCATGTTAGATATAAGAAGCTATCCAAGGAGAAGAAAAGAATAGTTGAGGAGAAGAACAAGTTGGAGACGTCTAACTTGAATCTAACTTCTCAACTAGAAGTTCTTCAACTTGAATCATCTAACACTATTAGTTCAATGCAAAATCAGATTAAGGAACTTAAGAACAAACATGAAAATGTGCAATGTGTGCAATGTGTTGATTACAACGTTTTAAAGTCTAAATTACATGAAATACAAACTGAATTTGAATCATTAAAAGCATGCAACCTAGACTTGAACAAATCTTTAGAACAATTTAAGAATGGTTCCAACATGTTAGACACTCTTATTGCATCTCAAAAGCATGGAAATGACAAACAAGGTCTTGGATATGTTAAAGAAGCTGAATGCACACCTAAGGAAACAACATTTGTATCATCTTCAACCAACATGAAATATAGGCCAAATGCATTTAGAAATGAACCTATTCTGCCCACACTACCTTCATCACAAAGATTGCAAAATGCATCAACATATAGGAAGGTAAATACACCTAGAAACCATGCTTACATGTATACAAGAATGCCTAAACAAAGTAGTATGAAATCTGCTCAAGTTATGCCTTATATGCAACAACATGCTTATGTGAAGAACATGACATACTCTCGGCCTAAATCAGTTTACAACACACGGCCTAGACACACACAACATCTTGCGTATACACGGCCTAAATTCAATGCTTATACACGGCCAAGATATAACTCATATACATGGCAACATTCAAATGCATATAGAACTTACAATGCTTATTCAACTAGACATAAATGTGCAGCCCCTTTTCCATCATATTCTATGTATCAAAATCCACTATTTGATCATTATATGCAACATGATTTTAACATTTCAAAACCAAGAAAGGTTGTTCAAGTTTGGGTACCTAAAGGTACACTAACATGAACTTAACTTGTCTAACCTTGAAAGGACCCAAAATCAAAGGGTACCTAAGTTGTTATTTACATTTGTAGGTACATAACATCAAAGAAAGACAAGTTGCTGGTTATAACAACAAAGAAGATGAAAAGAACAAAACCAATTGGATAGTTGATAGTGGTTGCTCAAGACATATGACGGGCAACAAAAATTTGTTTAGCACACTTAAGAACGTTGCAAAAGGTGGCAAAGTTACCTTTGGAGACAACAACCAAGGCCAAATAATTGGCAAAGGCAAGGTTGGTGATCCAAACAAGTTTGAGATCAAAAACGTCCTACTTGTAAGTAACTTAACCTTTGAGCTTTTAAGTGTTTCTCAACTATGTGACAACAACTTGAATGTTCTCTTCTCCTCCACTTCTTGTAAGATAATGGATAAAAACAATCAAGTTGTGTTAAAAGGAAAACGTGAAGGAAACATATATGTGCTTAACATGGATGATATGCTAAGTAGTAACACAAAATGTCTTGTTTCACATGAATCTGATCCCAATCTTTGGCATAGACGTTTAGGACACATAGGTATATCAACCTTAGAAAAACTACACGCTAAAAGTCTTGTTAAAGGATTGCCTAAGCTTAACTTGAATGATTTTCAACTATGTGAATCTTGTATCAAAGGCAAACATGTTAGAGAATCCCTTAAGCCTAAAACCGAGGTCACAACATCAAGAATTCTAGAACTCTTGCATATAGACTTATTTGGTCCATGTAGAACAAGAAGCTTAGGTGGAAGTTATTATGTATGTGTAATAGTTGATGATTTCTCAAGATATACTTGGACATTGTTTCTTGCTTCAAAAGATGAAAGTGCATCATCTATAACTAATCTAATTAGACAACTTGAAAATGAACATGAATCACATGTTATTAAGATAAGGAGTGATAGAGGTGGTGAGTTTAAAAATAGTGATTTAATCAAATTCTGTAATGAAAAGGGTATAAAACATGAATTCTCCCCACCAAGAACTCCTCAACTTAATGGTGTAGTTGAAAGAAAGAATAGGACTATTCAAGAAGTAGCAAGAACAATGATGGTAGAAAACAAAGTACCTAAATTCTTATGGGCTGAAGCAGTAAACACTTCAAGTTATATGATCAACAGACTATCAATAAGAAAGAAATTGAACAAAACACCATTTGAAATCTTAAATGGACGACTCCCAAAAGTAAACTATCTAAAAGTCTTTGGTTGTAAATGCTTTGTATTGAACACAAAAGATAACTTAGATAAGTTTGATCCTAAGTCTGATGAACATATATTTGTGGGATATTCAATGAACTCTAAAGCATATAGATGTTATAATGCACAAACAAGAAAGATAGTTGAATCTATACATGTGAAGTTCAATGAAAATGCATATCTCCAAACAAGTAATCAACATGAAATCTATGTACCAAATGATCAAATACTTCATGATGAAGATGAACTTATCCTACCACCTACAAATGATCAAATTGAAACACCAAATCAAACTCTTGAAATGCATGAAGTTCAAACTCCCCCTACACAAGAACATAATGAAGAAAATGTGCCTAACCAACCTATTGAACATCATGAACCTATTGAAGATGCACAACCAAGTAATTGGTGGCAAATAAGAGATAAACAAAAGCATCCTCAAGAACTTATCATAGGAGATGTAAATCAAGGGGTTAGAACACGTAGGCAAATAGATCCTAATGAATATGATCAATGGCATGCACTTATATCCCAAATTGAACCTAAGAATGTGAATGATGCCTTAAACGATGCATATTGGATAGATGCAATGCATGAAGAGTTAAACCAATTTGAAAGAAACAATGTGTGGGATTTAGTACCTAAACCCGAGGATAAATCAATCATTGGAACTAAATGGGTGTTTAGGAACAAAATGAATGAGCAAGGGGTTGTAGTAAGAAATAAGGCAAGACTTGTAGCTCAAGGATATAATCAAGAAGAGGGTATTGATTACGATGAAACATTTGCCCCCGTAGCAAGATTAGAATCCATACGCCTCTTATTAGCTTTTGCATGTTATAATAACATCAAACTATTCCAAATGGATGTTAAGAGTGCATTCTTAAATGGCTATATCCAAGAAGAAGTTTTTGTTAAACAACCACCAGGCTTTGAAGATCCAAAGAACCCTAATCATGTATATAAACTTAAGAAAGCCTTATATGGTTTGAAACAAGCCCCCCGTGCATGGTATGAAAGATTTGCCAACTTTTTACTAAGTAACAACTTTCAAAGAGGAACCATAGATAGTACCTTATTCTTGAAAAAGAAAGACAAAGATTTGCTTGTAATACAAATATATGTAGATGACATAATCTTTGGTTCAACTAATCCTAACTTAGTAAAAGACTTTGAAGATTGTATGAAGTCTGAGTTTGAAATGTCCATGGTTGGTGAATTAAATTACTTCTTAGGCTTGCAAATAAAACAAACATCAAATGGTATACATATCAATCAAGCCAAATACATAAGAGATATGATAAAGAAATTCAACTTTGAAAACTTGAAACCATCTCCAACACCAATGTGTACTTCAACAAAATTAGACAAAGATGAAAATGGTGTTGCATTTGATGAAAAACTATATAGGTCTATGATTGGTTCATTGCTATATCTAACTGCTAGTAGACCTGATATTATGTTTGCAGTATGTATGTGTGCAAGATTTCAAAGTATGCCTAAGTTGTCACACTTTAAAGCTGTAAAAAGAATATTTAGATATCTTCAACATACACCAACATTAGGCTTATGGTATGATAGACAATCTAGTCTAAGTCTACATGCATATTCAGATGCAGATTATGGTGGATGTAGAGTAGATAGAAAGAGCACTAGTGGAACATGTCAATTCCTAGGAAACTCACTAATATCTTGGTTTTCAAAGAAACAATCTAGTGTTGCACTTTCTACTACTGAAGCAGAATATATGGCTTTAAGTCTATGTTGTACTCAACTATTATGGATTAAACAACAACTTTCAGACTTTGAAATACAAGTAAATAATATCCCCATCTATTGTGATAGTACAAGTGCTATAAATTTGTCTAAAAACCCTGTACTACACTCTAAGGCAAAGCATATAGAAGTACGTTATCATTTTCTCCGTGATCATGTTAATCTTGGACATATACACATTGAACATGTTAGAACTGATCAACAAGTAGCTGACATATTCACTAAACCCCTTAATCAAGCTATCTTTGAGACTTTACGTGCAAGACTTGGATTAATTGCTTACAACTGACTACTACACCATTCAGTCTTTTGCATAATTTACAAAATTAAGGGGGAGAAATAAATGTGTATATATAGATATCATGTTAAGGGGGAGATAACACATTAAGGGGGAGCAGCTTACACTTGATTTAGATGCTTACTTGATTACACAGATTACTACACTTGATTTAGATGCTTACTTGATTACACAGATTACAACACTTGATTTAGATGCTTACTTGATTACACAGATTACAACACTTGATTTAGATGCACACTTGATTTAAATGCTTAATATACACATATGTGGGGTAATTTTGCAAATCATCAAAAGGGGGAGATTGTTGTGATATATTATGTTTGAGTGATTGCAAAATGTATATGTGTGCATATGTGTAATTGTTGTGCAAAATGTATATGTGTGCATATGTGTAATTGTTATGATGATTGCAAATAGATATATCATGTTTGAATGATTGGAAGATGCATATGTGAGCATGTATGTGTAACGTTTAAATGTGAAATTGTTTTGGCAAGGCATGAACTTATGAACTTATGAGCTAAATGTGAAATTGCTTGAATGAATCAAGATTGAACAAGTTTGATTAAGATCATGAGATTGAACTTGGCCAATTCAATCACATATCTTAATCAAGACATGTTCAAACTGATCTTAGATGATATATATGCCAATATATGTTAATTATATGATCTAACCAAGCCTTGAAGTCACATGACTTACAATATAAGGCAAATTGTTCGGTTTAGTATCCTATTGCAGGTTTTGGTTCATATCTTGGGCAAATGAACTCCAAATTGAGTCATTCAAAAGCCCACATGATCCTTATTCAATTTAGAATCTAATTGGCTGAGGAAAGGCATGCTTGGCACGGGTTAAAACTGAATTGACCCGGTGGGAAGCTTATTGACCTATATAAGGGCTATTTTGGTAATTTCACCATTTGGACTTCTCATTCTTATTTGGTCTTCTTCCAACGGATTTATATGATCATATGACACATTTATAAGTCATGTCACATCATGGCAAAGATGAATCTAGAGCAGCACCATGTCCAGGTTCATCCTAGGACAAAGTTCCTATTTTTGTGCTGAGGGGTATTCTGGTCTTTTCACTTGCCAATGGATCTTCCAACATGTTATATATTGCTTATATGATGTTTATATGTGTTTATGTCACATATGGTACGTGCCCTATTTTTATGGAAACGGGCAGCATGGTCTATCAATTGGAAATTCTTATATCATGGTTATCACATCTATGGTTTTCTTGGAATTCTTGGTATTCTTCATATGGTTTTCTATGCTACATGTTGAAGACATAAATGACTATATATTATATGTGTTCACACGCATATTGGTACAAATCATGTTCAAACTTTCAGCTTTTGAACAAGTCAAGGCAAGTTGAATTACATCCTATTTTGGTGCTGATTTCAAGTGACTATTCTTGCTTATTTTGTGAGTTGTTTCAACGGCTACTTGGCTCAAAATTGGAGCAAAATTTCGTGTGATATATGGTCAAGGTTCAGATTATATTGTGTGACAAAAGCAAGTCCTACAATGTAGCAAAGTTGGAGCAAAAATTTCTCAACCAAGGAAGATAGCAAACGGCTATATATGATTCAAATGGTGAAGACTTATTCTCAAACAAACTTGGCTGATTTCTATCTATCTTTGAATTTGTTCTCCAATGCCTATCTTCTAGGCATTCCAACGTCATTTAACATTCAAAATGAGGAGCCATTCCAACGTTTATTTGGTATTCAAAATGAGGAGATAAAGTTGTTCAAAATACATGCCAATTCAGCTGCATACATGGCAAGTTATTTACACATGGATATTGATGATTGGAGCTGTTTTTAAACGGTCAAATGGAGCCAATTTCCACCTCATTCCAACGGCTATAATGGGATAAAAATTCAGATGGAAGACCATGTCAAAGCATTTAAAAAAAAAAAAAAAAAATCAGATTTATCTTGAAAGTCAAATGCTGAAATTTGGTAGCTAAAAAGGTGCTGAAATTTCTCCATTCTCATCCATTCCAAACGGCTACTTTGAGGAGCCTTTAGGCTGTCCTCTTGGCTATAAATAGCTCCAAAGATGAAGAGGAAAAACACACCAACGAAAGCAACAAAGAAAGCAAGCAAGACAATTAGCTCTTTGTCTCCATTCTTTTCTTCTTCTCTTCTCTATTGAAGAACACATTTGTAGCAAGCTTTATGATTGTATAGTTCTTCATTTCTTGTCATTTCAACACCTTTTAAACGACATATTGTAAGTGAGAAGCTGGTGTATAAAGCTTACTCCTTAGAGGTGAGCAAAAGGTGCAAAGGTGCAAAGGTGAAACATACTAGTGCT
Organism: Eustoma russellianum; assembly: GCA_036186865.1. Classification (NCBI taxonomy): domain Eukaryota; kingdom Viridiplantae; phylum Streptophyta; class Magnoliopsida; order Gentianales; family Gentianaceae; genus Eustoma; species Eustoma russellianum. The sequence goes on along the minus strand of AP025049.1, from coordinate 34,352,559 downwards.
GATTTTCAGTTTTGGTGCAGCCTCTTGAAGAAGTTGGTGAAAAGCTTCTTCCTTTGGCTTTGTAAGGTGACTTTGGTGTTTGGTGTTTAGTGAAATCCAAGAGAAGGTGTCTCTTGGGACTGGAGTAGGTCACATTGACCGAACCAGGATAATTCCTTGTGTTCTTTACTTATTTCCTGCACTTACTGTTTTCTGCCTGAAAATTACACTAACTTGGCACGCATAATCGAACAAGCAAACAGTCTTAGAATTGCATGAATTTTGGATATATTATACTTCAATGTGTTAGCTTTCATTAGCCGCAAGAATCACTAAATTCTAAGGAGTTTAGCCTATTCAAATCGTCTTCACAAAATTGTTGCTACATTCTGTGAACAATTCTGACCAGTGTGCAAAACTTGTTCAATTTGAATAGGTTATCCTGCGAATCTTGAAGTGAGCCTTATATCAAATTAAACTAGACATCATAAGGTTTAATTTGACATAAGATTCATCAAAATAGCACGGGTAGATTTTGAGATATCATCGTTTGAAGTTAAGCTAACATTCTGCCTGAAACTGCCAGAATTGCACACTTTACTTTTCTTGCTTATTTGAACGTGCTAACTTGCTTGGAATTGATTGAATTTTTTATGACATACTATAAACATCCTAAACTTGATCTCTGCCAAGTTTGAGAGCTTGCACAGGTGTATAAGTGGTTCAACCAAAGCGCTCAAAACAGTAAACTGTTTCTGGAAATTCCAGAATCTGAGGCTAAAGAGGCAAAGGGGTCTTCAAACAAGTTTTGAAGGTAATTGTAGTGTAATTTCCGCTAACCCACTATTCACCCCCCCCTCTAGTGGTGCTATACAGGTCCAACAGGTAATTGACGATTGGTGTGGTCAATTTGGATATTGGTTGGTCTAGGACAGAATTTGAACAAAATTCAAATTCTAGGGTTAGGGTATATTTGAATGAATTGGGATCTTTAGAAGCTGATTGTATTTGGGTAAATTGGTTTGGGGCTTTTTGTTTGGGGTGTAAATACAGTTGTTTGGGATCAGGTAGGTGCGTTTTAGGGTTGGGTTGGGGTGGGGTTGGTTGGGCCGTGGGGTGTGGTGGTGGAATTAGGGTTTTGTTGTTGAAGATGGTTCGGGAAGGCAACACACGTATGACTACTTATCTTAAAGCATGAAATCAATCACAATGCGAATCATAAGATGCATACAATCATCACCAACTAAAAGCTTCGGTAGCAACAAGATGATTTGAAACCGAGGTAGCTTTATAGGCTGATGGTTGGACTATTTTAAAGAAAGCTGAATGTAACCTAAAATGCAATGAACCCTAATGTGTTCAAGTTTGAACGACTCAAAATCAGATTGTGATATGAAAGGAAATAAAGGAAATGACACTTGAATGATGAAAAGCAAAATGCAGCAACTTGCAAGGACTCAAAGGAAATGACGTTTTTTTGAATGAAATGCAAGATAGTGGTGTGTGGAGTGAGGGGTAGAAGAAGGACTCAACTGAAATTGAAATGACTAGACTCAAACGAAAAGGAAATGATAGATGGTGGAATAGAGTAACCTGCGCTCTGATGCCAATTTGATGCGTGCAACTCGTGGGCTCCAACAATTCCGCCTTCCAAACGTCCTTCACAAGGGTTAGGCACAAGGAAGAAGACTTCCCCTTGCTTCCTTAATGAATAAAAACGTATGGATTAAGAATGAGCAAGACCAACACTTCAAGATGGTCGTTGATCAGGCAAACCAATATGGCCCTCCTGGACGGCACCTTTAAGCAATGGCAACACCTTCAATATGCTCAACTTTGAAGGATCTTAACCTAGGTTTTTAATGCAAAACCAAGAAAACAAAGTATCACACAAAGTGAATGAAATATCAAGAATTGTTATTCATCAAAAGGTGAGTTTACAACCAGCCAAAAGGGTCTATTTATAGGCCTAAGAAACGTCCCCCTTCAGCTTGAAATAGCTAGAAATAATTCAAATAAAGCTATCTAACAAATGTTTAAATTTGAACTTTGCTTGAAAATTAAAACTAAGATAATTCTAGCTAAAACTTGAAATGCTTGCAAGATGTTATCTCCACTATGACCAGCCATGTTTGAGGAGTTGATGGAGTCTTAGAGAAGCTGATTTTGATAAGTAGAATGTGCTTGAACTTGAATTCAAAAAGTTGGGTGAATTTGAATTCAAGTTGAGTTTGAATTTGAGCTTCTTTGGATTTGTTTCTTGCACATCTTTTCCTTGGTTCCAGCCGTGTATGAGAGGTCCAAGAAGGTCTTGAAATCTGAATTTGATGATGATAACATGGTTGGAGCTGAATTCAAAAGATGATTGAAGTTTGAATTCAAATTGAGTTTGAATTTGAATTCAAACTTGGATTCAATTTGAATTGGATTTTATCTCCATCTTTTTTCTTCAAAAATGGCATGTGGAAGGCTGAGATGATAGCTGAATCCCTTTTGAAATGTAAGCCTCAAAGTGGTTGAAACTTGAATTCAAATCTTGGTTGAATTTAAATTCAAGTTTATCTTCAAGTTTAAATTCAAGTAAGATGTCATCCTTTAGCTTAAAGTGGCCGCCCCTTGTGATATGTTGTAGATGATGTTTGATTTCAATTTGAACAAGAGACTTTATCTTGGACACCTTTGAATTTGTCTTAGCGTAGACAAACATTCTCTTCAAATATTCTCTTCAAACATTCTCTTCAAATATTCTCTTCAAACATTCTCTTCAAACATTCTCTTCAAACATTTCATGTACCTAATTTACCTACAAAGCAAATACATTAAACTAAGATCACACGACACAAGATAAAATTTAAAGACAAATAATGTAGACGTGCATGCTGATACATGCTCAAGTTGAAGGTTCAATGAAATGAACCCAAGGAGTCTTAGGTTCATCTTGAACATGCTTGTACAAGAAGGCGGCAACTTGATGACAAAGTTCCCTTGCCCTCCTTCTTGCTATAGGATCCTTAACCTCTTGATGGGGCCCTTGATCATCATCGGACCCTTGATCCTCATCAGACCACCCTCAAACCTTGGCTTGTAGTCTTGAGCCTAGGAAACCCAAGCCTTCTTATCTCCAAGTGTGGACTTGCCTCATATAAAATGCAGGTAGATTCTATTTACAAGGTTTCTCACATAGGCAGGGAGAGGCTTTGCACTTAGCCAGAAGCAACTAACTCCTTAAAGTGTTAATCTGAACAGTTCCAAATGGCCAGCATAAGAATGTTTGGCTGCATTCCAAAGCCCAACTTTATCCATCAGTTTGTTAATGAAGGCTAATTAGTGTGTTCCTTCCAACCTATGACCTGCTATAGGTATCCTCAAATATTTCAAGGACATTCTGCCTTTAGAAAAACAAGTGACACATTGAATCCAGTTAGTGTCCTCCCATATTCCAGAATTATAGAACTAAGACTGGCTAGGCTGGCCCTGAGACCTGAGCAATCCCTAACGACTGAGAGTGCAGTCACGAGTTTATTAACTGATGTCACATCTCCTCTAGCAAACAGTATGAGATCATAAGCAAAGCAAAGGTCAGTGATGTATCACTCAGCACAATTAGGATGGAAGTGAAAGTCCTTGTCATGATATAGTTGCCTGAGAAGTTTGGAGGGCTACTCCATGCCAATGACAAACAGAAAGTGAGACAAGGGATCTCCTTTTCTAAGGCCCTTTTTTCCTTCAAAGAAGCCAAAAGGGGTGCCATGAATGGGGACAGAATAGGCAGTGGTGGACACATTCCATAATCCAAGATATAAAAAGATCAGGAAAGCCCAGACCAGTAAGCATATCCTACAAGAAGGCCCAGCTGATGGAGTCAAAAGTTTTCCTAATATCCACCTTGATCATGCGCTTAGGAACAATATGTTTCTTCCCATACTCTTTGATAAGCTCCTGAACTAAGACGAAATTCTCCATTATAGATCTGCCCTTCAAGAAGCAACTTGTGCGTGGTCCATGTGCCCTACATAATAGAAGCAAGTCTGTTGGCAAGGATCTTAGAGATGACCTTATAGACCATATTGCAGCAAGATATAGGCAAATAATCTTCTGCCCTGCTGACATGAGTAGCTTTATGCACTAATGCAATAATGGCATGATTGAGCTGTTAGAGGAGAACACTAGTTTTGAAGAATTCCAGGACAACAACTATCAATTCAAGGCCAACTATCTCCCAGGCCCTAATGAAGAAGTATTATGAATACCTATCAGGCCCTAGAGCCTTATCCTTCTCAATAGAGAACATATTTGTTTTGATCTGTTCCCCCAATATTGGGGCACATGTTGACTGATTCGCTAACGAGTTAGGTCAGTACCCAGTAGATCCATGAACACTAGTAATACCATTCCTGGCCCTGTTCCCTTTAACTATATAATGAAAGAACTTAGTGTTCTTGTCATTGAAGTGAAGATAGTTACCTTTGGCCAGTTAGAAGTATTTCCTTTCAGCTTCCAACAGGTTGAAGGCAATATGCCTTTGAGCCTACAATCATTAGGGGGAATCTTAATGATCATTAGGATGCTCCTACATACATTCTAGGTCTTTCACTTCCTTGTCAGCCTGCTTGAAATTGACATAAGGCTTTCCAGTTTAGCCCCTAAGAGGAGCTTTCAGGGCTTTGAGCTTCTAAAATAGCTGATACATAGCTGAGCAATAGAATATGTGACTCCAGTGATGTCTCACAAAAGAAACAAAGTCACCATGGTTGGCCCATATGTTGAGGATTTTAAAAGAAGTCTTAGCAGAAGGGCTAGAACCAACAAACTTGAGTACACATTAAGAGTGATCAGACATACATTCTGTAGAGAAGTAATGTGCCTTTTCCATGGGAAAGGCCTCCTGGAAGGGACTATTCGACATGACTCTGTCCAGCCTAGACTTGATGGTGCCATTATCTGAGGTATGTAGGCTGCCAGGTATGAAACATCCATCAAGCCACTTTGGAGGAAGCGGCTGAGCTGGTCCTTCAATTCATAATAGGTGGAAGACCTTCCACCTATCATTTCTTCTTCACTGAGGATACAGTTAAAGTATCTTAGATAGATCCAGAGAGCAGATTGGCCATGGTTGTGATCAAAGATAAGACTCCACAAGCCTCCTTCTTGTCATAGGGCCCTTGACCTCTTGATGGGACCCTTGATCCTCATCAATCCCCTCTCCTCAAAAGGATTCGTCCTCGAATCAAAAAGGTCATCCGTGAAAAGGGTGAGGTCTACGACATTAAAAGTAGGTGAAATGGAACCCATACCTTTCAGGAAGATCAAGGATGTATGCATTGTCACCTATGTGTTTCAATACTTTAAAGGGTCCATCTCCTCGAGGCAACAATTTTGACTTTCGCTCATTGGGAAATCTTTCTTTGCGCAAATGTATCCACAATAAATCTCCAGGTTTAAACACAACTCGTTTTCTATGTTTGTTAGCTCGTCTTTCATAAGCTTTGTTTTTCTTTTCAAGTTGATGAGCCAAATGAAGGCTAGAAAAACGTTCCAAGGACTTTGTCTTCTACTCCAAATTGATTTGAACCTCAGCTATGGCAAAGAACATCACAATGACACCCCTTGAACTGTAACCGTTTGTTCTTGGCTCAATTTATACCAACACCTCTTCCTCCTTGGCATTCCAACACATCTAAAACCTCATTGAGACCCTAAGATGCTGTAAACCAAAAATGAAGTAAATACTAACAAGTTCTAGGCTATGAACTTGGAAGAAAACCGTTAGTGGTCTTAAACTTCAACTAGAAAAGTTGAGAATTCCTTAAAGGAAGTTTTGATTGAAAAATGTTTGAATTGTCGTTTTTACATTCAGGTTCCTATGCTATTTAAAACAAACGAAAATTACATGTGTACAAGGTTTAAAGTACTAAGTACAAGTCTAGAAATAACATGCTTGCTTGGTAACTTGTTTGAACAACTTTAGTTCCTAGAAAGCTGGTTCCCTTTGCCGTGCTTCCATGCTTGTCTTTGATCAATTTTGATTGGATAATGATAAGGTTTTCCGGACCCCTAACTTCGCCCCAAAAGCTAGCTCATAGGGGAAGGTTTGAACCCAACCTTATACACTAGTCCAGGATGTACTCCGCGGCCGATGTGGGACGCATCATCCCCACCCTCTTCAGGACCCGACTGCCTCAGTCGGCGTTCTGCCGAACCCCACGAGACACCGGCCTGACCGGAAGCCCAGAGCTCTGATACCAAATGATAAGGTTTTCCGGACTCCTAACTTCGCCCCAAAAGCTAGCTCATAGGGGAAGGTTTGAACCCAACCTTATACACTAGTCCAGGATGTACTCCGCGGCCGATGTGGGACGCATCAGATAATTCTTTGAGCAACTTGGTTTGAATTGCCTTTGATTGGTTTCAAGTTTGACTTTGAATCTTCAAACCATCTTGCGTGGTCTAGCCTTCAAACAACATCAATTTGATTGGATCAATTGTTGTGCAGCTTGCTTACTTGTCTTCAACTTGATTGTGATTGGTTTGAACATTTGCAAGACTTCTCCTTATTGGTTAAAGCTTTGAGCAGCTTGTCTTGCTCACTATTTGCGTGGAGGACAATGTCTTGAGTTTGACATGAGTGCTTGTCACCTCCTTGCTTGTAAGCTACTTGCTTATCACCTCCTTGTTTGTAAGCTACTTGCTTATCACCTCCTTGCTTGTAAGCTACTTGTTTGTCACCTCCTTGCTTGAACAAAAATTCAGATTCTAATTGCATTTTCAAGCTAAGTATGTGTACCTGAAAGACAAGGAAATAATACAACACAAACTATACTAAAACAAGGTTAACCAACCAACAATATTAAAAAGAACAACTAAAGATATGTACAACATGTTTTTGATACAACTAGATCAAAGCTTGTATCATATAAACCCAATGGACATCATCTCTGCTTGGTTCATCCTCTTCATGCCTATAAAGAAATGATTCAACACAATGTAACAACTTCTTAGCCATACTCCTTGTTATGGGACCTGTGCGGGGCAGTGAGGTGTCATCATTAGTGTTTGTATCCACAAGGTTAGGCTGTAGCTCATCATTCCCTCCCACTTGAGAAGGATTCGTCCTCGAATCTGAATCAATACTAAATGGAGAAAGGTCAGCAACATTAAAAGTTTTAGAGATAGAACCATACGTTTCTTCAGGAAGATCGAGAACATAGGCATTATCACCAAGCCGTTTCAACACTTTGAACGGTCCATCGCCTCTAGGCTTCAACTTTGAGTCCCTTTCCTTAGGGAATCTTTCTTTCCTCAAGTGTAACCAAACAAGATCTCCAGGCTCAAATATAACAACTTTACGATTCCTGTTGGCTCTATTGGCATACACTTTATTCTTAGCTTCAAGTTGTGACTTAACCTTTTCATGTAATTCTTTCACAAGTTTTGCTTTTCGTTCACCATCTAAACTAACACGTTCATGAACAGGTATGGGAACAAGATCAAGCGGGGACAAACGGTTAAAGCCATAAACAACTTCAAAAGGAGAATGCAAGGTTCCACTATGAACAACTCTATTGTATGCAAACTCAATATAAGCTAAGCAGTCTTCCCAATTCCTTAAATTCTTTTGAATGACAACACGTAACAGTTGAGACAAAGTTCTATTAACTGTTAGGTGCAGCAATTGTCCCGTGGCGTAGGCCGGTGGGCGTAGGCCGTGTGGGCCAAGTCACAGTCGAATGCCGTGGGCGCTTGTGTGCTGAATGCACTATAAGGCTAGGGTATGCGCATCTCCTGTCACCAATTGGTTTTGGGAGAGTTGGTAGCGCCTGAGGTCCTACAAGTGGTATCAGAGCGAGGTCACGGGTTCGATTCCCAGCAGGAGCAATTGCTGAGGGGGAGATTGTTAGGTGCAGCAATTGTCCCGTGGCGTAGGCCGGTGGGCGTAGGCCGTGTGGGCCAAGTCACAGTCGAATGCCGTGGGCGCTTGTGTGCTGAATGCACTATAAGGCTAGGGTATGCGCATCTCCTGTCACCAATTGGTTTTGGGAGAGTTGGTAGCGCCTGAGGTCCTACATTAACAACTTAAGTTTGACCATTGGTTTGTGGGTGAGCAGTTGTAGAAAATAACAATTTAGTACCAAGTTTACTCCACAAAACACGCCAGAAATGACTTAGAAACTTTGTATCTCTATCACTAACAATTGTACGTGGCATGCCATGCAATCTAACAATCTCCTTAAAGAACAAATCAGCAATATGAATAGCATCATCAACTTTCTTACATGCAATGAAATGTGCCATTTTGGAAAATCTATCAACAACAACAAAGATGCTATTTTTACCAGTTTTGGATCGAGGCAATCCCATTATGAAGTCCATGGAAAGATCAGTCCAAGGTGAACTTGGAACAGATAAGGGAGTGTACAATCCATGTGGTTGTGTTCTAGATTTTGCTTGTTTGCAAGTAATACATTGGTCACATACCTTATCAACATGTGCTTTCATATGCAGCCAGAAGAAATGCTCCTTAAGTGTTTCCAAAGTTTTTAACGAGCCAAAATGACCCATTAAACCTCCTCCATGAGCTTCTTTTATCAACAACTCTCTTAATGAACACATTGGTACACATAACTTATGTTCTTTAAACAAATAACCATCATGCAAGTAATATTTAAAAAAAGGTGAATCAATGCATGCTTGATAGATAGAACTAAAGTCATGATCAGAATGATACATCTCTTTGATAGACTCAAAACCAAACATGTTACATGAAAGAGTAGTAATCAAAGTATAGCGACGAGATAATGCATCAGCAACAACATTTTCTTTTCCTTGCTTATACTTGATCACATAAGGGAATTGTTCAATGAATTCAACCAATTTGGCATATCTTTTGTTCAATTTTCCTTGACCTTTTAGATACTTAAGGCTCTCGTTATCAGTATGAATCACAAATTCCTTAGATTGCAGATAATGTTGCCAAGTTTGTAAAGAACTGACAAGGGCATACAATTCTTTATCATAGGTTGAATAATTTATGGAAGCTCCTTTCAATTTCTCACTAAAGTAGGCAACAGGTTTGTTACCTTGATGCAATACAGCTCCAATGCCAACTCCACTGGCATCACATTCAACTTCAAACATTTCATCAAAGTTGGGCAATCTCAGGATAGGTGCAGAAGTTAGACGTTTCTTAAGTTCCTCAAAGGCTTGTTGTTGTGTTTCTCCCCATTCAAAACTTACATCTTTCTTGACTAACTCATTCAAGGGTGCAGCTATGGTAGAGAAATCCTTCACAAAACGTCTATAGAAGCTAGCTAATCCATGAAAACTCCTAACATCTCCAGCAGACTTAGGGGTTTGGCCACTCAGTTATGGATTTAACTTTCTCTTGGTCCATTTCAATTCCTTCAGCACTAATCACAAATCCTAAGAATGTGACCTTCTCCAGACAGAATTAACACTTCTTGAAATTAGCGTACAACTTTTCTTTCTATAGGGTGACAAAAACAGCTCTAAGATGGATCAGATGTTCACTTAGGGTTTTGGAGTAGATAAGAATGTCATCAAAGTAAACTACTACAAATTTCCCTATGAATTTCCTTAAGACCTCATTCATTAATCTCATGAAAGTACTAGGGGCGTTGGTTAAACCAAAGGGCATAACTAACCATTCGTACAATCCAAATTTAGTCTTAAAGGCAGTTTTCCATTCATCACCTTCCCTAATTCTCACTTGGAAATAACCTTGTTTAAGATCTACTTTGCTAAAGCATCTAGACCCATGCAACATATCCAACATGTCATCCAACCTAGGAATAGGGTATCTATACTTCACAGTGATCTTATTGATGGCTCTGCAATCATTACACATTCTCCAAGTTCCATCTTTCTTAGGGACAATGATAACAGGAACAGCACAAGGACTCATACTCTCTTTTACTTTACCTTGGGTTAATAATTCCTCAACTTGTTTTTGGATTTCCTTAGTTTCCTCTGGATTGGCTCTATAGGCAGGTCTGTTTGGCAGAACAGCTCCTGGAACGAAATCTATTTGATGCTCAATGCCTCTTAGAGGTGGTAAACCTGGGGGATCTCCTTCAGGAAACAAGCTAGAAAATTCTTGAAGTAAAGATGCAACTTCACTTGGTAAAGTAGATGGTATTTCAAATGAAGAGAACAGAGTTTCTTTGTAAAGCAAGACATAAACAGTTTTGTTTGAATTGATAGCATGAAATACCTCGCTTTGTGATGCAAAGAATGCACTTTTCTTTAGAGATGGTTCGGCAGAAACTTTGATTTCTTTCGGTTCAATTTTAAGATGAGAAGTTTTCAGTTGGTTCTCTTTGATGAAAATCCTTTCCAGTTCCTTTTCTTTTGGATCATTATGGCTTTTTAACATTCGTTGTTGATCCTCAAAGACTTTGTGCGGGGGCAAGGCATTTAATTTGTACAATTTGTTGTTATGCCTAAAGGAATATCTATTCAGGTAACCATCATATGTAACCTTGTTGTCAAATTGCCACGGTCTACCTAATAAGATATGACTTGATTGCATAGGGGCTACATCACATAACACCTCAGCAAAATACCCACCAATTGATAAAGAAACTATGACTTGCTTTGTTACTTTAACTTCACCACACTCATTAAGCCACGTAAGTTTATAAGGATGGGGGTGATTAATAAAAGTAACTCAAGTTTCCTAACAAGTTCAAAACTTGCAACATTGGTACATGAACCGGAGTCAATGATTAAAGTGCAGACTTTCTTTTTAACCATACAGTGAATGTGGAATATGTTCTCTCTTTGTATGTCAGGTTCTTCAGTTTTAATTTGGGCACTTAGAGCTCGACGGACAACTAAGAACTCTTTTGTTTCACACTCATTAGTCTCTTCACTAATCTCTTCTTCTTCCTCACATGTTTGTTCAATTTCATTGTTTTCCTCATTCTCTTCCAATTCTTCCTCAGAATAATACTCATTAGACTCTTCAATAAACATGATGCGTTTAGGGTTGGGACATTGATTAGCAAAATGACCTTTTCCTAAGCATTCAAAACATTGAATATCACGAGTCTTAAAATTAGTCGTACCTTCCACCTTGGCTTTGCCTTTATCAGTGATTGGAAGCTTTGGACGATTTTGGATATTCTGGGTTGATTTTCCTTGGAATCCACGGCCTTGACCCTGTTGTGGACGGAAAGGTGTCCTGGGCTGTGTTCTAGGAAAACTCAAAGGATTAGTCCGAAAAGAAGGGTTAGAAGTTTTTACCTTCAATTGTCTTTCCACTTTCTCAGCAATGTGAACCATAGAAGCTAGATCGGAGTAAGGTGTAAGTTCCACCTTAAATGCAATCTCTTTGTTCAAACCAGCTAAAAATCTAGCCATTGTGGCTTCCTCAGCTTCTTCTATGTTAGCCCTGGTAAGCAGATATTCTAATTCTTTATAAAATTCATCAACAGATCTATTACCTTGAGAAAGTTGTTGCAATTTCTGGAAAATGCTTCTTTCATAGGAAGGAGATATGAATCTCTTCCTCATCTCTTGTTTCAGCTCGGACCAAGTAACAACAGGGGGCTGGCTTGTTCTTCTCCTGGTGTTCTTCAATTGTTCCCACCAAAGTAAAGCATAATCTACAAATTCAAAAGTTGCATACCGCACTTTGGCCAATTCAGAATAGTTAGTGCAAGAATACATATAATCTACTTTTGTTTCCCATTGCAGATATGTTTCAGGATCACTTTTCCCTTGGAAGGAGGGTATTGTCAGTTTAGTAGTAATGAACTCTTCTTCAAGATGTTCATCTCTATCAGGCTGACGTTCATCATACCATTCTTCCGGATAGTGTTCTTCATTGTACTCAGGGAGATAATCAAATCTCTCTTCAAAAGAAACGTTCCTACGACCACCATTACTACCTCGACCTTTACCTCTACCTCTAAGTGATGTGACTTTTCTACGTTCAACATGAGACTCATTACCATAAGAGGTGCTTTCTTGAAAAGGTATACTAGGTTCCTTTTGATCTGAGGTTGGCTTTTCTACTTTGCTTATCCTCTGTTTGTTATCCTCTATGTCACTTCTCATTAAACCAAACTGATTAACAAGGAAAGTGAGTGTTTGCTGTATATTCTCTAGGGTAACAGGGACTGGGGATGGGACAGGAGTAGATGGGGACGGGGATGGTGCATTATCTTTCTGTTGGGGACCCATGATTCAAAAAAACAATCTCAAAAGCCAATTAAAATATTGACAAGATGCAAATACTCTACTTTATGTTGACAATTGTTTAAAACAGCAATTTGGACTTTTTCTCCTAAGGATTCAAGAAAATCACAGAAGTCAAATTGTTGTTCGGGCTGAATGAAATCTACGGGGTTGTTTAAGACAATCCCTCAATTTACTTTACAACATATGCAATTATCAATTAAAGTAAAGTGAAAGTAAAAGCACAAAAACAAAGTGTCAGCAAGGGTTTGCTTTAGAAACTTTCAATATTTCAAAATTACAACACTTTGGTTCTTTTGGGCACTTTCTTTCTTTTGAGCTTTGCGCAGGAATTTCCCTTTTGCAATGTTCAATTTTGGGCTTTTCCTCACTTTTCTTTCTTGTACAATTCTCTCTTGTCTTGCCTCTTACTTGTTGACAAATATTGGCTTTTCTCTCGTGTATTTCTCAATCAAGCTTAATTTTCTTTCTTTGGAGGGGTTTGCTTGATTGTTGTGAAACTACTCCTCACGGCCTACACGAGTCATTGCTCACGGTCTTTAATTGCACAAGGTTTGTTGTATTTGGAATTTGAAAGTTTCTCGTACACAACACGGCTAAACACTTTGTAGTGAGAATTCAATTAACAATTACAACAAGTTCAAATTGAATATAGTGCAAGGTAAGTTCAGAAATTGATCTAAAACAACAATTGGATAGCTCTTTAACAGCGTGGGGCTTAAACAATTCCTAACTTCCAGAATGTATCTAAGTCCAACAAGTTGTTTGAAACAATCGAAATCAACAAAAAGATAAAGCTATTAGCATTCACCAAGATTTCAAGTGAGCTTTAAAGAGTTGTTTAAACACACGGTTTTGGCACTTGTTTTTCTTTTTCTGTTTTTGATGCAAATGATTTAACTAATCTTAAGATAGCTAAATGCAACTTAGTTGTTTCTAAATGCAATTATAAGGGATGATTACTCTAACAACTAATGGAAATCAGTTTTGATGCAAACTAGCTAACTTGTTTTGTTTTGTTTTTAAGTTATCTATTCTACTTGTTTTTGTTTTGGTTTTCGTTTGTATGATGCAATCAGTTTCTAATCTAGATGATACTAGATGCAAGTGTTTATGTATTCAACACAACAAACGTGTATCAACTAGAGACTAGGCAGCATACATAGCTAGCTAAAACTACCCTTTTTTGTTCTTAGTTTTCGGATTTGCTTGTGCTAAACTAAACAACCAACTAAACCTTTTAACTATGTTGTAAACTAGTCTAACCAAGCTAAATAAGGCAGCAACTACAATGCCTAAACAGTTTGCACACAACTACAAAAAAAAAACAGAATTTAACAACTTGATTACAAACTAAACTATCAACTATTCTAATTTTGTGTTCAAGTTTTCTGTTTTAAGGACTTATCTAAACTACCATTTAAACTTCTAGATTAGGACCTAATGAACATTGTCTAAGCTAGATTGAACAAGAACAATAAGTTACACACGGTTTTTAATCTAAACTATACAAACAGATTCTATCACACTTAAGTCTAGTCTAAGTTCTTTTTGTGGTGTTTCGGCTTTTGCTACTAAAAACTAAGTTACCAAACTATTGTAAACTATCTAATAAACACTTCAAAACATAAACTAACTACCTAAACTAACAGGCTCTAAACGGACATAAAAAAACAGTTCACTACACGATTTGGGCAGCATCATTCATATGCAAGTTTAAACAATGTAACCATGAATAGAAGACTAACCAAAGCTCTGATACCAATTGATGAGCCAAAGGAAGGCTAGAAAAACGTTCCAAGGACTTTGTCTTCTATTCCAAATTGATTTGAACCTCAGCTATGGCAAAGAACATCACAATGACACCCCTTGAACTGTAACCGTTTGTTCTTGGCTCAATTTATACCAACACCTCTTCCTCCTTGGCATTCCAACACATCTAAAACCTCATTGAGACCCTAAGATGCTGTAAACCAAAAATGAAGTAAATACTAACAAGTTCTAGGCTATGAACTTGGAAGAAAACCGTTAGTGGTCTTAAACTTCAACTAGAAAAGTTGAGAATTCCTTAAAGGAAGTTTTGATTGAAAAATGTTTGAATTGTCGTTTTTACATTCAGGTTCCTATGCTATTTAAAACAAACGAAAATTACATGTGTACAAGGTTTAAAGTACTAAGTACAAGTCTAGAAATAACATGCTTGCTTGGTAACTTGTTTGAACAACTTTAGTTCCTAGAAAGCTGGTTCCCTTTGCCGTGCTTCCATGCTTGTCTTTGATCAATTTTGATTGGATAATTCTTTGAGCAACTTGGTTTGAATTGCCTTTGATTGGTTTCAAGTTTGACTTTGAATCTTCAAACCATCTTGCGTGGTCTAGCCTTCAAACAACATCAATTTGATTGGATCAATTGTTGTGCAGCTTGCTTACTTGTCTTCAACTTGATTGTGATTGGTTTGAACATTTGCAAGACTTCTCCTTATTGGTTAAAGCTTTGAGCAGCTTGTCTTGCTCACTATTTGCGTGGAGGACAATGTCTTGAGTTTGACATGAGTGCTTGTCACCTCCTTGCTTGTAAGCTACTTGCTTATCACCTCCTTGTTTGTAAGCTACTTGCTTATCACCTCCTTGCTTGTAAGCTACTTGTTTGTCACCTCCTTGCTTGAACAAAAATTCAGATTCTAATTGCATTTTCAAGCTAAGTATGTGTACCTGAAAGACAAGGAAATAATACAACACAAACTATCCTAAAACAAGGTTAACCAACCAACAATATTAAAAAGAACAACTAAAGATATGTACAACATGTTTTTGATACAACTAGATCAAAGCTTGTATCATATAAACCCAATGGACATCATCTCTGCTTGGTTCATCCTCTTCATGCCTATAAAGAAATGATTCAACACAATGTAACTTCTTAGCCATACTCCTTGTTATGGGACCTGTGCGGGGCAGTGAGGTGTCATCATTAGTGTTTGTATCCACAAGGTTATGCTGTAGCTCATCACAAGTTGTGTTTTAACTTGTTCATGCAGTTTCTTTATCTTTTCCGCTTTTTGTTTACCATTAAGACTTGAACGTTCATGCACGGTAATAGGGATCAAATCAAGGGGAGACAAGGGATTAAAGCCATACACGTTTTCAAATGGACTATGCAATGTACCGTGATGAACACTCCTATTGTATGCAAATTCTATATATGGTAAACAATCTTCCCAATGTTGAATATGTTTTTGCAAAATGGCACACAAAAGTTGAGAAAGAGTACGATTAATGACTTCAGTTTGTCCATCAGTTTGTGGGTGTGAAGTGGTTGAAAACAACAATTGTGTACCAAGTTTAGCCCACAAAACACGCCAAAAATGACTCAAAAATTTTGTATCTCTATCACTTACAATTGTACGTGGCATGCCATGCAATCTCACAATTTCCTTGAAGAACAAATCAGCAAAATGTGTGGCATCATCAACTTTCCTACATGCAATGAAATGTGCCATCTTTGAAAATCGATCAACCACAACATAAATGCTATCACGTCCTCCTCGAGACCTAGGAAGTCCTAAAACAAAGTCCATGGAAATGTCAATCCAAGGGGCATCAGGGACGGGTAAAGGCGTGTAAATGCCAATAAAAATGTTTGCAAGTGATGCAACTACCACATAACCTTTCGACATCTACGCGCATGTGGAGCCAATAAAAATGTTCTTTAAGAGTCTAAAGGGTTTTGAACACTCTGAAATGACCCATTAAACCTCCCCTATGGGCTTCTCTAGTCAATGCTTCTCGTAGGGATGTTTGGGGAACACACAACTTATGTTCTTTGAAAAGATAACCCTCATGTATGTAAAATTTCCCAAAGGGTGCGTCTTCACAAGCCTCAAAAATGGTGCCAAAGTCATGGTCGTTTGGATACAATTCCTTAAGTGATTCGAATCCTAAGAAGCGTGAAGATAATGTAGTCACTAACGTGTATCTCCTAGAGAGGGCATCAGCAGCTATATTATCCTTTCCTTGTTTGTACTTAATCACGTAAGGGAATTGTTCTATGAACTCTACCCATTTGACATGTCTTTTGTTTAACTTTCCTTGCCCTTTAAGATACTTAAGGCTTTCGTGGTCAGTATGGACCACAAACTCTTTAGGTTGAAGATAGTGTTGCCAAGTTTGTAGGGATCTCACAAGGGCATAAAGTTCCTTATCATAGGTAGAGTAATTCAATGCACCTCCTTTCAATTTTTCACTAAAATAGGCTATGGGATTCTTACCTTGGGTCAAGACTGCGCCGATCCCACTCCACTTGCATCACACTCGATCTCAAAAGTCTCGTCAAAATTTGGTAGCCTAAGTATGGGTGCAGTGGTTAGCCTATGCTTAAGCTCATTAAATGCCTGTTGTTGTGGCTCTTCCCACCTAAAAGGCACATCTTTTTTCACAATTTCGTTTAAGGGTGCAGCTATGGAAGAAAAATCTGACAAAGCGTCTATAAAAACTTGCTAGTCCATGGAAACTGCGAACTTCCCCTACAGTCTTAGGTATAGGCCACTGCACAATTGACCTAACCTTTTCCTCATCCATTTCTACTCCCTCAGCCAAAATGACAAAGCCTAGAAAAACTACGCGTTCTAACAAAAGGAGCACTTCTTAAAGTTGGTGTAAAGTTGTTCTTGCATAAGCTTTTCAAAAACGGCTCTAATGTGGTCAAGATGATCTTGTATGGTTTGGGAATAGATTAGGATATCATCAAAATAGACAACGACAAATCGTCCTATAAACACGCGTAAGACTTCATTCATTAGCTCATAAAGGTGCTAGCGGCGTTTGTGAGCCCGAAGGGCATCACTAACCACTCATAGAGCCCAAACTTGGTTTTGAATGCAGTCTTCCATTCGTCCCCTTCTCTAATACGTACCTGGAAGTATCCTTCTTAAGGTCGATTTTGGTAAAGAATTTAGATCCGTGCAACATATCCAACATATCATCTAGCCTAGGTATGGGGTACCTATACTTGATGGTAATTTTGTTTATGGCTCGGCAATTGGTACACATTCTCCACGTTCCATCCTTTTTGGGTACTAAAATGACTGGGACGACGGATGGGCTTAGGGTCTCTCGGACTTGTCCACTCGCTAGGAGCTCCTCTACTTGCCTTTGGATTTCCTTGGTTTCTTCGAGGTTGGCTCGATAGGCTGGTCGATTTGGTAACACGGCTCCTGGGACAAAGTCGATTTGGTATTCTATTCCTCTAATGGGTGGTAATCTGGATGGTGGTTCAGAGGGAAATAGAACTTCATACTCTTGGATAAGAGACGCAACAGAGGTAGGTACGTTTGGTGGGAGTTCTTCTAAGGAAAGGTGACACGCCTTAGGGATGATGATGAGGACAGTTTGGTTGTTATAAAGGGCTCGTGTGACCTCTCTTTTATTTGCGAAATACCCACACTTCTTTTTGGATTCGTTGACACTTATGGGCATTACCTCTTTTCCCTTGCTCTCTTGTTTTCTGTTCTCACTTTTCATGCATTCCACGAATTTTCTCTCAGCTTCTTTTTCCTTAGGATCGGCCCTAGACTTAAACATACGTTGGTGATCCTCGTGGACTTTGTGTGGTGGAAGTGAATGCAATTTGTACAATTTGCCATTCAATTTGAAAGAATAACGATTCAAATAACCATCATATGTCACATGTCGATCAAATTGCCATGGCCTACCAAGTAAGATATGACTAGCATGCATTGGTACAACATCACATAAAACATCATCTTTGTAACTACCAATGCTAAGAGAAATCAAAACTTGTTTACTTACGCTAACCTCACCATAATCATTTAGCCATGCAAGTTTGTAAGGATGCGGATGATTAGTCATAGGCAAATTCAGTTTTCTTACCAATTCGATACTAGCCACATTCGCACAAGAACCGGAATCAATGATCATAGTGCATACTTTACCATTTATCATGCAATGAATATGGAAAACGTTTTCTCTATGTTGTTCATGATCATCTAATTTCAGATATGTATTTAAAGCTCTACGTACAACAAGAAACCCCTTAGTGTGAAAATCATCTAATGCGCCTAGATCCTCTTCAGGTTCAATTTCATTATCATGCTCAGACTCATTTTCATGCTCGGACTCAGACACATATTCGTTTGTCTCCTCAATTAACATGATTCATTTTGCATTAGGACACTCTTTTCCTATGTGACCACGTCCTTGACACTCATAACATTTAATGTCTCTAAACCTATTTGAGGCATCAGAAGAATTTCTGGTGGGAGTCTTGTGTTGGTTGCGGTCATCACATTGTTGTTTGGACTGCACACGATTGTCCATCCTTTGCGACGGTCCTTGGTCACGTGTTTGGCCTCCTGTAGGCCGTGAACTTCCCGTTCCTGAAGGTTTGCTGGAAAACCTTGATGAAGACTGATTAGTACGATGAGTGGAATTGAAATTGGAGGAACTACGTACCTTTAATTGATGTTCAATCTTTTCAGCCATATGTACCATGGTTGTGAGGTCGAGATAAGGTCGAAGATCAACCCTTTGCGCAATCTCCTTGTTTAAACCATGTAAGAATCGAGCCTTGGTGGCTTCTTGGGGTTCCTGCAAGCTAGACCTTTCCAACAAAATTTCTAACTCTTTGTAATACTCGTCTACACTTTTAGAACCTTGTCGTAAGTTTTGCAAACTCATGAAAATAGAAATCTCATAATTGTTTGGGATAAAACGTTGTCTCATTTCAAACTTCATTTCTTCCCAAGTGGCAATTGGCGGTTGTCTTATCTTAGTTCTATTTCGACACAAATTTGTCAACCAATTTAGTGCATAACCAGAAAACTCAATAGAAGCGTACCTCACTTTTTGTAATTCACTATAATTGGTACAAGAAAAGATTAAATCCACTTTTGTTTCCCATTCTAAATATTCCTCTGCGTTACTTTTACCATAAAACGTGGGAATATTTATTTTGGTTTTGAGAAAATCGTCATCTTGCGGAAAAAGGGGGTTTTGGCGTCTTTGATAACCTCGGGGAGGGTGGTCATCAAAAGTCATAATCA
Organism: Eustoma russellianum; assembly: GCA_036186865.1. NCBI lineage: Eukaryota > Viridiplantae > Streptophyta > Magnoliopsida > Gentianales > Gentianaceae > Eustoma > Eustoma russellianum. The sequence continues at coordinate 34,333,298 of AP025049.1, read as the reverse complement.
TCATGCTCATACGGAATGTAATCATCATTGTACCTTCTTGGAGCGTACCTTCTTGGTTGTGTTAGGAGAACAAACCTTCTTGCCTCGATGTGTGGTGGTCTAAGGTTGTCATCCTCAACTTCTTCTGGGGGATGACGCCTTGATGGTGGCATGGAACGGCCCTGCTTATGCCCTGGCCATCACTTGTCTTGTAGCTCCGTTCAACATCTTCCAAGTGATGTTTGATTACTTCGTTGTCATGCATGAGTTTCTTTAACATCTCCAACATTTGTTGTGTATTGTCAACAGTTTCGGCCTCCTTTGACTTGCTAGAAGCGGAATGATTGCTGCTCTCCATTTTATCTAAGGAATGAACAAAAAGAAAAGGGAAGAAGCAAACTAACACAAAGACAAGCAAACGTTAAGGGATTAGTAAAAACAAACTATGAACACTCCGCTTTGTCTTCTTTCCACTCTCTTACCACTTTGCTTCTTGGATAACCTGAAGTTAAGAAGGTTCAAAGTGATCAATAAGAAAGTGATTTGCCAATGCTTCTCCGATTCACAACGAGCTCCACTTGTTTCTCCCTTTGTGCTTTCAAGTTGCAGCAATTAGTATCAAAGTAGGATCAAGAGAAATTGAAACAAACTTGAACTTTCTACTAAGATTCAAAGAAAATAAGCAACCAAAATTGATGTATAAGGCTGAACCAAAGATGAACTTAGGGTTGCCGTCGGCAATCTTTAGTTAATTTTGATTCTATGCACTTACTATCCACAAAATGGTTCAAGTCATGTAGTAATCGAGCAACCAAGTGTGTGATTGGTTCAAGAAGATCAGGAGATGGAGAATAGGGTATAGGGGGACGGCAATATGGGGTAAAAAGGAAATATGGTATCCAAGGTTCTCAAAGTGCACAAAAAAAAATTTCCACGTAATGCACAAACTTTTTCCCTTTTTCTTTTCTCTTGTTCTTTTGTTTTTCTTTTTCTTCCTTGCTGTTTCAACGTAAGCAAGGTTCAGATCTTTTTTTGACTAGGGGCAGAATTGAAATTTCACGCGTTTTACACGTAGCACTTTTGTTTTCGGACAGAATAGTGCAATGTCTTTGAATTGTAGTTTGCAACCTTGAACTGCAACAAAAGAACCTTTGAAAGTGATGGAAGTTGGGGTAGGGTAGAATTGGGATTAGGGTTAGGGTTTTTTTTCAATTTAGGGTTTTTTTTGAATGTTTTGGGAATTTGCGGAATGGGATTTTGGAAGCTGAATGGACGGTGTAAATGGACTATTTGGGTTGGTAATTGATGATTTAAGTGGTCAGTTTGGATAGTGGATGGTTGTAGGATAGAATTAAACAAAATTTAAATTCTAGGGTTAAGGTTTATTTGTATGAATTGGGATCTTTAGATTCTGATGGTGTTTGGTAAAATTGGTTTGGGGTTTTGTTGGGAGTGTAAATAGGGTTGTTTGGAATCAGGTTGGTGAGTTTTAGGGTTGGGTTGGGGTGGGGGCTGGTTGGCCGTGGGGTGTGGGATGATTTTAGGGTTTGCTTGAGGTGGAAAAAAGGTTGTGAAGACAAAACACGTATGACTAACTTGAGTTAAAGCATGAAATCAATCACAATGCGAATCACAAGATGGATACAATCATCACCAACTAAAAGCTTCGGTAGCAACAAGATGATTTAAAGCCGAGGTAGCTTTATAGGCTGATGGTTGGAATGTTTTAAAGAAAGCTGAATGGAACCTAAAATGCAACAAACCCTAGTTTGTTCAAGTTTGAACGACTTAAATCAGATGTGACGCCAAAAGGTTCAAGTCATGCAATAATCTTTAGTTAATTTTGATTCTATGCACTTACTATCCACAAAATGGTTCAAGTCATGCAATAATCGAGCAACCAAGTGTGTGATTTGTTCAAGAAGATCAGGAGATGGAGAATAGCGTATAGTGGGACGGCAATATAGGGTAAAAAGGAAATATGGTATCCAAGGTTCTCAAAAGTGCACCCAAAAAAAATTTCCACGTAATGCACAAACGTTTTGCCCTTTTTCATTTCTCTTGTTGTTTTGTTTTTCTTTTGCGTCCTTGCTGTTTCAATTGAGCAAGGTTCAGATTCTTTTTTTTTGACTAGGGCAGAATTAAAATTTCACGCGTTTTGCACTTAGCACTTTTGTTTTTGGACAGAATAGTGCAAGGTCTTTAAATTGCAATTTGCAACTTTGACTTGCAACAAAATAACCTTGGAAAGTGAGGGAAATTGGGTAGGGCCGAATTAGGTTAGGGTTAGGGTTTTTTTGATTTTGGGTTTTTTTGAACGTTTCGGGAATTTGCGGAATGGGGTTTTGGGAACTGAATGGGCATTGTAAATGGACTATTTGGGTTGGTAATTGATGATTTGTGTGGTCAGTTTGGATAATAGCTATGGGTAGGACAGAATTGAACCAAAATTCAAATTCTAGGGTTAGGGTTTATTTGAATGAATTGGGATCTTTAGATTCTGATGGTGTTTGGTAAAATTGGTTTGGGGCTTTTTGTTGGGAGTGTAAATAGGGTTGTTTGGGATCAGGTTGGTGAATTTTAGGGTTGGGTTGGGGTGGGTGCTGGTTGGCCGTGGGGTGTGGGATGATTTTAGGGTGTGTTTGATGTTGAAAATGGGCTATGAAGACAAGCACACATATGACTACTTGAATTAAAGCATGAAATCAATCACAATGCGAATCACAAGATGCATACAATCATCACCATAAAAGCTTCGGTAGCAACAAGATGATTTGAAACCGAGGTAGCTTTATAGGCAAATGGTTGTAACGTTTAAAAGGAAGCTGAATGGAACCTAAATGCTCAAATCCTAGTTGTTCAAGTTTGAATGATAAAATTTCAGATGTTTGATGCACAAGTTGGATATAAAAGAAATGATGCTAGAATGATGAAGAACAAGACTCAACAAAATGCAAATGACCCAACAAAGTGGACGTTTTTTTGTATGAAATGCAAGACAATGGCGTGTAGAGTTACAACTAAAATTGAAATGACTAGACTCAAACGAAAAGGAAATGATAGATGGTGGAATAGAGTAACCTGGGGCTCTGATACCAATTTGATGCGTGCAAACCATGGGCTCCAACAATTTCACGTTCCAAACGTCCTTCACAAAGGGTTAGGCACAAGGAAGAAGACTTCACCTTGCTTCCTTAGTGATAAAAACGTGTGGATCAAATGAGCAAGACCAACACTTCAAGATGGTCGTTGATCAGGCAAACAAACATGGCCCTCCTGGACGGCACCATTTAGCAATGGCAACACATTCAAAATGCTCAACTTTGAAGGATCTTAACTTAGGTTTTTAATGCAAAACCATGAAAACAAAGTATCACACAAAGTGAAGGAAATATCAAGAATTGTTATTCATCAAAAGTGGGTGTTACAAATCGGCCAAAGGGCCTATTTATAGATGCCTAAGACACTTTAAAATAATCAGATATTATCTAAAAGAAATAGCTAGAAAAACATTTGAATTGAACTTGAATTTTCTAATTATTTGAATTCAAAAATAACTTGAAAAATCCTAGCTAAAATCTGGTTGAAATCCTCCTTTTCCAGCCGTGTGTTTGATCAGCAAATGAGGTATTGTGGAGCTGTTTTGATGACTAGGATAGGGCTGAACTTGAATCCAAAAGTTGGGTGAAGTTTGAATTCAAATTGAGTTTGAATTTGAGAGGAGCTTGAATTTGTTTGTTGTTTATCCTCCATCTATCCTTCAGCCATGTTTAACAAGCCTAAGAAAGGTCTTGAAATCTGATTTTGATGATGATAATATGGCTGGAGTTGAATTCAAAAGATGGTTGAAGTTTGAATTTAAATTGAGTTTGAATTTGAATTCAAACTTGGATTCAATTTGAATTGGATTTTATCCTTCCTTTCTCCTTCAAAATGGCGTGTAGGTTGGATGATATGGTAGCTGAATTCCTTTTGAAATGTAAGCCTCAAATTGGTTGAAACTTGAATTAAATCATGGTTGAATTTAAATTCAAGTTTAGCTTTGAATTTAAAATTCAATTTGACCATCATCCTCTTTGCTTCAACTTGGCCGGCCCCTTGATGTTTTCTTGGAGATGATTTTTGATTTCAATTTGAACAAGAGATTCCATCTTGGACACATTTGAGTTTGTCTTTGTGGAGACAAACATTCTCTTCAAGACAATATTCCTTTTGTCTCCTTTTTTGTAACACACGGCTATCTTCCTCTTTTTGGGCCTTTATTTTATTTGGATCTTCCATGTACCTAATTTTCCTACAAAGCAAGCACATAAAATAAAGATCACAAGAAAACAAGATAAACTTCAAGATAAAACATGCCACCATTCAAAAGGTGGGTTCAATAAAGTGAACCCATGGAACCTTAGGTTCATCTTGGACATGCTTAAACAAGAAGGTTCCAACTTGATGACAAAGTTCTCTTGCCCTCCTTCTTGTCATAGGGCCCTTGACCTCTTGATGGGAGTCTTGATCCTCATCAGTTATCATGCATTTTATCCTCACACAAGGTCAGCACATGAATGTTATATGATGTATCATGATGTGGTGACAAAAATGGCGTGTTTGTAGTTGTGAGAAGTATACCTTGAAGCTTTGATTCCTTTAAATCGGGTCGGGTATGTTGTGATATATTATGTTTGAGTGATTGCAAAATGTATATGTGTGCATATGTGTAATTGTTGTGCAAAATGTATATGTGTGCATATGTGTAATTGTTATGATGATTGCAAATAGATATATCATGTTTGAATGATTGGAAGATGCATATGTGAGCATGTATGTGTAACGTTTAAATGTGAAATTGTTTTGGCAAGGCATGAACTTATGAGCTTATGAGCTAAATGTGAAATTGCTTGAATGAATCAAGATTGAACAAGTTTGATTAAGATCATGAGATTGAACTTGGCCAATTCAATCACATATCTTAATCAAGACATGTTCAAACTGATCTTAGATTATATATGCCAATACATGTTGTTCAAACTGATCTTAGAAGATATATATGCCAATACATGTTGATAATATGATCTAACCAAGCCTTGAAGTCACATGACTTACAATATAAGGCAAATTGTTCGGTTTAGTATCCTATTGCAGGTTTTGGTTCATATCTTGGGCAAATGAACTCCAAATTGAGTCATTCAAAAGCCCACATGATCCTTATTCAATTTAGAATCTAATTGGCTGAGGAAAGGCATGCTTGGCACGGGTTAAAACTGAATTGACCCGGTGGGAAGCTTATTGACCTATATAAGGGCTATTTTGGTAATTTCACCATTTGGACTTCTCATTCTTATTTGGTCTTCTTCCAACTGATTTATATGATCATATGACACACTTATAAGTCATGTCACATCATGGCAAAAATGAATCTGGAGCAGCACCATGTCTAGGTTCATCCTAGGACAAAATTCCTATTTTTGTGCTGAGGGGTATTCTGGTCTTTTCACTTGCCAATGGATCTTCCAACATGTTATATATTGCTTATATGATGTTTATATGTGTTTATGTCACATATGGTACGTGCCCTATTTTTATGGAAACGGGCAGCATGGTCTATCAATTGGAAATTCTTATATCATGGTTATCACATCTATGGTTTTCTTGGAATTCTTGGCATTCTTCATATGGTATTCTATGCTACATGTTGAAGACATAAGTGACTATATATTATATGTGTGCACACGGTTATTAGCACACAAATCATGTTCAAATTTTCAGATTTTGAACAAGTCAAGGCATGTTGAAACAAATCCTATTTTGGTGCTGATTTCAAGTGATTATTCTTCTATATTTTGGAGCTTTTTCAACGGCTATCTTGGCTCAAGAATGGAGCAACATTTCGTGTGATATATGGTCAAAATTCAGATTATGATGAGTGACAAAAACAAGTCCTACAATGTAGCAAATTTGAAGCAAAAATTTCTCAACCTAGAAAGATGCAACGGCTATATGATTCAAAGGTTGAAGACCAATTCAAACTCAAGTCAAGCTGATTTCTCTCTATCTTTTAGCTGCATTCCAACGTCTATAATGGATAATATGAAGGATAAAAGTTCAGATTGGAAGACCATTTCAAAGCATCAAAAGATCAACTTTATCTTGAAAGTCAAATGCTGAATTTTGAAAGCTAGAAAAGTGCTGATTTTTCTCCATTCTCAACCATGTCAACGTTCACTTTGAGGAGCCTTTAGGCTGTCCTCTTGGCTATAAATAGCACCAAAGATGAAGAGTGAATTGACACCAACGAAAGCAACAAAGAAAGCAAGCAAGACAATTAGCTCTTTGTCTCCATTCTTTTCTTCTTCTCTTCTCTATTGAAGAACACATTTGTAGCAAGCTTTATGATTGTATAGTTCTTCATTTCTTGTCATTTCAACACCTTTCAAACTACATATTGTAAGGGAGAAGCTGGTGTATAAAGCTTACTCCTTAGAGGTGAGCAAAAGGTGCAAAGGTGCAAAGGTGAAACATACTAGTGCTGATTTTCAGTTTTGGTGCAGCCTCTTGAAGAAGTTGGTGAAAAGCTTCTTCCTTTGGCTTTGTAAGGTGACTTTGGTGTTTGGTGTTTAGTGAAATCCAAGAGAAGGTGTCTCTTGGGACTGGAGTAGGTCACATTGACCGAACCAGGATAATTCCTTGTGTTCTTTACTTATTTCCTGCACTTACTGTTTTCTGCCTGAGAATTACACTAACTTGGCACGCATAATTGAACAAGAAAACAGTCTTAGAATTGCATGAATTTTGGATATATTATACTTCAATGTGTTAGCTTTCATTAGCCGCAAGAATCACTAAATTCTAAGGTGTTTAGCATATTCAAATCATCTTCACAAAATTGTTGCTACATTCTGTGAACAGTTCTGACCAGTGTGCAAACTTGTGCAATTTGAATAGGCTATCCTTCGAATCTTGGAGTGAGCCTTATATCAAATTAAACTAGACATCTTGAGGTTTAATTTGACATAAGATTCATCAAAATAGCACGGGTAGATTTTGAGATATTGTTGTTTGAAGTTAAGCTAACATTCTGCCTGAAACTGCCAGAATTGCACACTTTACTTCTCTTGCTTATTTGAACGTGCTAACTTGCTTGGAATTGACTGAATTTTTTATGACATATTATAAACATTCTAAATTTGATCTCTGCCAAGTTTGAGAGCTTTCACAGGTGTATGAGTGGTTCAACCAAAACGTTCAAAGTAGTGAACTGTTTCTGGAATTTTCAGAACCTGAGGTTAAAGAGGCAAAGGGGTCTTCAAACAAGTTTTTGAAGGTAATTATAGTGTAATTTCCGCTAATCCACTATTCACCCCCCCCTCTAGTGGTGCTATACAGGTCCAACAATTGGTATCAGAGCAAGGTTGAGCACCATATTCTTATTTGAGCTGAAAACAGTTTACACTCCAAGTTGCAAAGTTGCTGGAAATTTTCTGGTTGTCTTATATTCTTCATATTTGGTATCTACAACAAGGTGACACTTTCTTTCCTTCTTATAAGTGTTTTAAACGTTTTCTCGCACACTAAGAAGCATGTCTAAGTCACACATGAAAATAGAATTAGAAGGCATGTCCACACAAAGACCACCTCTTTTTGATGGAGAAAACTTTAGTCATTGGAAACTTAGGATGAAATTGTTCTTAATGGCTATTGATATAGACTTGTGGTCTATCATTGAAGATGGACCTTATGTGCCTACTAAGCATGTTATAATTGATGGCTTATCACAAGAAGTTGAGAAATATAGAAAAGATTGGAGTGATGAAGATAAAAAGAAAATGAGTCTTAATGCTAAAGCAATGCAATTATTGTTGAATGGTTTAAGTAGGAGTGAATCTGCCTATGTCTCTTCATGTTTAAGTGCAAAGGATATGTGGAAATGTCTTGAAATGAAGCATGAAGGAACTAACCAAGTAAAGGAATCAAAGATTAACATGTTAATGACTACACTTGAAACATTTCATTTACTGCCTAATGAATCAATTGTTGATATGGATTTAAGGCTTACAAACTTATACAACTCACTTGAATCCCTTGGTAAAACGTTTTTGATGAAAGAAAAAGTGCAAAAAGTTTTGAGAAGTTTGCCAATTGAATGGGATGCCAAAGTTAGTGCCATTGAAGAAAGCAAAGATCTTTCTCAAATAAAACTTGATGAATTGATAGGTTCTTTAAAAGTTTATGAAAATAAGTTGAATATAAGAAAGGCTGAAACTAGTAACAAGTCTAAATCACTTGCATTTGTAACAAATGAACCCGAATCATCTAATCAAGCCGAGTATGAAAGTGATGATGAAAGTGATGAAGAAGACATAATGTTGTTAGCTAGGCGTTTAAGGAAGTTTTTCAAGAAAAGACCAACTAAAAGACAAGCAAAATCAGCTGCCCCTATCAATGTGAAATCTAACAAACAAGATGGTAAATGGTATGATAAAGAACTTAAGTGTTATGAATGTGGCAAACAAGGACACATCTCATATGATTGTCCAAACAAGAACAAAAACCGTGACATGGATGAAAAGACAAGGACAAAAACTAGAGTAGAACCTATGCAAAGGAGGAAGAAAGCTCTCAAGGTAAGTTCAAGCACTTGGGATGACACATCTTCATCCGAATCCGAGGAAGAACCTGAAGTTGCACAAACATGTTTGGCTTCAAAGTCTACAAATGAGGTACATAACATCAAAGAAAGACAAGTTGCTGGTTATAACAACAAAGAAGATGAAAAGAACAAAACCAATTGGATAGTTGATAGTGGTTGCTCAAGACATATGACGGGCAACAAAAATTTGTTTAGCACACTTAAAAACGTTGCAAAAGGTGGCAAAGTTACCTTTGGAGACAACAACCAAGGCCAAATAATTGGCAAAGGCAAGGTTGGTGATCCAAACAAGTTTGAGATCAAAAACGTCCTACTTGTAAGTAACTTAACCTTTGAGCTTTTAAGTGTTTCTCAACTATGTGACAACAACTTGAATGTTCTCTTCTCCTCCACCTCTTGTAAGATAATGGATAAAAACAATCAAGTTGTGTTAAAAGGAAAACGTGAAGGAAACATATATGTGCTTAACATGGATGATATGCTAAGTAGTAACACAAAATGTCTTATTTCACATGAATCTGATCCCAATCTTTGGCATAGACGTTTAGGACACATTGGTATATCAACCTTAGAAAAACTACACGCTAAAAGTCTTGTTAAAGGATTGCCTAAACTTAACTTGAATGATTTTCAACTATGTGAATCTTGTATCAAAGGCAAACATGTTAGAGAATCCCTTAAGCCTAAAACCGAGGTCACAACATCAAGAATACTAGAACTCTTGCATATAGACTTATTTGGTCCATGTAGAACAAGAAGCTTAGGTGGAAGTTATTATGTATGTGTAATAGTTGATGATTTCTCAAGATATACTTGGACATTGTTTCTTGCTTCAAAAGATGAAAGTGCATCATCTATAGCTAATCTAATTAGACAACTTGAAAATGAACATGAATCACATGTTATTAAGATAAGGAGTGATAGAGGTGGTGAGTTTAAAAATAGTGAATTAATCAAATTCTGTAATGAAAAGGGTATAAAACATGAATTCTCCCCACCAAGAACTCCTCAACTTAATGGTGTAGTTGAAAGAAAGAATAGGACTATTCAAGAAGTAGCAAGAACAATGATGGTAGAAAACAAAGTACCTAAATTCTTATGGGCTGAAGCAGTAAACACTTCAAGTTATATGATCAACAGACTATCAATAAGAAAGAAATTGAACAAAACACCATTTGAAATCTTAAATGGACGACTCCCAAAAGTAAACTATCTAAAAGTCTTTGGTTGTAAATGCTTTGTATTGAACACAAAAGATAACTTAGATAAGTTTGATCCTAAGTCTGATGAACATATATTTGTGGGATATTCAATGAACTCTAAAGCATATAGATGTTATAATGCACAAACAAGAAAGATAGTTGAATCTATACATGTGAAGTTCAATGAAAATGCATATCTCCAAACAAGTAATCAACATGAAATCTATGTACCAAATGATCAAATACTTCATGATGAAGATGAACTTATCCTACCACCCACAAATGAACAAATTGAAACACCAAATCAAACTCTTGAAATGCATGAAGTTCAAACTCCCCCTACACAAGAACATAATGAAGAAAATGTGTCTAACCAACCTATTGAACATCATGAACCTATTGAAGATGCACAACCAAGTAATTGGTGGCAAATAAGAGATAAACAAAAGCATCCTCAAGAACTTATCATAGGAGATGTAAATCAAGGGGTTAGAACACGTAGGCAAATAGATCCTAATGAATATGATCAATGGCATGCACTTATATCCCAAATTGAACCCAAGAATGTGAATGATGCCTTAAACGATGCATATTGGATAGATGCAATGCATGAAGAGTTAAACCAATTTGAAAGAAACAATGTGTGGGATTTAGTACCTAAACCCGAGGATAAATCAATCATTGGAACTAAATGGGTGTTTAGGAACAAAATGAATGAACAAGGGGTTGTAGTAAGAAATAAAGCAAGACTTGTAGCTCAAGGATATAATCAAGAAGAGGGTATTGATTACGATGAAACATTTGCCCCCGTAGCAAGATTAGAATCCATACGCCTCTTATTAGCTTTTGCATGTTATAATAACATCAAATTATTCCAAATGGATGTTAAGAGTGCATTCTTAAATGGCTATATCCAAGAAGAAGTTTTTGTTAAACAACCACCAGGCTTTGAAGATCCAAAGAACCCTAATCATGTATATAAACTTAAGAAAGCCTTATATGGTTTGAAACAAGCCCCCCGTGCATGGTATGAAAGATTTGCCAACTTTTTACTAAGTAACAACTTTCAAAGAGGAACCATAGATAGTACCTTATTCTTGAAAAAGAAAGACAAAGATTTGCTTGTAATACAAATATATGTAGATGACATAATCTTTGGTTCAACTAATCCTAACTTAGTAAAAGACTTTGAAGATTGTATGAAGTCTGAGTTTGAAATGTCTATGGTTGGTGAATTAAACTATTTCTTAGGCTTGCAAATAAAACAAACATCAAGTGGTATACATATCAATCAAGCCAAATACATAAGAGATATGATAAAGAAATTCAACTTAGAAAACTTGAAACCATCTCCAACACCAATGTGTACTTCAACAAAATTAGACAAAGATGAAAATGGTGTTGCATTTGATGAAAAACTATATAGGTCTATGATTGGTTCATTGCTATATCTAACTGCTAGTAGACCTGATATTATGTTTGCAGTATGTATGTGTGCGAGATTTCAAAGTATGCCTAAGATGTCACACTTTAAAGCTGTAAAAAGAATATTTAGATATCTTCAACATACACCAACATTAGGCTTATGGTATGATAGACAATCCAGTCTAAGTCTACATGCATATTCAGATGCAGATTATGGTGGATGTAGAGTAGATAGAAAGAGCACTAGTGGAACATGTCAATTCCTAGGAAACTCACTAATATCTTGGTTTTCAAAGAAACAATCTAGTGTTGCACTTTCTACTACTGAAGCAGAATATATGGCTTTAAGTCTATGTTGTACTCAACTATTATGGATCAAACAACAACTTTCAGACTTTGAAATACAAGTAAATAATATTCCCATCTATTGTGATAGTACAAGTGCTATAAATTTGTCTAAAAACCCTGTACTACACTCTAAGGCAAAGCATATAGAAGTACGTTATCATTTTCTCCGAGATCATGTTAATCTTGGACATATACACATTGAACATGTTAGAACTGATCAACAAGTAGCTGATATATTCACTAAACCCCTTAATCAAGCTATCTTTGAGACTTTACGTGCAAGACTTGGATTAATTGCTTACAACTGACTACTACACCATTCAGTCTTTTGCATAATTTACAAAATTAAGGGGGAGAAATAAATGTGTATATATATATCATGTTAAGGGGGAGATAACACATTAAGGGGGAGCAGCTTACACTTGATTTAGATGCTTACTTGATTACACAGATTACAACACTTGATTTAGATGCACACTTGATTTAAATGCTTAATATACACATATGTGGGGTAATTTTGCAAATCATCAAAAGGGGGAGATTGTTGTGATATATTATGTTTGAGTGATTGCAAAATGTATATGTGTGCATATGTGTAATTGTTGTGCAAAATGTATATGTGTGCATATGTGTAATTGTTATGATGATTGCAAATAGATATATCATGTTTGAATGATTGGAAGATGCATATGTGAGCATGTATGTGTAACGTTTAAATGTGAAATTGTTTTGGCAAGGCATGAACTTATGAGCTTATGAGCTAAATGTGAAATTGCTTGAATGAATCAAGATTGAACAAGTTTGATTAAGATCATGAGATTGAACTTGGCCAATTCAATCACATATCTTAATCAAGACATGTTCAAACTGATCTTAGATTATATATGCCAATACATGTTGTTCAAACTGATCTTAGAAGATATATATGCCAATACATGTTGATAATATGATCTAACCAAGCCTTGAAGTCACATGACTTACAATATAAGGCAAATTGTTCGGTTTAGTATCCTATTGCAGGTTTTGGTTCATATCTTGGGCAAATGAACTCCAAATTGAGTCATTCAAAAGCCCACATGATCCTTATTCAATTTAGAATCTAATTGGCTGAGGAAAGGCATGCTTGGCACGGGTTAAAACTGAATTGACCCGGTGGGAAGCTTATTGACCTATATAAGGGCTATTTTGGTAATTTCACCATTTGGACTTCTCATTCTTATTTGGTCTTCTTCCAACTGATTTATATGATCATATGACACACTTATAAGTCATGTCACATCATGGCAAAAATGAATCTGGAGCAGCACCATGTCTAGGTTCATCCTAGGACAAAATTCCTATTTTTGTGCTGAGGGGTATTCTGGTCTTTTCACTTGCCAATGGATCTTCCAACATGTTATATATTGCTTATATGATGTTTATATGTGTTTATGTCACATATGGTACGTGCCCTATTTTTATGGAAACGGGCAGCATGGTCTATCAATTGGAAATTCTTATATCATGGTTATCACATCTATGGTTTTCTTGGAATTCTTGGCATTCTTCATATGGTATTCTATGCTACATGTTGAAGACATAAGTGACTATATATTATATGTGTGCACACGGTTATTAGCACACAAATCATGTTCAAATTTTCAGATTTTGAACAAGTCAAGGCATGTTGAAACAAATCCTATTTTGGTGCTGATTTCAAGTGATTATTCTTCTATATTTTGGAGCTTTTTCAACGGCTATCTTGGCTCAAGAATGGAGCAACATTTCGTGTGATATATGGTCAAAATTCAGATTATGATGAGTGACAAAAACAAGTCCTACAATGTAGCAAATTTGAAGCAAAAATTTCTCAACCTAGAAAGATGCAACGGCTATATGATTCAAAGGTTGAAGACCAATTCAAACTCAAGTCAAGCTGATTTCTCTCTATCTTTTAGCTGCATTCCAACGTCTATAATGGATAATATGAAGGATAAAAGTTCAGATTGGAAGACCATTTCAAAGCATCAAAAGATCAACTTTATCTTGAAAGTCAAATGCTGAATTTTGAAAGCTAGAAAAGTGCTGATTTTTCTCCATTCTCAACCATGTCAACGTTCACTTTGAGGAGCCTTTAGGCTGTCCTCTTGGCTATAAATAGCACCAAAGATGAAGAGTGAATTGACACCAACGAAAGCAACAAAGAAAGCAAGCAAGACAATTAGCTCTTTGTCTCCATTCTTTTCTTCTTCTCTTCTCTATTGAAGAACACATTTGTAGCAAGCTTTATGATTGTATAGTTCTTCATTTCTTGTCATTTCAACACCTTTCAAACTACATATTTTAAGGGAGAAGCTGGTGTATAAAGCTTACTCCTTAGAGGTGAGCAAAAGGTGCAAAGGTGCAAAGGTGAAACATACTAGTGCTGATTTTCAGTTTTGGTGCAGCCTCTTGAAGAAGTTGGTGAAAAGCTTCTTCCTTTGGCTTTGTAAGGTGACTTTGGTGTTTGGTGTTTAGTGAAATCCAAGAGAAGGTGTCTCTTGGGACTGGAGTAGGTCACATTGACCGAACCAGGATAATTCCTTGTGTTCTTTACTTATTTCCTGCACTTACTGTTTTCTGCCTGAGAATTACACTAACTTGGCACGCATAATTGAACAAGCAAACAGTCTTAGAATTGCATGAATTTTGGATATATTATACTTCAATGTGTTAGCTTTCATTAGCCGCAAGAATCACTAAATTCTAAGGTGTTTAGCATATTCAAATCATCTTCACAAAATTGTTGCTACATTCTGTGAACAGTTCTGACCAGTGTGCAAACTTGTGCAATTTGAATAGGCTATCCTTCGAATCTTGGAGTGAGCCTTATATCAAATTAAACTAGACATCTTGAGTTTTAATTTGACATAAGATTCATCAAAATAGCACGGGTAGATTTTGAGATATTGTTGTTTGAAGTTAAGCTAACATTCTGCCTGAAACTGCCAGAATTGCACACTTTACTTCTCTTGCTTATTTGAACGTGCTAACTTGCTTGGAATTGACTGAATTTTTTATGACATATTATAAACATTCTAAATTTGATCTCTGCCAAGTTTGAGAGCTTGCACAGGTGTATAAGTGGTTCAACCAAAACGTTCAAAGTAGTGAACTGTTTCTGGAATTTTCAGAACCTGAGGTTAAAGAGGCAAAGGGGTCTTCAAACAAGTTTTTGAAGGTAATTATAGTGTAATTTCCGCTAATCCACTATTCACCCCCCCCTCTAGTGGTGCTATACAGGTCCAACAGGGTACAAGTGTGATAAACTCCTCTTTTTCATACAAATCAGTTTCATACTCATGAATGAACATAAGATTGTCATATACAATGCTATTTGAATGTACTTCAGGTTTTCAAATAACGTGGAACCATGTTCGTCACATTCAAATAAGGAATTGCTGAAAACATGCCATTCATTCTCTTCTAAGTTATTATGCTTAACTGTACTACCAAACTCACTTGAAAGCTCACTTAAGTCATCGCTCAAATCATCGTGTATGGCATATAGATCAGTATAGAATGAATCAGTGAAACATGGCAATTCATGAGATAAATCAGTTTGTATGGCATTTATTTCATGCTTAACATTAGCAATTCATTCTAACTCATCATAAAAGGTAGGAGTAGTAATATATAATTCATGTAAATCAGAATTGGTTAGATGCAAATCCAGCTCAACTACTTCATTATTGGCATTGACGTTCAGTTCATTAGAAGTAGGGTTAGATTCATTCAGATTTTCAGTTTCTTCAGCTTGAAACGCAAGTAAAATTGATTCACATTCTTTCAATAGGTGGTACGTTTCGTCAGAACATTTTTGCATCCTTTGTATGATTGGATGAACATTGTGAACCTTCAAAACAAAACAACTTGTGCAAGAAATGGTTAGTAAACAAAATCAATTCGAGTTTGAAAGTGTTGGTGATCTCACTTCCTCTCTTTTCCTCACTCACTCAACTTTGTTCCTTGACCAATCTGGACTAAGAACAACCAAAGAGAGCTATAAATGAGAGGGGTATGCCAATCTTTCTTCAATACAATCTGTTTTGCACTATTTTGCACATTTTTGCTTCAAACTTTCCTAAACTATTTTGATCAGCTTGTTGTACCAAAGCAAGTCAGTATACTACTTATATCACTTCCAAATGATGTCAAAACCTTGTCCAAACAGTACCAAAATATGGGGGAAACTGAGCACACAAACAAATCACAATGTGTACTCAATTTGCACCAAACAAGTACAAATACTCCTCTACTCTTTCCTGAACCAAACCAGGTCTGTCCAGCACTTAAAGCACCTTAAAAGAGTATGAAAAAAAGTCCAAACAGTTCCATAAGTGGCAAAAACCGAGAACATCAAAACAGTCTTGCTTTGCACACAATTTGCAACAAAATTATACCAAGGCACACCAAAACAAATTCAATTGAGACCGACACTAACTTGAACGACTCAACTAGGATTCAAAGAAGTGATGAAACCAAAATGATGTTAGAGGCTGAACCAAGGAAGAGCTAGGGGTTACCGTGGGCAATCTTTAGTCAACTTTGATCCTTTGCACTTAAAATCACAATATGGCTCAAAACATGCATTAATCAAACATTCGAGTGTGTAATCAGTATATGAGATTCAGTATAGGTTGCAGGATAGGTAGGGTAAGGCCGAAATTCTCAAGGTTTTGCAAGGTACACAAAATAGTCAAAATTGCACAAATGATAACAAACTTTATCACACGTCTTCCTCACTTCTTTTCTCACTTTTTCTTTTGTTTTTATTTGCTCTTTTTTCTTTTTTTGCTGTTTTCAACGTGAGCAAATCCAAGATTTTTTTGACTAGGGGTAAAACAGTAGTTTTACACTTTTGCCATAAAAATTTTTGTTTTTGGGCAATAATGCAATGACCTTGAATTGCAATGTGGTACCTTTAATTGCAGTAAAATAACCTTGAAAGTGAGGGAAATTGAGGTTGGACAGAATTAGGGTTAGGGTTAGGGGTTTATTTGAACGAGTTGGGAACTTTTAATTCTGACTTTGTTTGGCAAAATTGGTTTAAGGCTTTTGTTGAGGGATCAAATGAGGATGTTTATGGTCAGGTTTGATGATTTGTAGGGCTGGATTGGTGGTGTTTTTTGTTGTGGAGTGTAATAGGGCAATTAAGGTTTTCTTTGGTAAATCTGGTTTGCGTAGTGCAATGATCAACACTTGAACAGCAAAATCAATGCATGAATTCAATCACAAAATAAAATTTAAGACACAAGATCACAATCAACCAAAAGCTTCGGTAGCAACAAGATCAATTATGACTAGGTGGCTATTTAAACAAGGTAAAGCAAGTTTGTAAGGCTGAATGTTCAACCTAGATGCAATATCCTAAATGTTCAAGTTTGCACATGAAAGTTCAGTTCTTCAGGTCTCAAATACATCCCAAATCATAAATAAACAAGGACCGAATAAGAACAATGGATATTCAAGCCGTAAGGTTCAGATTATGTCCAAAGTTTGAAGCTTCGGATACAAAATGAGAGTTATGGTTTTTATACGCAAAATAACAGAAATTATAACTTCTCTGTTTTTTTTGTATTTTTGACATAAAAACGAATGGATATGATGGCAAAAGAGGGATACAAAAATCAGATTCACAAGAATAGAAAAGACAAAATTTTCATTTTTTTGCACCAAGTGGTACGGTTTTTTTGACACAAAAAGAGGGCAATATATATTTTTTTTTGAATTTGGACAGAATATAGGTTTGGGATGAGGAAAAAATGTCACAAGGAAAGCAAGCTTGTAGGACCTCAGGCGCTACCATCTCTCCCAAAACCAATTGGTGATAGGAGATGCGCATACCCTAGCCTTATAGTGCATTCAGCACACAAGCGCCCACGGCATTCGACTGTGACTTGGCCCACATGGCCTACGCCCACCGGCCTACGCCACGGGACAATTGCTGCACCTAACAATCTCCCCCTCAGCAATTGCTCCTGCTGGGAATCGAACCCGTGACCTCGCTCTGATACCACTTGTAGGACCTCAGGCGCTACCATCTCTCCCAAAACCAATTGGTGATAGGAGATGCGCATACCCTAGCCTTATAGTGCATTCAGCACACAAGCGCCCACGGCATTCGACTGTGACTTGGCCCACATGGCCTACGCCCACCGGCCTACGCCACGGGACAATTGCTGCACCTAACAATGTTGGACCTGTATAGCACCACTAGAGGGGGGGGTGAATAGTGGGTTAGCGGAAATTACACTACAATTACCTTCAAAAACTTGTTTGAAGACCCCTTTGCCTCTTTAGCCTCAGATTCTGGAATTTCCAGAAACAGTTCACTGTTTTGAGCGCTTTGGTTGAACCACTTATACACCTGTGCAAGCTCTCAAACTTGGCAGAGATCAAGTTTAGAATGTTTATAGTATGTCATAAAAATTTCAGTCAATTCCAAGCAAGTTTGCACGTTCAAATAAGCAAGATAAGTAAAGTGTGCAATTCTGGCAGTTTCAGGCAGAATGTTAGCTTAACTTCAAACGATGATATCTCAAAATCTACCCGTGCTATTTTGATGAATCTTATGTCAAATTAAACCTTATGATGTCTAGTTTAATTTGATATAAGGCTCACTTCAAGATTCGCAGGATAACCTATTCAAACTGAACAAGTTTTGCACACTGGTCAGAATTGTTCACAGAATGTAGCAACAATTTTGTGAAGACGATTTGAATAGGCTAAACTCCTTAGAATTTAGTGATTCTTGCGGCTATTGAAAGCTAACACATTGAAGTATAATATATCCAAAATTCATGCAATTCTAAGACTGTTTGCTTGTTCAATTATGCGTGCCAAGTTAGTATAATTCTCAGGCAGAAAACAGTAAGTGCAGGAAATAAGTAAAGAACACAAGGAATTATCCTGGTTCGGTCAATGTGACCTACTCCAGTCCCAAGAGACACCTTCTCTTGGATTTCACTAAACACCAAACACCAAAGTCACCTTACAAAGCCAAAGGAAGAAGCTTTTCACCAACTTCTTCAAGAGACTTCACCAAAACAAACAGCAACTAGTTTGTTTCACCTTTGCACCTTTGCACCTTTTGCTCACCTCTAAGGAGTAAGCTTTATACACCAGCTTCTCCCTTACAATATGTCGTTTAAAAGGTGTTGAAATGACAAGAAATGAAGAACTATACAATCATAAAGCTTGCTGCAAATGTGTTCTTCAATATAGAAGAGTAGAAGAGAAGAATGGAGACAAAGAGCTGAATGTCTTGCTTGCTTTTCTTTTGTTTTCGTTGGTGCTACTTTACTCTTCACCTTTGGAGCTATTTATAGCCAAGAGGACAGCCTAAAGGCTCCTCAAAGTGGACGTTGGAGCTGGTTGAGAATGGAGAAAAATCAGCACTTTTCTAGCTATCCAAATTCAGCATTTGACTTTCAAGATAAAGTTGATCTTTTGATGCTTTGAATTGGTCTTCCAACTGAACTTTTATCCCATTATAGACGTTGGAGCTGAGGTGGAAAATGACTTCATTTGAATGTTTAAAAAGCAGCTCCAATCAGCAATGTCCATGTGTAAATAACTTGCCATGTGTGCAGCTGAATTGGCATGTGTTTTGAACAAATTTATCTCCTCATTTTGAACACTAATATGAACGTTGGAATGGCTAGAATCAAGGCATTGGAGAATAGTTCAAAGATAGATAGAAATCAGCCAAGCTTTTGAGTTTGAATTGGTCTTCAATTCTTTATCATATAGCCGTTGCATATGCTTCAAATTTGCTACATTGTAGGACTTGTTTTTGTCACTCATCATAATCTGAATTTTGACCATATAGCATACGAAATGTTGCTCCATTTTTGAGCCAAGATAGCCGTTGTAAACATATACAAGAATAGTCATTTGAAATCAGCACCAAAATAGGATTTGTTTCAACATGCCTTGACTTGTTCAAAATCTGAAAATTTGAACATGATTTGTGTGCCAATATCCGTGTGCACACATATAATATATAGTCATTTATGTCTTCAACATGTAGCATAGAATACCATATGAAGAATGCCAAGAATTCCAAGAAAACCATAGATGTGATAACCATAATATAAGAATTCCAATTGATATACCATGCTGCCCGTTTCCATAAATATAGGGCACGTACCATATGTGACATAAACACATATAAACATCATATAAACAATATATAACACGTTAGAAGATCCATTGGCAAGTGAAGAGACCAGAATACCCCTTAGCACAAAAATAGGAATTTTGTCCTAGGATGAACCTAGACATGGTGCTGCTCCAGATTCATTTTTGTCATGATGTGACATGACTTATAAATGTGTCATATGATCATATAAATCCGTTGGAAGAAGACCAAATAAGAATGAGAAGTCCAAATGGTGAAATTACCAAGATAACCCTTATAAAGATCAATAAGCTTCACCACCGTGTCAACTCAGTTTTTATCCGTGTCAAGCATGCTTCTCCTCAGCCAATTAGATTCTAAATTGAATAAGGATCATGTGGGCTTTTGAATCACTCAATTTGGAGTTCATTTGCCCAAGATATGAACCAAAACCTGCAATAGGATACTAAACCGAGCAATTTGCCTTATATTGTAAGTCATGTGACTTCAAGGCTTGGTTAGATCATATAATTAACATGTATTGGCATATATATCATCTAAGATCAGTTTGAACATATCTTGATTTAGACATGTGATTGAATTGGCCAAGTTCAATCTCATGATCTTAATCAAACTTGTTCAATCTTGATTCATTCAATCAATTTCACATTTAGCTCATAAATTCAATCTCATGCACACATATACTTTAAACGTTATACACACATACATGCTCACATATGCATTTTGCAATATATCACAACAATCTACATGCTCACATATGCATTTTGCAATCATTCAAACATGATATATCACAACAATCTCCCCCTTTTGATGATTTGCAAAATTACCCCACATATGTGTATATTAAGCATCTAAATCAAGTGTAAGCTATATTAAGCATCTAAATCAAGTGTAAGCTATATTAAGCATCTAAATCAAGTGTAAGCTTCTCTTTAAATCAAGTTAAGCTGCTCGTCCTTAATGTGTTATCTGCTCCTCCTTAATGTGTTATCTCCCCCTTAACCTGATATACATATATCTCTCCCTTTTAATGTGTTATGTGTTATCTCCTCTCTCCCTTTTAATGTGTTATCTCCCCCTTAACATGATATACATATATCTCTCCCCCTTAATTTTGTAAATTATGCAAAAGACTGAATTGATGCAGCAATACCCAGAAAGTAGTTAGTTGTAAGCAATTAATCCAAGTCTTGCACGTAAATTCTCAAAGATAGCTTGATTAAGGGGTTTAGTGAATATGTCAACCACTTGTTGATCAGTTCTAACATGTTCAATGTGTATATGTCCAAGATTAACATGATCACGGAGAAAATGATAACGTACTTCTATATGCTTTGCCTTAGAGTGTAGTACAGGGTTTTTAGACAAATTTATAGCACTTGTACTATCACAATAGATGGGGATATTATTTACTTGTATTTCAAAGTCTGAAAGTTGTTGTTTAATCCATAATAGTTGAGTACAACATAGACTTAAAGCCATATATTCTGCTTCAGTAGTAGAAAGTGCAACACTAGATTGTTTCTTTGAAAACCAAGATATTAGTGAGTTTCCTAGGAATTGACATGTTCCACTAGTGCTCTTTCTATCTACTCTACATCCACCATAATCTGCATCTGAATATGCATGTAGACTTAGACTAGATTGTCTATCATACCATAAGCCTAATGTTGGTGTATGTTGAAGATATCTAAATATTCTTTTTACAGCTTTAAAGTGTGACAACTTAGGCATACTTTGAAATCTTGCACACATACATACTGCAAACATAATATCAGGTCTACTAGCAGTTAGATATAGCAATGAACCAATCATAGACCTATATAGTTTTTCATCAAATGCAACACCATTTTCATCTTTGTCTAATTTTGTTGAAGTACACATTGGTGTTGGAGATGGTTTCAAGTTTTCAAAGTTGAATTTCTTTATCATATCTCTTATGTATTTGGCTTGATTGATATGTATACCACTTGATGTTTGTTTTATTTGCAAGCCTAAGAAATAGTTTAATTCACCAACCATAGACATTTCAAACTCAGACTTCATACAATCTTCAAAGTCTTTTACTAAGTTAGGATTAGTTGAACCAAAGATTATGTCATCTACATATATTTGTATTACAAGCAAATCTTTGTCTTTCTTTTTCAAGAATAAGGTACTATCTATGGTTCCTCTTTGAAAGTTGTTACTTAGTAAAAAGTTGGCAAATCTTTCATACCATGCACGGGGGGCTTGTTTCAAACCATATAAGGCTTTCTTAAGTTTATATACATGATTAGGGTTCTTTGGATCTTCAAAGCCTGGTGGTTGTTTAACAAAAACTTCTTCTTGGATATAGCCATTTAAGAATGCACTCTTAACATCCATTTGGAATAATTTGATGTTATTATAACATGCAAAAGCTAATAAGAGGCGTATGGATTCTAATCTTGCTACGGGGGCAAATGTTTCATCATAATCAATACCCTCTTCTTGATTATATCCTTGAGCTACAAGTCTTGCTTTATTTCTTACTACAACCCCTTGTTCATTCATTTTGTTCCTAAACACCCATTTAGTTCCAATGATTGATTTATCCTCGGGTTTAGGTACTAAATCCCACACATTGTTTCTTTCAAATTGGTTTAACTCTTCATGCATTGCATCTATCCAATATGCATCGTTTAAGGCATCATTCACATTCTTGGGTTCAATTTGGGATATAAGTGCATGCCATTGATCATATTCATTAGGATCTATTTGCCTACGTGTTCTAACCCCTTGATTTACATCTCCTATGATAAGTTCTTGAGGATGCTTTTGTTTATCTCTTATTTGCCACCAATTACTTGGTTGTGCATCTTCAATAGGTTCATGATGTTCAATAGGTTGGTTAGGCACATTTTCTTCATTACGTTCTTGTGTAGGGGGAGTTTGAACTTCATGCATTTCAAGAGTTTGATTTGGTGTTTCAATTTGATCATTTGTAGGTGGTAGGATAAGTTCATCTTCATCAAGAAGTATTTGACCATTTGGTACATAGATTTCATGTTGATTACTTGTTTGGAGATATGCATTTTCATTGAACTTCACATGTATAGATTCAACTATCTTTCTTGTTTGTGCATTATAACATCTATATGCTTTAGAGTTCATTGAATATCCCACAAATATATGTTTATCAGACTTAGGATCAAACTTATCTAAGTTATCTTTTGTGTTCAATACAAAGCATTTACAACCAAAGACCTTTAGATAGTTTACTTTTGGGAGTCGTCCATTTAAGATTTCAAATGGTGTTTTGTTCAATTTCTTTCTTATTGATAGTCTGTTGATCATATAACTTGAAGTGTTTACTGCTTCAGCCCATAAGAATTTAGGTACTTTGTTTTCTACCATCATTGTTCTTGCTACTTCTTGAATAGTCCTATTCTTTTCATCCATGTCACGGTTTTTGTTCTTGTTTGGACAATCATATGATATGTGTCCTTGTTTGCCACATTCATAACACTTAAGTTCTTTATCATACCATTTACCATCTTGTTTGTTAGATTTCACATTGATAGGGGCAGCTGATTTTGCTTGTCTTTTAGTTGGTCTTTTCTTGAAAAACTTCCTTAAACGCCTAGCTAACAACATTATGTCTTCTTCATCACTTTCATCATCACTTTCATACTCGGCTTGATTAGATGATTCGGGTTCATTTGTTACAAATGCAAGTGATTTAGACTTGTTACTAGTTTCAGCCTTTCTTATATTCAACTTGTTTTCATAAACTTTTAAAGAGCCTATCAATTCATCAAGTTTTATTTGAGAAAGATCTTTGCTTTCTTCAATGGCACTAACTTTGGCATCCCATTCAATTGGCAAGCTTCTCAAAACTTTTTGCACTTTTTCTTTCATCAAAAACGTTTTACCAAGGGATTCAAGTGAGTTGTATAAGTTTGTAAGCCTTAAATCCATATCAACAATTGATTCATTAGGCAGTAAATGAAATGTTTCAAGTGTAGTCATTAACATGTTAATCTTTGATTCCTTTACTTGATTAGTTCCTTCATGCTTCATTTCAAGACATTTCCACATATCCTTTGCACTTAAACATGAAGAGACATAGGCAGATTCACTCCTACTTAAACCATTCAACAATAATTGCATTGCTTTAGCATTAAGACTCATTTTCTTTTTATCTTCATCACTCCAATCTTTTCTATATTTCTCAACTTCTTGTGATAAGCCATCAATTATAACATGCTTAGTAGGCACATAAGGTCCATCTTCAATGATAGACCACAAGTCTATGTCAATAGCCATTAAGAACAATTTCATCCTAAGTTTCCAATGACTAAAGTTTTCTCCATCAAAAAGAGGTGGTCTTTGTGTGGACATGCCTTCTAATTCTATTTTCATGTGTGATTTAGACATGCTTCTTAGTGTGTGAGAAAACGTTTAAAACACTTATAAGAAGGAAAGAAAGTGTCACCTTGTTGTAGATACCAAATATGAAGAATATAAGACAACCAGAAAATTTCCAGCAACTTTGCAACTTGGAGTGTAAACTGTTTTCAGCTCAAATAAGAATATGGTGCTCAACCTTGCTCTGATACCAATTGTTGGACCTGTATAGCACCACTAGAGGGGGGGTGAATAGTGGGTTAGCGGAAATTACACTACAATTACCTTCAAAAACTTGTTTGAAGACCCCTTTGCCTCTTTAGCCTCAGATTCTGGAATTTCCAGAAACAGTTCACTGTTTTGAGCGCTTTGGTTGAACCACTTATACACCTGTGCAAGCTCTCAAACTTGGCAGAGATCAAGTTTAGAATGTTTATAGTATGTCATAAAAATTTCAGTCAATTCCAAGCAAGTTTGCACGTTCAAATAAGCAAGATAAGTAAAGTGTGCAATTCTGGCAGTTTCAGGCAGAATGTTAGCTTAACTTCAAACGATGATATCTCAAAATCTACCCGTGCTATTTTGATGAATCTTATGTCAAATTAAACCTTATGATGTCTAGTTTAATTTGATATAAGGCTCACTTCAAGATTCGCAGGATAACCTATTCAAACTGAACAAGTTTTGCACACTGGTCAGAATTGTTCACAGAATGTAGCAACAATTTTGTGAAGACGATTTGAATAGGCTAAACTCCTTAGAATTTAGTGATTCTTGCGGCTATTGAAAGCTAACACATTGAAGTATAATATATCCAAAATTCATGCAATTCTAAGACTGTTTGCTTGTTCAATTATGCGTGCCAAGTTAGTATAATTCTCAGGCAGAAAACAGTAAGTGCAGGAAATAAGTAAAGAACACAAGGAATTATCCTGGTTCGGTCAATGTGACCTACTCCAGTCCCAAGAGACACCTTCTCTTGGATTTCACTAAACACCAAACACCAAAGTCACCTTACAAAGCCAAAGGAAGAAGCTTTTCACCAACTTCTTCAAGAGACTTCACCAAAACAAACAGCAACTAGTTTGTTTCACCTTTGCACCTTTGCACCTTTTGCTCACCTCTAAGGAGTAAGCTTTATACACCAGCTTCTCCCTTACAATATGTCGTTTAAAAGGTGTTGAAATGACAAGAAATGAAGAACTATACAATCATAAAGCTTGCTGCAAATGTGTTCTTCAATATAGAAGAGTAGAAGAGAAGAATGGAGACAAAGAGCTGAATGTCTTGCTTGCTTTTCTTTTGTTTTCGTTGGTGCTACTTTACTCTTCACCTTTGGAGCTATTTATAGCCAAGAGGACAGCCTAAAGGCTCCTCAAAGTGGACGTTGGAGCTGGTTGAGAATGGAGAAAAATCAGCACTTTTCTAGCTATCCAAATTCAGCATTTGACTTTCAAGATAAAGTTGATCTTTTGATGCTTTGAATTGGTCTTCCAACTGAACTTTTATCCCATTATAGACGTTGGAGCTGAGGTGGAAAATGACTTCATTTGAATGTTTAAAAAGCAGCTCCAATCAGCAATGTCCATGTGTAAATAACTTGCCATGTGTGCAGCTGAATTGGCATGTGTTTTGAACAAATTTATCTCCTCATTTTGAACACTAATATGAACTTTGGAATGGCTAGAATCAAGGCATTGGAGAATAGTTCAAAGATAGATAGAAATCAGCCAAGCTTTTGAGTTTGAATTGGTCTTCAATTCTTTATCATATAGCCGTTGCATATGCTTCAAATTTGCTACATTGTAGGACTTGTTTTTATCACTCATCATAATCTGAATTTTGACCATATAGCATACGAAATGTTGCTCCATTTTTGAGCCAAGATAGCCGTTGTAAACATATACAAGAATAGTCATTTGAAATCAGCACCAAAATAGGATTTGTTTCAACATGCCTTGACTTGTTCAAAATCTGAAAATTTGAACATGATTTGTGTGCCAATATCCGTGTGCACACATATAATATATAGTCATTTATGTCTTCAACATGTAGCATAGAATACCATATGAAGAATGCCAAGAATTCCAAGAAAACCATAGATGTGATAACCATAATATAAGAATTCCAATTGATATACCATGCTGCCCGTTTCCATAAATATAGGGCACGTACCATATGTGACATAAACACATATAAACATCATATAAACAATATATAACACGTTAGAAGATCCATTGGCAAGTGAAGAGACCAGAATACCCCTTAGCACAAAAATAGGAATTTTGTCCTAGGATGAACCTAGACATGGTGCTGCTCCAGATTCATTTTTGTCATGATGTGACATGACTTATAAATGTGTCAATATGATCATAAAATCCGT
>AP025049.1:34291327-34306239 GCA_036186865.1 Eustoma russellianum | reverse complement strand
TTAAGAAGAAGAAAGAAAGATGTAGAAGAAGAAGGGAATGGAAGACTCTTTTTGCACTTTTGAACTTGTGAGACTTGTCTTGTTTTTGTTTGGCTTTCTTCTTCTCTTTTTAACAATGTGACCGCCCCCCTTGGCTCTTCTTCCCTTCTTGAAAATTATCTTCTAAGTCCTTTGAAGAATGTGTTGCATCATTCTGACATGTTATTGCTTACTTGACATGTTCTCATTGGATGATCATTAAGCTCTTGCTTACTTGGCACTCATTGATTGGTTGAATGTTGTCATCACTTGATGACTAGGAAAATCTGAGAATAACACTTAAAACATGTGCCAAAATCATCACAAAATAATTACCATAATTCATAAGATAATCACCCAAATCAAGCAAGATAATTTTCTCACAAAAATCATTAAAAATTCGGCCATACCATGCTGAAAATTCAGCTTGTGCATCATTTCCATTTCATTCAAAATAATGCCAGGTTTACTTTGATTTATTTCTTGAAAATGAATTACCATTTAGTAGACAACATTTTCATCATTTTGGAATAAAAATTAGTCACTAATAAGGCTTCAAAAACACCTAGATGCATTGCACATATGCTGAAATTTTCAGCATGTGTGATATCCAAGAATATCACTTTCTTTATTCTATAAAAATATTTAAAACACTTCCAAATTGTCTTCTAATTAATTCACTTAATTCAAGAAGTGAAATATACCTCATAAATAGGTAAAAATCGCCCACCCTTAAAAACACATGCTGAAATTTTCAGCATGTGTCACAATTGTGACAAAATTTGAATTGTTACCTTTTGTAGCTTCTCTCTTTAAGTCACCAACTTTCTGTGATTTAATCTTGACCAAGCAATATACCAACAAGGCACCACATATGCTCCATCTCAGCTGTAGGTGGCGTGTATACATGTATATGCATGTGCTGAATTTTATTTTTGCTAACTTTGTAAAATAGTGCACATTTAATAGCACACACATGCTATATTCCAATCAGCCATTAATTTAATTTTCTAGAACACTTTAAGATGTATGACATATGTAAAAAGTGTCTAAATACGTGTCGTATGATGTGCCAAAAATATTCCATGTGTTGTGTACGTAGAAAACCGAAGGCCTTAAAGGCCTCTCCCAAGTCAAAGCAAAAAATTTATAAAATATGTTAGTGAAATCCATAATTTTAAAAATTTCGGCATGACCTATTCGTTTATTGGAGGTATCCCGGCCTTAAAGGCATCTCCCAAGTCAAAGCAAAAATAAAAAGAAAAAGGCAAATGAACACATATACTACATAAATTAACCATATACGAATACCAAAAAAACAACAGCGCAACATAAGAAATCAAAGAATATAAATAATCCACTTAAGTCAATGAATGTAAATAATCCACTTAAGTCAATGAATCTAAATAATCCAATGAAATCAATGAATCTAAATAATCCAATATTAAAATGCTTACCATAGAACGCATCGTGGTGGCGTGGGAAACCGACCCACCTGAGTGTGTGGCAGGTGCTGGGCCCTGTACATTGCTGCTCGCCGGTTCGCTGCGTTCCGGGCGCTGCGGGCTTGGGTAGCAGGTCCATCCAACCTGCTATCCACCCCTGCCCAGTGGCCTCGGATATGTAGGCAGCCTGGCATAATTGGGGTCACGCTCCCACTTGGTCTTGTGCGAGTTGATGAAGTCCCTGTAGCGTGGTGGCGGCCCTATGCCGCCAGGCCTGCTCTACGTCGTGGGCGATGTCAGCTGGCCAGCTGTACTCCTTCTGCAATTATTATACGGAGGAAAAGTAAAAACGTGGTTAGAAACGTAATGATCGATTACGTATCAAAAAGTGAAATTCACCAAATTTGAATACCTGAAACTCATCCCAGTAGAATCTACGTGTCTGCATGGGGACACAGGACCAGGCATATCCAGCTGGGTCCTGTCTCAGGTGGAAGGACCGAGTGATGCAACCGGAAATCTGGCCCGAGTCCGGTGCAAACCTGAAAGAGGTGAAGTTGTTAGGAAAAATAACGTGTGAAATATATTTGAAAACGTGTTAAAAAAATAAATTATTACTTACGTATGGGTATCATGTGACCAAGGGAGGGCACGACGCCCTTGTATGACACCCTCGTCCGATGCCGCATCAGACGCTAGATGAGGTGCTGAACCGGTGGGTGTGGGTGGCGGCGTAGATCGGGGGTGCGGACCTCTCGGCAGACCCTAAAAGGTCTGCTGTTACACCCCGTGTCTTTTAAGCGCAACTTTCAATACTTAGAGGTTAACCTTGAATGCAATTTAATTAATTATGTAAGATTATAAAACTTAGTCACCTAAAACATAGAAGAATAAGAAAGAAGGGTTCAAAATAGAGTTAAAGGTAATTCATAGAAATTACTTGAAAGGCCCCTACTAGAAGTTGAGGGAGTTACCAAAAGTTGGTATAACCTCCCCATCTCAACTTAGGGGACGGTTTACATCACAAAAAGAAGGAAAACCGCAGGAATTGAGAGAGAAGAGAAAAGGGAGGGAAGAAGAAGAAGAGTGGAAGGAGAAGGAAGGATAAAGGCCATTCTAGGTTCAATTCTCATCAAGATTCTGCAGTAAATCCGTAAGCTTATCTAGAATTCAAGGCAAGTAATCTTTCTATACGCTTTATGTAAATTTTGATACTTAGGCCCTATGTTCTTACAAAGAGAAAACATGAATCACACATTGGTATTCTTGTCTTGACTATTTTAAATGCTTTGTTATATGTAAGTCTTGTTGCTAATTGTGCAAAGTATTGTTCTTTGGGCCATATCTCTGAAAATAGTTGTGTGGTGCTTTGTTGTTGTCAAGCATGCCCATAAAGTGTATATCTTGACTTGCTTTGTCTTGCTCTACTCTTATGTTGATTGTCTACACTTTGACGTTGAGAGTATGTGCAGGAAATTGAGGGATGAGAGTTGACATTGTTGTAGACTTGTGGTGTTGGTTGTTGTTGATGACAATCTTTGAAGATGGTGAATGATTGAAGAGTTAGAGTGGATGTTGTTAGGCACAACTAAGCTTCAATTCATGATTAGATGTATGTTAAGTATGATGAATTTAGATTTAAGATGGATCTTTAAGAGTTGAATATGGAAGGGTTGAAGAAGAAAGGAGTTGGGTGGAAGTTACTGCAGAAAAACTGCAGTTTGGCATCGTCAGAACACTTCGAACGCCTACATGAGGCGCTTCATGTCACTATAGGCGCTTCATGTAGCGTTCCATGTGTCCTGGAGCTTTCCCGTACAGAAAAACTGCAATTTAGAACCGTCAGAACACTTCGAACGCCTACATGAGGCGCTTCAAGTCACTTAGGCGCTTCATGTGGTGTTCAATGTGTCCTGAATCATCCCCGAACACTTCGAACGCCTAGTAGAGGCGCTTCATGTACCATTAGGCGCTTCAAGTGGTGTTCCAAGTATTCTGGAAGTATTTTTGACCCTTTAGGCGCCCTATGTAAGTGTAGTAACTTTATACACTTCTTTTGAACATAAAATGCAAGGGTATTTGAGGTATATTTGAGGTGTAGATGGTAAGTTTGATTAAGTAAGCATAAGATTGAATTCTAGTGAATAAGTGAGACAATAGACTTGGTAAAACACGTTTAGGGAGTGTTTGAGGGCAAGACCATATCCTTGATAGACAAGATGTATGTGTGTGTTACATGTTGATGAAGCTATCTGTGCATCCTGCATCATGACATGGGCACTTGCATTTGATTTGAGATATGTTTTGCAAAAGAACAAGAAAGGTAAAGTTTGCGAAAGACAAAATGGCTGCTGGTTGATCACAGGGTATAAAAGTCACGTCTGCGAAAGCAGGGTATAAAGAGCGTGATCTGTGAATCAACAGCAGGGTATAAAGTATGTTATGGGGCCGTGGACCTATCAGCACGGAAAATGAAGTATTTTATGGGGCCGTGGACCTATCAGCACGGATATATGATATATGTAATGGGGCCGTGGACCTTTCAGCACGGATATATGATTATGTAATGGGGCCGTGGACCTTTCAGCACGGATATATGATATATGTAATGGGGCCGTGGACCTTTCAGCACGGGGTATAAAGTTATGATGGCTGTGGACTGATCACCCACAGGGTATAAAGTTCTGCTACGCGAAGAATATGATATGTAAAGTGATGAAATGTTTGTGAAATGACATGCATGACATGTTTATGAAAGAAGGCATATGCATGGGTGTTGTGTGTGATTTTAAAGAAGTACATGCATCATGATACACGAAGCATAAGACTTGACATGCAAGAAACGTGGTTAGTCTATGACTTGCTTATGTGACGTTGTTTTAATACATGTTGGTTCTCGTATCTGTGTTCACATATGTGCTTTATCTGTTTTGAGTAATTCTTATTAAGATGCTATTTGCTAACCCGAGCACCTTATTTTTGGGCAATGTTTTATACACTGGTGACTCGACGTGTGTGATTCCGTAGGTGTATAGACGGGTTACTTGCTGGCGAAGTTTTCGCTAAGAACAATCATTCTGTCTCCTTTTCAGGTGAGCCTGATTATGAGTTGATATTTATCGAAGACGACGGCGAGTGGGCTCAATGGGATGATGGACAAGGGAATAGATAGATGCTGGACTATTTTGTTTGAGTTTGGAACTCATTGTTATTATGTTGTTTAAAACTTATGTCGGCTAGATGAACAAACAGTTTTATTTCCGCTGCAGTTTTCTGGTTGTAATATTGACAACGAAGGTTTAGATTTTATGACGTTTCCGCTGGTTTTAACTTACATTATGAAGGATGTATGCTTGATCTGCTTGACGCTTCGTAGTTCTCATAGTAGGCTACGGCGGGTGCACTGGTTCCGATAACGGTATCGGGCTGGGGCGCTACAGGTGGTATCAGAGCCTAGGCTTCAGATCTATTTCGGAAACTTAAGTTCATGATCTTTTAGACTCTTAAGCTATGATTCTCCTTAAGGTTGATCCTTAGTTATAAGTACTGATCTCTTTAGTGGTTAAGTATGATATGGGTTGGGTGTGTGCGAGCGCGTCTTATTATCTAACTTTGTATTAATAGTTGTACTACACACCTCACCTATTAGTACGCATTCGAGCTTCAGTAATCCTTTGTATTTACTGAATGCTAATGAAATGTTAACCTTTCAGAGAAATATGCCTCCAAGAAGAGATAACACAGGCAACTCTGGCAATGGACAGGAGAACCAGCCACCACAAGTGGTTTTACCCCAAGTACTCACTGATGCGCTGACGGTCATTGCACAAGGGTATGTGCAGCAGCATCAGCCTCCGCCTCCACCACCACGCCGCAGCATAACATCAGGTTCTTTTATGGAGAGATGAGGAAGATGAGGGTGCCGGAGTTCGGTGGATGTACGGATCCTGAAGAGGCTCAGCATTGGTTGGCTGAGGTTGAGAAATGTTTCCGGCTGGTGCAAGTTCCGAATGAGATAAAAGTTGAGGTAGCCACACCCCTTCTAAGTGGCAAGGCTGGCGAATGGTGGGAAGGAATGGTGTTAAGAATGACTCCACCGATCTCGTGGACTCAGTTCTGTGATGTGTTCCTTAAGTACTATGTACCGGAGACTGCAATATTGGACAAGATAAGAGCATTTGACAGACTGGAGCAAGGAAGGATGACGGTGTCGGAGTATGCAGATCGTTTTCATGCCTTAGGTAAGTTTGCCCCTGCGATTATGTCTGATAATCGTCTTAAGATGACAAAGTTTGAGAGGGGTTTGGATTCGAGGATACAATCGGCGATAGTGAATGCAGGGATGAAAACTTATGAGGATATGCTAGATGCGTGTTACCGTGTTGAAAGTGATTTTCGCCGAGTGGCGGCGAGAGCAGCTAGTGTTGGAGGGTCTGATAGAGGCAAGAGACCAAGGGAGGATGTGAGAGTGGGTGGAAGACCCGGACGTTGGGTCAAGATTCCGAAGAGAGGGCCAGTTGGGAATTTTCAGAGACTGCCACCCCAGAATCAAGTAGCTCAGCAGGCTATAGGAGTTTGTCCACATTGCGGCAGGAACCATGTTGGAGAGTGTAGGAAAGTAGTCGGAGCATGTTTCCGATGTGGCCAAGTGGGTCACTTGATTAGAGACTGTCCGGAGATGAAGAAGAATAACCCTGGAGAGGCGGCTCCAGCCGAGAGTGAAGCCTCGAGCAAATGCCCGTGTACATCTAATGACGGACACAGATGTGCAGGAGGCTACCGATGTAGTAGCAGGTATCCTCTAAACTAAGTTTGAATTCATATTGAGTTAAGTGTCTATGTGCGTAACTTTTGTGTGCAAAACTTTATGTGGCTTTAGGTGCGGTTTTAGTAAATAAGATGCCTGCCAATGTACTTTTCGATAGCGGCGCAAGCCATTCCTTTGTAGCGAAGAGATTCACTAAGCACTTGGGTAGTTTGCCTGAATGGTTAGAGACTCCGTATCGCGTACAAGCGGCCGGAGATCAGATTATGGTTTCATACCAGCAGTATCGAGATTGCGAATTGGAGTTTGAAGGACAAGCATTCTCTGCCACACTGATCCCTATCCAGATGTATGACTTCGACGTTATATTAGGAATGGACTGGTTGGCTAAGAATCACGCCAATATTGATTGTCGGTTGAAGCAAGTGACAATCAAGAATGATAAGATGGAGGAGGTAATATTTCAGGGAGATGCAGAACGAAAGAAAGTCCCCAAGAAGGTATATGTGTCTGTCGCACAAGCACGCAAAGCATTGAGGAAGGGTGCTGAGGGATTCTTAGTGTATGCCATGGATGTTACTCAGGAGGTGTCGTCTATGGAGAAATTCGAGTGGTCAATGAATTTCCTGACGTGTTTCCGGAAGATTTACCAGGAGTGCCACCTCCGAGAGAAGTTGAGTTTGAGATTAACTTGATCCCCGGTACTGAACCTATTTCTAAAGCTCCTTATAGAATGGCTCCGGCGGAATTGAGAGAGTTGAAGGAACAATTGCAGAGTTATTGGACAAGAAGTTTATCCGACCTAGTGTTCGCCTTGGGGAGCACCTGTTTGTTTGTAAAGAAGAAAGATGGTAGCATGAGGCTGTATCGATTATAGAGAGTTGAATAAAGTTACCATCAAGAATAAGTATCCCCTTCCACGAATTGAGGACTTGTTTGACCAACTCAAGGGCGCTAAATCTTCTCTAAATTGACCTCCGATCAGGATATCATCAATTACGAGTGAAGGCCGAGGACATCGCAAAGACAGCTTTCCGCACAAGGTATGGCACTATGAATTTTTAGTGATGCCATTTGGATTGACAAATGCCCCTGCGGCTTTTATGGATCTTATGAATACCGTCTTTCGAGAACAGTTGGATAAGTTTGTAGTGGTATTCATAGATGATATCCTTGTGTATCTCCTGACGAGCAAACTCACACTGAGCATTTGAGAACCGTACTAGGCATTTTGAGGCAGAAACAACTTTATGCAAAGTTTAGCAAGTGTGAGTTTGGTTAAGAAGTGTGGCTTTCCTGGGTCATGTGATATCAGAAGAGGGGATTGCTGTTGACCCAAGAAGGTGGAAGCCATAACTGAATGGCCTAGACCTACCAATGTCACCGAAGTGCGAAGTTTCTTGGGTCTAGCGGGTTATTACAGAAAATTTGTTGAGGGATTCTCAGAGGATTGCCGTACCTCTCAGTCGCCTTACTCAAAAGAAGTCCAAGTTTGAGTGGACGGCGAATGCGAGCAAAGTTTCACGGAGCTTAAGAAGAGATTAACGACAGCTCCAGTATTGGCTCAACCCTCTGGAACGGATGGATTTGTGATTTATAGTGATGCGTCAAAGAACGGGTTAGGTACGTAAATTATAGTATAAGGTTATGATCTTATATACCCATTAAGTTTAGACTAACACCTTGTTTGTAGGTTGTGTTTTAATGCAAAACGAACGAGTCATCGCGTATGCCTCAAGACAGCTAAAGCCTTATGAACAAAACTATCCCACACATGATCTTGAACTTGCCGCGGTTGTGTTCGCCTTGAAGATTTGGCGGCATTATTTGTATGGAGAGAAGTGCGCGGTATTCACGATCATAAGAGTCTAAATTTGTTTTCGCAGAAGGAATTGAATATGAGGCAGCGGAGATGGTTGGAGTTGCTAAAAGACTACGACCTAACTATTCATTATCACCCGGGAAAGGCTAACAAGGTAGCCGACGCCTTAAGTAGGAAGTCCAGCCATGCACGACAATCACCACTGGAAAGAGAGATGGAGGAGTTTGGTTTAGATTTGATTGAATCCACGGTGAATGTTTTGACAGCCTTGACTATCACCCCGAGTTTGATTGATCGGATAAAGGAGGCACAGAAGAGAGATAAGGCTTTAAGTGAGATAATGGAAAGGGTGAAACATAGTCCAGTTGAAGGATTTCGGACTAAGGATGATGGGAGCTTATGGTTTAGGGAAAGATTATGCGTGCCGGATGTTGACGAACTTAGGAAAGAAGTTTTGCAAGAAGCTCATAATTCAAGGTTATCGATACACCCCGGTAGCACCAAGATGTATAGAGATCTCAAGCGATATTGGTGGTCCGGGATGAAAAGACATATTGCGGAATTCATAGAGAGGTGTTTGGTGTCAACAAGTCAAAGCGGAACACCAGCGGCCCGGTGGATTGTTGATGCCGTTGGAAATTCCGGAATGGAAATGGGAACATGTCACAATGGATTTTGTAGCCGGATTACCAAAGACAAGAAGTGGATGTGACATGATTTGGGTTATCGTGGACCGTTTAACAAAGTCTGCCCATTTCCTACCCGTTTCAAGTGAGACACCTCTCGACAAACTAGTGAATGTGTATATGGAGAACATTGAGCTTACATGGTGTTCCGGTAAGTATAGTATCCGACCGAGACTCACGGTTCACATCTAAGTTTTGGACAGCATTTCAAGAAGCCATGGGTACAGAATTAAGGTTGAGTACGGCATATCATCCCCAAACTGATGGACAGTCCGAGCGGACAATTCAAACCTTGGAAGATATGCTAAGAGCTTGCGTGCTGGATTTCAAAGGGAGTTGGGATGGAATGGTAAAGCTGATGGAGTTTTCTTATAACAATAGTTACCACAGCGCAATTGATATGGCTCCTTTTGAGGCTTTGTATGGAAGGAAATGTAGGTCCCCGGTTTATTGGGACGAAGTGGGCGTGAGGACCATCACGGGACCTGAGCTATTAGAGAAAACGCTAGAGAAGGTAAAGGTCATTCGGGAAAGACTCAAGACGGCTCAGGACCGTAGCAAGAGTTGGGCAGATTCCAAACGACGACCATTGGATTTTGATGTGGGTGATAAAGTTTATTTGAAGGTATCACCTACGAAGGGCGTCATGAGGTTTGGAGTAAAAGGCAAGCTAAGCCCTCGTTCATTGGTCCTTATGAAATACTTGAGAAGGTAGGAGCCTTGGCATATAGGTTGGCATTACCTCCGGTGTTGGCACAAGTTCACAATGTATTCCACGTGTCACAATTAAGAAAGTACGTGGCGGATCCAAGTCATGTACTTGAAGCTCAACCTTTGGAACTCAACCTTTGGGCCCTGTACATTGCTGCTGCGCGCGGTTCGCTGCGTTCCGGGCGCTGCGGGCTTGGGTAGCAGGGTCCATCCAACCTGCTATCCACCCTGCCCAGGTGGCCTCGGATATGTAGGCAGGCCTGGCATAATTGGGGTCACGCTCCCACTTGGTCTTGTGCGAGTTGATGAAGTCCCTGTAGCGTGTGGCGGCCCTATGCCGCCAGGCCTGCTCTACGTCGTGGGCGATGTCAGCTGGCCAGCTGTACTCCTTCTGCAATTATTATACGGAGGAAAAGTAAAAACGTGGTTAGAAACGTAATGATCGATTACGTATCAAAAAGTGAAATTCACCAAATTTGAATACCTGAAACTCATCCCAGTAGAATCTACGTGTCTGCATGGGGACACAGGACCAGGCATATCCAGCTGGGTCCTGTCTCAGGTGGAAGGACCGAGTGATGCAACCGGAAATCTGGCCCGAGTCCGGTGCAAACCTGAAAGAGGTGAAGTTGTTAGGAAAAAGTAACGCGTGAAATATATTTGAAAATGTTAAAAAATAAATTATTACTTACGTATGGGTATCATGTGACCAAGGGAGGGCACGACGCCCTTGTATGACACCCTCGTCCAATGCCGCATCAGACGCTAGATGAGGTGCTGAACCGGTGGGTGTGGGTGGCGGCGTAGATCGGGGGGTGCGGACCTCTCGGCAGACCCTAAAAGGTCTGCTGTTACACCCCGTGTCTTTTAAGCGCAACTTTCAATACTTAGAGGTTAACCTTGAATGCAATTTAATTAATTATGTAAGATTATAAAACTTAGTCACCTAAAACATAGAAGAATAAGAAAGAAGGGTTCAAAATAGAGTTAAAGGTAATTCATAGAAATTACTTGAAAGGCCCCTACTAGAAGTTGAGGGAGTTACCAAAAGTTGGTATAACCTCCCCATCTCAACCTAGGGGGACGGTTTTAACATCACAAAAGAAGAAGGAAAACCGCAGGAATTGAGAGAGAAGAGAAAAGGGAGAGGAAGAAGAAGAAGAGTGGAAGGAGAAGGAAGGATAAAGGCCATTCTAGGTTCAATTCTCATCAAGATTCTGCAGTAAATCTGTAAGCTTATCTAGAATTCAAGGCAAGTAATCTTTCTATACGCTTTATGTAAATTTTGATACTTAGGCCCTATGTTCTTACGAAGAGAAAAATGAATCACACATTGGTATTCTTGTCTTGACTATTTTAAATGCTTTGTTATATGTAAGTCTTGTTGCTAATTGTGCAAAGTATTGTTCTTTGGGCCATATCTCTGAAAATAGTTGTGTGGTGCTTTGTTGTTGTCAAGCATGCCCATAAAGTGTATATCTTGACTTGCTTACTGTCTTGCTCTACTCTTATGTTGATTGTCTACACTTTGACGTTGAGAGTATGTGCAGGAAATTGAGGGATGAGAGTTGACATTGTTGTAGACTTGTGGTGTTGGTTGTTGTTGATGACAATCTTTGAAGATGGTGAATGATTGAAGAGTTAGAGTGGATGTTGTTAGGCACAACTAAGCTTCAATTCATGATTAGATGTATGTTAAGTATGATGAATTTAGATGTTAAGATGGATCTTTAAGAGTTGAATATGGAAGGGTTGAAGAAAAAGGAGTTGGGTGGAAGTTACTGCAGAAAAACTGCAGTTTGGCATCGTCAGAACACTTCGAACGCCTACATGAGGTGCTTCATGTCACTATAGGCGCTTCATGTAGCGTTCCATGTGTCCTGGAGATTTCCCGTACAGAAAAACTGCAATTTAGAACCGTCAGAACACTTCGAACGCCTACATGAGGCGCTTCAAGTCACTTTAGGCGCTTCATGTGGTGTTCAATGTGTCCTGAATCATCCCCGAACACTTCGAACGCCTAGTAGAGGCGCTTCATGTACCATTAGGCGCTTCAAGTGGTGTTCCAAGTATTCTGGAAGTATTTTTGACCCTTTAGGCGCCCTATGTAAGTGTAGTAACTTTATACACTTCTTTTGAGCATAAAATGCAAGGGTATTTGAGGTATATTTGAGGTGTAGATGGTAAGTTTGATTAAGTAAGCATAAGGTTGAATTCTAGTGAATAAGTGAGACAAATAGACTTGGTAAAACACGTTTAGGGAGTGTTTGAGGGCAAGACCATATCCTTGATAGACAAGATGTATGTGTGTGTTACATGTTGAAATGAAGCTATCTGTGCATCCTGCATCATGACATGGGCACTTGCATTTGATTTGAGATATGTTTTGCAAAAGAACAAGAAAGGTAAAGTTTGCGAAAGACAAAATGGCTGCTGGTTGATCACAGGGTATAAAAGTCACGTCTGCGAAAGCAGGGTATAAAGAGCGTGATCTGTGAATCAACAGCAGGGTATAAAGTATGTTATGGGGCCGTGGACCTATCAGCACGGAAAATGAAGTATTTTATGGGGCCGTGGACCTATCAGCACGGATATATGATATATGTAATGGGGCCGTGGACCTTTCAGCACGGATATATGATATATGTAATGGGGCCGTGGACCTTCAGCACGGATATATGATATATGTAATGGGGCCGTGGACCTTTCAGCACGGGGTATAAAGTTATGATGGCTGTGGACTGATCACCCACAAGGTATAAAGTTCTGCTACGCGAAGAATATGATATGTAAAGTGATGAAATGTTTGTGAAATGACATGCATGACATGTTTATGAAAGAAGGCATATGCATGGGTGTTGTGTGATTTTAAAGAAGTACATGCATCATGATACACGAAGCATAAGACTTGACATGCAAGAAACGTGGTTAGTCTATGACTTGCTTATGTGATTCGTTGTTTAATACATGTTGGTTCTCGTAACTGTGTTCACATATGTGCTTTATCTGTTTTGAGTAATTCTTATTAAGATGCTATTTGTTAACCCGAGCACCTTATTTTGGGCAATGTTTTATACTGGTGACTCGACGTGTGTGATTCCGTAGGGTGTATAGACGGGTTACTGCTGGCGAAGTTTTCGCTAAGAACAATCATTCTGTCTCCTTTTCAGGTGAGCCTGATTATGAGTTGATATTTATCGAAGACGACGGCGAGTGGGCTCAATGGGATGATGGACAAGGGAATAGATAGATGCTGGTCTATTTTGTTGGAGTCGGAACTCATTGTATTATGTGTTTTAAAACTTATGTCGGCTAGAGGAACATAGTTTTATTTCCGCTGCAGTTTTCTGGTTGTAATATTGACAACGAAGGTTTAGATTTTATGACGTTTCCGCTGGTTTTAACTTACACTATGAAGGATGTATGCTTGATCTTGACGCTTCGTAGTTCTCATAGTAGGCTACGGCGGGTGCACTGGTTCCGATAACGGTATCGGGCTGGGGGCTACATCTGCGTCCGCAGCAAGAGCTGCGGTCGAAACCGACCCAAGCTGCTCATGCTGAGAGAGGAACATATTAAACTCTCCTGAGATGTCATGTGTAGATCGAGTCGGTAAACCCTCACTAGCCATCAGATCTGCAAGGGTGAAAAATTTAAAAGGCACATTCAACGAGTTTAGGGTTGGTTGGCCAGACAAATAAGATGTCCAAAAAATGACAAGTGTTTGCATACATTTAATGCAAGATATTAATAATTTTGAAAATTTCGGCATGACCTATTCGTTTATCGTAGGTTTCCGGCCTTAATGGCCTCTCCAAAGACAAATGTATGTCCACCTTTCGAGCTTAGTAAACACTCCGAACTACTATCATACCGAAAATCATATGCAAACCTCTTACAAAACAGTTTGTACATGCATCATTCATTTGCCAAGTACACCACATTTCTACTAATTCAACCTTAACAACAATTTTTGTGCATACCCTAGTCACCAACAACCCTTTTTCGGTACATCACCTATACATACTTATGATAGATAACTTGTAACAGCCACCCCGCCCACAGCCCACTCCCGAAAATAGCCACCCCCCGCCCCACCCACTCCCGCCAACAGCCCACACCGCCCACAGCTCCACTCCCGCCAACAGCAACCGCCCGCTCCACCCACTCCCGCCAACAGCCCACTCCCGCCAACAGCCCCCCGCCCCACCCACCGCCAACAGCCAC
The DNA here is from genome assembly GCA_036186865.1 of Eustoma russellianum. NCBI lineage: Eukaryota > Viridiplantae > Streptophyta > Magnoliopsida > Gentianales > Gentianaceae > Eustoma > Eustoma russellianum. Next base: position 34,292,565 of record AP025049.1, on the reverse strand, counting down.
CGCCCGCTCCCCACTCCCGCCAACAGCCCACACCGCACACAGCCCACTCCCGCCAACAGCCACCCCCATCCCACCCACCGCCAACAGCCACCGCCCGCTCCACCCACTCCCGCCAACAGCCCACCCCACACACAGCCCACTCCCGCCAATAGCCACCCCCCACCCCACCCACTCCACCCACTCCCGCCAACCGCCCCACCGCACCCAACCTGCACCATCCAGCCAAACCCGCCCACCCGCCCCACCCACAGCCACCTAGCCCTATGCATAGCCACCCCCCGTCCCCAGACCCCACGCACAGCCACCCCCCCACCAGCCCACAGCCACCCATCCCCTCCGCCATCCCTCCAACACCCAAGCTACACCACTGCGTATATGTGCGTGTTATATATATTAATATAATGTATATATGTAGTGTGCGTGTGTAGTGTATATATGTATAAAACGAAATATAACTAATTAAAATCATAAAAACGAAATAGGAAGAAAAACTAACCGGAGAAGGGAGGTCACCGGAGAAGAAATGGAATTTCGCCGGGGGAGGAGAGGGGATTTCGCCGGGGGTCTGAGAGGGGATTTCGCCGTGGGGGTGGGAAGAAGAGGCGGGGGAAGAAATGGGGAAGAAGAGAAGGGTTTTCAGTTTTAGTCAAAAATTTTGCGACGCACTAGCGACGAAAGTCCGTCGCTATTACTGTGGCGTCGCTATTTCATGTGTCGTCATTATTTCAAATTTGCGACGATAGGTTTCCTCGGTAATTTGTCGGTGACATCAGTATTGGAAAAAAAATAATACAAAATATAAAGTACTTACAGACACACATTATGTATATACATGTGTATAAGTACATCAACACATACACACTTTCGCCTAATGAGGTACATAAAAATTGTGACTAACCTCAATCTTCATTGTCATCCGCATCCTCATACGCATCTTATTTTCATCCTCATTTTCATATTCATTTTCATCTTCATCTACATGCTCGTCGTCCTCTTCATCCTCGTATTCGTCTTCGCCTACATATTCAATATTGTCAGGCGGTTGTATGTTGAGATGAATTTCGATGAAACCGCCGGTGGGGTCATTTAGAGGGAGGTTGTGCAGTTCAACATGTGTCGTATCCAGAACGGGCGGGTTTTCTTCTTGAAATGCGGCATCCATGCCATCTGAACCTGGCTGTATACTGACATCAAACTTGCTCGATTTCACTTTGCACACGGCTCGCCAGTCTTTTGAG
>AP025049.1:34267180-34284019 GCA_036186865.1 Eustoma russellianum | reverse complement strand
TCGGCCATTATGCTCCTTGCCATGCTGAAATTTTTCAGCATGTGCAACATCCATTTTTATTCAAGATAATCCCCAATTTACTTTGATTTTTCTCATTAAAATAAATCAACAATACATGGTAAGTCTTGCTAACAAATGAAGAATGAACTTGGACACCAAAAGGGAGTAACATTCGGCCACTATCATCTTCACACATGCTGAAAAATTTCAGCATGTGTGATATAAAGAATATCACACTTAATAACCTTACATACAATTCAAATCATTTCCATAACTCCTTTGATTTATTCTTTAATGAAAAATTGACAAATTATCTTCCTTAAGGGTGAAGATTTCGGCCACTAGGTATGTGACATGCTGAAATTTTCAGCATGTGACATAAGAGAGGTATATGTTGAAAACTTACCTTTTGTAGCTTCTCTCTTTGATTCATCAACATTGTATGATTGATCCTTGACCAATCAATATACCAACAAGGCTCCACATGTGCTCCAAATCAGCTGTAGGTGGCGTTGAGTATGTATATACATGTGCTGAAATTTATTTTTGCTAACTTTGTAAAATAGTGCACATTTAATAATACACACATGTGATATTCCAATCAGCCCTTAATTTAATTTTCTAGAAAACTTTAAGATGTATATTATATGTAAAAAGTGTCTAGATATGTGTCACACCATGGTCAAGAAAAACGTTCCATGTTAAGTGCGTAGAAAACCGAATTTTCGATATTTATCGATTACCCGATTTTTCTCTAATTTAAATTCCAACTTTTGCACATGATATATATATTATGTTATACATAATATATATAATATATACTTTAAATTTCAGCTCATGGCTGATTTAAAGTGGTACCATAAACATGTGACAAAAATAAAATTAGAATCTTCACATTTTGGCCTAAATGTGGGGTGATTTGTGTGTGCCAACATGGAAAGTATTTTTGGCTAATCACACCATGTGTATCACGAAATTTCCATGAATTTTTGATGTATATGGGCTGACCATTTATTTATGGCAAGTACGTGACACGTTGGCGAAGTTTCGGTATTCGCCCGATACGACAAATTTCGGTTTAGAACCTTTTATCGTGTCGTATTTAATTTGTCATCACCATATCTTATATCATATGATATAAGACCTGAATATACTCATAAATATGAGTTAAGTATAATGGTGTGACGATAACGTACGTACGTAAGATATATAACGTGTCGGTAGTACGTTGGAATACATGTGTATGTGCCTTTTATAAAAAAATCTGAAAATATAGTATATATATGTGAAAAAGGCGTGTGGAATGAATGTGGGGAGGAGGAGGAGACTTTCAGTAGCGCCCCGTACCCGGCCTCGTCCGGATACGGCGCACCCGCCGTACTTCACTAAGGAGAGTACCAAGCGTCATGCGTAACATATGAAAATCCATAATATAAATCATGGATTCCCATGTTAACGTTTAACATGACAGTAAAATTTAGGCAGAATTTAAAACTTTCCAAAATAAACATACATTACGAAATAACTACGTCCCCAAAAGTACAGTCACACAAAACATCAAAGTCACGTCCCACAGTGTACCAACATAGTCACAATACAATCATCTGAGTAGCACAAAAGTCCTTAAGTTCATCTCTTTCCATGTCTTCACGCCTACGGATACGGAACCCTCGGCTCATCTTCAATCCACTCTATCTTGGCATTATCTGGGGGAAAAATAAAGTGTGAGTGATAAAAATCACCCAGCAAGGATACAATAAACGACCATGAAATACATAAAGAATTAGGGCATGAATGTAACAATATAAACCTTAGGATAGCAACTCATACCTGACTTAAGTCCTGAAGTTAACTGACGGCATGGACTAAGCATAATTCTAGACAGCGTTAACCACTATCGACTTATTAAGTCCTTAGCTGTATCATACCACGTATTAACGTAATCATGAGTTATGCAATATGCAGTGCAATGCATGATGTCATGCCATGTCGTGTCAAAAACATCAGTATGGTCCCATAAAAGTCATGTCATAAAAACAGAGTGTCAGATCAATTAACCCCGGATCTGAGCGGGTCCAGAACAGATATCAGATCAATTAACCCCGGATCTGAGCGGGTCCAGAACAGATATCAGATCAATTAACCCCGGATCTGAGCGGGTCCAGAACAGATATCAGATCAATTAACCCCGGATCTGAGCGGGTCCAGAACAGATATCAGATCAATTAACCCCGGATCTGAGCGGGTCCAGAACAGATATCAGATCAATTAACCCCGGATCTGAGCGGGTCCAGAACATATCATATCATCAGACCAATTAACCCCGGGTCTGGAGTCGGGTTAGTCGCATGCTTGGCCGGCAAAGGAATCTTGAAGCTTTCTTTAAAATATGGGACCGTAAAAACTTTTCATGCATAACGAAAAGATAATCACTTGTAAAACTTGCTTGCATCATAAAATCCATGAAAATCAGGTTCGTGATCATGCATGATACATGCCGTGATATGAAATGCAAGCCATGACATAAACGATCATATGCATTCCTTATAACATGTTAACGTACATGGGTTTGGACGAATAATTCCATATTTCGTACTTTATTCATATAGGACGGTTAGGCTAACCTTTTTCGTCACAAGTACGTTAGGTGAAGTCATAGATACAAGTCGCAGAAATGGGAATTAGTTCAAATAACCATAAAGGCTTACTTACTTACTTTACGATATTTTATAAGTGCTGAGGCTGGGCTGACCAACTTTACTAAAAATTTAATTGTGGCAATTCCGTAATTCCGTTTCCAGAAATTCCAACTCGTATACGTCATAAACATGTGGGACTAGTGTCCTACCGAAATTCAGCTCATTTGAATGTCTCTAAGTCCCTTTTCTAAGCCTGGAAAGTCGTTACAAGTTTTAGAGGATTTTCAGTAATTTCTGTTGAGCAGTTCTACCAATTAATTCATTAAAAATAATCTAGAACTTGTTTTACTGAAATTCCAACTGTCATGTCTTCTAGACTCATAGAGGTATTATCATGCCAAAAACCAGATATAATGGATATTCATAAGGTCCCTTTTTCGGATAAGACAAAATGATGTTCTGTTCTGCCAGTTCCCAGCTTTCCAGACTGTGCAGCTTTAGCAAATATTTTATTAAAAATTCTACACCACTCCTTTTTCAAAAATTCCAACTTGTACATTTCCTATACACGTAATGAAGTCATCACACCGAAATTTAGCTTTTTTGAATATTTACAAGGTCTCTTTTCAGGCCATGCAAAACGTTACATCATCCAGTCATGATCCAGCCTTTTCAGCCTGAGCAGTCTCACCAATTATTTTGTTAAAAATCAACCATAATTTATTTTCACAAAATTCCAACTGGCTCTTCTTCTATACACATGGGGCTAGCTCTGTGACAAGGACCAGATTTATTGAAGCTTCAAAAGGCCCTTTTTAAATTCGTTCAACTCAGGGACCAATTCTGACCTGCCCCAGAATTTCCTGCTGGAGCAGTTTTACCACATGATTTATTAAAAATAATCCTTAGCTTATTTTAACGAGATTCCAACTCTCAATCGTGCTACACTCATAGGACTAACTTTGTGCCAAAAATTAGATTCATTGAAGGTCTGGAAGTCCAGTTCCAAAGTCGTTGAAGGTGTCACTCATTCTGTCCAGTTCCAGTACTTTGATATTTTGTCATGGTTAAAGTCACATACACCCATCCATGTTGTTCCTTTGCACTAGGTCATTGGTTAACACTTATAACCCATTGTGACATAAATTTCCAGGTTGCATGCTTGTTATAAAATCACCTTTGCATCACAATAAACAGTTTGTAGGTATCTAACCAAGCTATCATCATATCTATCACATGCATGCACTCCTAGGACCTTCAAAATTGCATCCAAGAGTTAATCTTGTCTAGGCCTACCTAGACTATCCTTGTATTACTCTAAATCAGCCTCAAACCATATTGCATGTAGGAAATAACATCATCTTAGACACAATAACCCACATGCAAGACATTATTCTTAGGAGACAACTAAGATGCAATCTTAAACTTAAAGGGTACCACTAAAGATCACATCTTTGAATACTTTGACCATTCAAGACACTAATCCTTTAGGTAAATCATGAGAGATTAGTGTATACTTGCCTCTTCAAGCCAAAGTTTTTGCCTTTGCTTGGTTTTGGAGTAAGTTGAGTTGGGATCCTTCTCCTCCTACTCCCTTGAGCACACGTTTTGGAGGAAGAGGAAGGAAGAGGTTAGTCTCTCTTAAATAGTGAAAATAGAATCTTAGTTGAGGCTAGAACATCTTACCAAAGTTGTCTTGGAATGGAGCTTCAAGTGTAGCTAGTTAGCTTCACCTAAGAGTGTTGAAGATCTTCACCCCTTGAGCATGGAGGCCACGGTTTGAAGAGGGAAATAATACCCATGTGAGCTTCACTATTTTGTATGAAAAATCTACTTAAGAACTTTGAAATGAGTCTTACCTAGAGGATTCTTGAGCTTGAAGAAGAAGATGGAGTTGTGCCTCTTGTTCTTGGTGTGGCCGAATGTAGAGGGTGAAAAGGAGGGTGGAGAGCTTTCTTAAATGTGTAGTAGGAGTTTACTTGGAGGATTGTTCAAGACCAAATGAAAATGAGGTTGTCTTGAGAATAAAAAGAGCTAGAGGTGTGAGAGAGGGGGGGTGGCCGAATGCATGGAGGGAAAGAAGGAATCTAGGCCTTCTTTTTCTTACACCCTAGCCCCTCTTTTCTTTATTTTATTGTTTAATTTCAAATAATTTTGATATTTTAATTATAAATCATGAAATAGAATTATGGAGAGGGTTCTAGAGGCTTTCATGCCTTGGCCGAAATTTTAGGGGTGTCTTGGGGCTATTTTGGTCATTTCACATTTATCCTACCTCACACCTATATAATTTGCAATGTTATTTATTTCATTAAATTTTGATTTTTTAATTTTTGTTTTTAAGTGTGTATAAGAACTAGTTTACTTCAAGGGTGATCAATGTCCCTTGGCCGTTTTCACAAAGGGGTATCACACACACTTCATGGTATTCGCTTGTATGACTATTTAGTGTTCGTCCTAAAGGAACTTGAAGGATTTGAATAAGAGAACGACAAATGTGACTTAGTAACATGCTCGAGAAGGAATCATCGCTCTTACTTAATCATAGTCTCGAGTACATGATCGTTGGGGTACAACATCCTCCCCCCCTTATTATAAGTTTCGTCCTCGAAACTTCTAAACTAATCAAAAAGATGCGGGAATTTACTCCTCATGTCTTCCTCCGTTTCCCACGTTGCTTCTGCTTCTGAGTGGTGCTTCCAATGTACCTTTACCATAGGTATGGTTCTCTTTCTTAGCACCTTCTCTTTCCGATCAACTATCCTTATGGGTTCTTCTTCATAAGATACATCTTTATCAACCTTCAACTGTTGATCTCCAAGGATGTGGCTGGAGTCATATACATATCGCCGAAGTTGTGAAACGTGGAATACGTCGTGCAGCTGAGAAAGTGATGGTGGTAGCGCCAAGCGGTATGCAACTTCGCCCACCCTCTCAAGTATTTCATACGGTCCAATGAATCTTGGGCTTAGCTTTCCTTTAATGCCAAACCTTTTGACACCTTTAGTCGGAGAAACCTTTAGAAAAACTTTCTCTCCCTCTTGGAACTCCAAGGGTCTCCTTCTTTCATCTGCCCATATCTTCATCCTATCTTGTGCAGCTCTTAGTCTTTGCTGGACAAGCTTCACTTTCTCTCGTGTTTGCTCGACTATGTCGGGTCCCGTGTAGATCTTATCTCCAATTTCATCCCAATAGAGTGGGGACCGACATTTTCGTCCATACAGTGCTTCGTATGGTGCCATCCCGATGGACCTATGGAAGCTATTATTATAAGAGAACTCGACGAGTTTGAGACTTCTATCCCAGCTTCCTCCGAAATCAAGGATGCAAGCGCGGAGCATATCCTCAAGAGTTTGGATTGTTCTTTCCGACTGTCCATCTGTTTGAGGATGAAAGGCGGAACTCATCCTAATTTCTGTGCCCATTGCCTTTTGAAAGGCGGTCCAAAATCTGGAAGTGAAACGGGGGTCACGGTCGCATACGATACTTATGGGAACCCCGTGCAAGCAAACGATGTGGTCAACATACATTGAGGCTAACTTCTCCATAGATGCCTTAATCGTCATGGCTAGAAAGTGTGCGGACTTAGTCAAACGATCCACAATAACCCATATAGCATCATTCCCATACTTGGTCTTGGGTAGATCGGTCACAAAGTCCATGGTGATGTGATCTCATTTCCATTCCGGCACTTCTAAGGGTTGCAATAATCCAGCAGGTCTCTGGTGCTCGGCTTTCACTCTTTGACAAATTAGACAGCGCTCGACAAATTCTGCTATTTGGTTCTTCATACCGGGCCACCAAAACTTTTGTTTGAGATCTTGGTACATCTTATTAGTTCCGGGATGTATAGACAGTCGTGAATTATGAGCTTCTTTCAAAACCTCCTCCTTGAGTTCTTTATCTTCAGGAATACACAGCCGTCCTTGATACCATAAACTGTCATCATTACAGACCTCAAAGTCGTCTCGTGGCTTATCCTTCATTCTTTCTTTGATTTTCTCAGCGTTTCGTCTCTCCCTTGAGCTTCTTTGATCTTATCAATTAATGAAGGGATAAGGACTAACTTGGCAAGAACCTCTTCGACTGAGTCAACTTCTTCTAAACCAAACTCTTCCATGTCTCGCTGAAGAGGTGGTTGCCGTGGGTGACTTGTCTTCCGACTTAATGCATCAGCAACCTTATTAGCCTTTCCCGGATGATATTGAATGGAGAGGTCGTAGTCCTTTATTAATTCCAACCATCTGCGCTGCCGTATATTAAGCTCCTTCTGGGTGAATAGGTACTTCAGGCTCTTGTGGTCTGTATAAATTTCACATCTTTCGCCATACAAGTAATGCCTCCATATTTTCAATGCGAAAACCACTGCAGCAAGCTCCAAGTCATGGACAGGGTAGTTTTGTTCAAATGGTTTCAACTGTCGGGATGCATACGCTATCACTTTGTCATTCTGCATAAGGACACATCCGAGACCATTCTTCGAAGCATCACTGTAAACTACATACTTCTCACCAGGAGTGGGTTGAGCTAGGATAGGTGCGGATGTCAACTTTGCTTTTAGCTTGGAGAAACTCTTTTCACAGTCCGCACTCCACTCGAATTTGGTTTTCTTCTGGGTTAGTCTGGTGAGAGGGATGGCTATCCTCGAGAATCCTTCCACAAACTTTCTATAATATCCGGCCAGCCCGAGAAAACTTCTTACTTCAGTGACATTTGTGGGCCGTGGCCATTCTGTGATAGCTTCAATCTTCTTGGGGTCTACTGAAATCCCCTCTTCTGATATCACATGACCAAGAAACGATACGCTTCGCAGCCAAAACTCGCATTTACTGAACTTAGCATATAGCTGTCTCGCTCTTAGAATATTTAAGACTGTCCTCAAATGAGCTGCGTGGGTCTCTTCATCGGGTGAATATATCAAGATATCATCAATAAAGACTACCACGAATTTATCCAACTGCTCTTGGAAGATTCGATTCATGAGATCCATAAAGGCGGCAGGGGCATTGGTCAACCCAAAAGGCATGACTAGGAACTCATAATGTCCGTATCGGGTTCTGAAAGCAGTCTTAGGAACATCTTCCGCCTTAATCTTCAACTGGAAGTATCCCGACCGTAGGTCAATCTTACTAAAAATTCGAGATCCCTCCATTAAGATACTTTAAGTAGGGTTTAGGGGAAATATTCAAATCTTACACAAGTTACACTTATGATTTACTTACCCTGAGCTGGTCGAATAAGTCGTCGATCCGGGACAACGGATACTTGTTCTTTATGGTAATTTTGTTGAGCTCTCGGTAATCGATGCATAAGCGCATACTTCCATCTTTCTTTTTCACGAATAGCACCGGAGCACCCCATGGTGAAACACTGGGGCGAATCAGTTTCTTCTCTAATAGTTCGTGTAACTGTTCCTTTAATTCCTTTAGTTCAGCCGGTGCCATGCGATAAGGGGCTTTCGATATGGGTTCCGCTCCTGGGACAAGGTTTATTTCGAAAGCGATCTCCCGATCGGGAGGTAATCCGGGCAAATCATCAGGGTATTCTTGGACAATTGGAACCTGTGCAAGGGTAGGGCCTTCTTGCTCAGCACTTAGAACGTAAACCAGGAATCCTTCATGACCTTTCCTTAGTGCTTGGCTGGCACGAGCTGCGTTAACAAAGATTTTCTTAGACGGCTTCTTTAATTTGGCTCCTCCTTGAAATGTTATCTCATCTCGAACTGGGTTCCTAATGATGACTTGCCTGTTTCGGCAATCGATGTGGGCATGATTCTTTGAGAGCCAGTCCATTCCGAGAATCACATCAAAATCACTCATTGATATAGGGATCAAATTGGCCTCGAATAACTGACCATTAAACTCAAGTGTACAGTTTCTGAGTAGGTGATGGGAAACAAGCACCTGGTCGCCAGCTGCTTGTACTCTATAGGGTGTCTCTAGTCGAAGTGCATCACGGGCGATATTCTTAGCAAACTTCTTTGAGATAAAGGAGTGGCTAGCACCACTGTCAAACAACACATTTGCCGGTATGCTACATACTAATATGGTTCCTGGACCATGCACAATTACTAAGAGATATGATAGACACACAATAGTGAAATGTATTGAAGGCATAAAACTTAAAATCTTACCAGTCACTACATCAGCAGTCTCCTCGACATCAGCGTCGGTCATAGCGTGCACTCTTGCATTAGTACGGGGCCGCTGGTTCCTTTGTTGTTGCTGCGGCTGTGCACCTTTTTCTGGGCAGTCTTTAATCATGTGTCCATCCTTGCCGCATCCAAAACATTTTCCTGTTTTCCACCTGCACTCTCCCACATGCCTCTTCTGGCAGTGAGAGCATACTGGAATTGCTGGCTGTTGTGATGAGGTCTGATTCTTCTGATGATTATTTTGATCTTGCTTACGGTACTGATTCTGTCCTTGACGAGCCGATCCTCTGAAGTTCTTCTTTGCCACCTTTTTGTATCTCTCATTCCCGGTCCCTTGTCTTTCTCGTTTCTGGCCCACGTCATCTCTTCGGATAATATCTCTCTCGATGCGGTAGCATGCATCTAGAAGTGCTCCAAAATTGGTAGGGTTTGCATTTACCAGCCATGTCCTAATCCTCGGATTCAGACCTCTTTCAAACTTCAGCATTTTCGTCTCCTCATCATTCATTGTAACGGGCTGGAACCTCCCAAGGGCTATGAACTTGTTAGCGTACTCCGCCACTGTCATGCCTGATTCTTGTTTCAAAGATTCGAATTCATGCCTCTTTTGCAATTTGACAGATGGGGGAATATAGAACTTATGGAACTCTTGTAGGAATCTTTCCCAAGAAATCGGTCTAGGTAAGGGCTGCAGATTTGTCTTCCACCATTGATTGGCTTCGCTGATCAAGAAGGGTCGGATGGCCTGAGCTTTCATCTCTTCTGGGGCTTGGATCAGCTCAAAGCAGTTTTCAACTTCGTCTAGCCATTTTTCTGCAATGTCATGGTCTGGCTTTCCTTCGAACGGGGGTACGTTAGCCCTCTTAAGCTTCTCAAAGTAGTATTGGGCATCCCTTACTGGCTGATGTGGCTGAGGTGGAGCATTCTGGTGAATCAGGCCTTGCCCTATCTGAGTAACAATCTGACAAAAGGTCTGGAAGGTGTTCATGTCTGGAATGACCGGAGGGACTGGTGCTTGTGGGGCTGGTGGTGGAGGATTCAGGTCCGGCTGAGGTGGCAGTGGGACCTGTGCTGGGGGCGGTGGAACGGGCTCCTGAGCAACTGGTCGTGCTCTCGGAGGTCTGCCACGTGGTCGCACCATCTGCACTTAAAAGTTTAGCATCTATTTAGATCATCGGAATTAGAATCAATTTAATTAGACTAATGGCCAAAAATCGAGAATCCTGAGGTAAAGAAAATAAAAGACACGTCTTATGTCGTAGACCTAGCTTCCATAGTTTAGGATTAGTTATCATGTAATATCCTAACCCGTCTAAGTGATCCTATTCTAAGGTCGCCACTCATCTAAGATCAGGACTTAGGTCTACAATCAAACTTAGATTGCTAAGATCATAACTTAGTTCTATGTTCTGCCCGTAATCTAGAGCCTGGGCTCTGATACCACCTGTAGCGCCCCGTACCCGGCCTCGTCCGGATACGGCGCACCCGCCGTACTTCACTAAGGAGAGTACCAAGCGTCATGCGTAACATATGAAAATCCATAATATAAATCATGGATTCCCATGTTAACGTTTAACATGACAGTAAAATTTAGGCAGAATTTAAAACTTTCCAAAATAAACATACATTACGAAATAACTACGTCCCCAAAAGTACAGTCACACAAAACATCAAAGTCACGTCCCACAGTGTACCAACATAGTCACAATACAATCATCTGAATAGCACAAAAGTCCTTAAGTTCATCTCTTTCCATGTCTTCACGCCTACGGATACGGAACCCTCGGCTCATCTTCAATCCACTCTATCTTGGCATTATCTGGGGGAAAAATAAAGTGTGAGTGATAAAAATCACCCAGCAAGGATACAATAAACGACCATGAAATACATAAAGAATTAGGGCATGAATGTAACAATATAAACCTTAGGATAGCAACTCATACCTGACTTAAGTCCTGAAGTTAACTGACGGCATGGACTAAGCATAATTCTAGACAGCGTTAACCACTATCGACTTATTAAGTCCTTAGCTGTATCATACCACGTATTAACGTAATCATGAGTTATGCAATATGCAGTGCAATGCATGATGTCATGCCATGTCGTGTCAAAAACATCAGTATGGTCCCATAAAAGTCATGTCATAAAAACAGAGTGTCAGATCAATTAAACCCGGATCTGAGCGGGTCCAGAACAGATATCAGATCAATTAACCCTGGATCTGAGCGGGTCCAGAACAGATATCAGATCAATTAACCCCGGATCTGAGCGGGTCCAGAACAGATATCAGATCAATTAACCCCGGATCTGAGCGGGTCCAGAACAGATATCAGATCAATTAACCCCGGATCTGAGCGGGTCCAGAACAGATATCAGATCAATTAACCCCAGATCTGAGCGGGTCCAGAACATATCATATCATCAGACCAATTAACCCCGGGTCTGGAGTCGGGTTAGTCGCATGCTTGGCCGGCAAAGGAATCTTGAAGCTTTCTTTAAAATATGGGACCGTAAAAACTTTTCATGCATAACGAAAAGATAATCACTTGTAAAACTTGCTTGCATCATAAAATCCATGAAAATCAGGTTCGTGATCATGCATGATACATGCCGTGATATGAAATGCAAGCCATGACATAAACGATCATATGCATTCCTTATAACATGTTAACGTACATGGGTTTGGACGAATAATTCCATATTTCGTACTTTATTCATATAGGACGGTTAGGCTAACCTTTTTCGTCACAAGTACGTTAGGTGAAGTCATAGATACAAGTCGCAGAAATGGGAATTAGTTCAAATAACCATAAAGGCTTACTTACTTTACGATATTTTATAAGTGCTGAGGCTGGGCTGACCAACTTTACTAAAAATTTAATTGTGGCAATTCCGTAATTCCGTTTCCAGAAATTCCAACTCGTATACGTCATAAACATGTGGGACTAGTGTCCTACCGAAATTCAGCTCATTTGAATGTCTCTAAGTCCCTTTTCTAAGCCTGGAAAGTCGTTACAAGTTTTAGGGGGTTTTCAGTAATTTCTGTTGAGCAGTTCTACCAATTAATTCATTAAAAATAATCTAGAACTTGTTTTACTGAAATTCTAACTGGCATGTCTTCTAGACTCATAGAGGTATTATCATGCCAAAAACCAGATATAATGGATATTCATAAGGTCCCTTTTTCGGATAAGACAAAATGATGTTCTGTTCTGCCAGTTCCCAGCTTTCCAGACTGTGCAGCTTTAGCAAATATTTTATTAAAAATTCTACACCACTCCTTTTTCAAAAATTCCAACTTGTACATTTCCTATACACATAATGAAGTCATCACACCGAAATTTAGCTTTTTGAATATTTACAAGGTCTCTTTTCAGGCCATGCAAAACGTTACATCATCCAGTCATGATCCAGCCTTTTCAGCCTGAGCAGTCTCACCAATTATTTTGTTAAAAATCAACCATAATTTATTTTCACAAAATTCCAACTGGCTCTTCTTCTATACACATGGGGCTAGCTCTGTGACAAGGACCAGATTTATTGAAGCTTCAAAAGGCCCTTTTTAAATTCGTTCAACTCAGGGACCAATTCTGCCCTGCCCCAGAATTTCCTGCTGGAGCAGTTTTACCACATGATTTATTCAAAATAATCCTTAGCTTATTTTAACGAGATTCCAACTCTCAATCATGATACACTCATAGTACTAACTTTGTGCCAAAAATTAGATTCATTGAAGGTCTGGAAGTCCAGTTCCAAAGTCGTTGAAGGTGTCACTCATTCTGTCCAGTTCCAGTACTTTGATATTTTGTCATGGTTAAAGTCACATACACCCATCCATGTTGTTCCTTTGCACTAGGTCATTGGTTAACACTTATAACCCATTGTGACATAAATTTCCAGGTTGCATGCTTGTTATAAAATCACCTTTGCATCACAATAAACAGTTTGTAGGTATCTAACCAAGCTATCATCATATCTATCACATGCATGCACTCCTAGGACCTTCAAAATTGCATCCAAGAGTTAATCTTGTCTAGGCCTACCTAGACTATCCTTGTATTACTCTAAATCAGCCTCAAACCATATTGCATGTAGGAAATAACATCATCTTAGACACAATAACCCACATGCAAGACATTATTCTTAGGAGACAACTAAGATGCAATCTTAAACTTAAAGGGTACCACTAAAGATCACATCTTTGAATACTTTGACCATTCAAGACACTAATCCTTTAGGTAAATCATGAGAGATTAGTGTATACTTGCCTCTTCAAGCCAAAGTTTTTGCCTTTGCTTGGTTTTGGAGTAAGTTGAGTTGGGATCCTTCTCCTCCTACTCCCTTGAGCACACGTTTTGGAGGAAGAGGAAGGAAGAGGTTAGTCTCTCTTAAATAGTGAAAATAGAATCTTAGTTGAGGCTAGAACATCTTACCAAAGTTGTCTTGGAATGGAGCTTCAAGTGTAGCTAGTTAGCTTCACCTAAGAGTGTTGAAGATCTTCACCCCTTGAGCATGGAGGCCACGGTTTGAAGAGGGAAATAATACCCATGTGAGCTTCACTATTTTGTATGAAAAATCTACTTATGAACTTTGAAATGAGTCTTACCTAGAGGATTCTTGAGCTTGAAGAAGAAGATGGAGTTGTGCCTCTTGTTCTTGGTGTGGCCGAATGTAGAGGGTGAAAAGGAGGGTGGAGAGCTTTCTTAAATGTGTAGTAGGAGTTTACTTGGAGGATTGTTCAAGACCAAATGAAAATGAGGTTGTCTTGAGAATAAAAAGAGCTAGAGGTGTGAGAGAGGGGGGGTGGCCGAATGCATGGAGGGAAAGAAGGAATCTAGGCCTTCTTTTTCTTACACCCTAGCCCCTCTTTTCTTTATTTTATTGTTTAATTTCAAATAATTTTGATATTTTAATTATAAATCATGAAATAGAATTATGGAGAAGGTTCTAGAGGCTTTCATGCCTTGGCCGAAATTTTAGGGGTGTCTTGGGGCTATTTTGGTCATTTCACATTTATCCTACCTCACACCTATATAATTTGCAATGTTATTTATTTCATTAAATTTTGATTTTTTAATTTTTGTTTTTAAGTGTGTATAAGAACTAGTTTACTTCAAGGGTGATCAATGTCCCTTGGCCGTTTTCACAAAGGGGTATCACACACACTTCATGGTATTCGCTTGTATGACTATTTAGTGTTCGTCCTAAAGGAACTTGAAGGATTTGAATAAGAGAACGACAAATGTGACTTAGTAACATGCTCGAGAAGGAATCATCGCTCTTACTTAATCATAGTCTCGAGTACATGATCGTTGGGGTACAACACTTTCCTTCCATAGCCATGTTGCCTTTGTGCCTTTTCCAAATGCATCTTCCTTTAATGAACTACTTAGTTTATTAAACTAAGTACTTCACTTAATGAACTACTTTAGTTCATTAATTGTGGCACCTGAAAATAGTATAAACTCAACAAATGTTCGCCATATGATGTAAGCTTTAATGCTTCATGGCTCGTTAGTACGGCAACATAATATATAAGCTAAATAAGGCAAGTTATCATGCACACATGTACACTTATGCACGTTTATATCTTATGCTCGTTTTTGTGCACATTTAAATCATGCATTTGAAAATCACTCAAACCCCTTTTTCTCTACAATCTCCCCCTTTTGATGATTTTCAAAATAACTTATGCACATGATTTAAATCCTATCGCTCCCCCTTCAATCATGCATAAAATCAAAACATGAGTTTTAAATTCCGAGTCGCTCTCCCCCTTAATATATGCAATTAGTATCTCTCTCTCCCCCTTAAATCATGCTTTCTCCCCCTTTATTTTGAAAAGTAAATCAAAAGATGCCTGAAAATTATGCATTTTATATTACGTGCGTTCTTAAGGGTTATTTATTCAACCCTTTGAAAATGTCCCTTTTGGTACCCAAATTTGGGTGACCTTTCTAGGTCTTCCAAAAGGTGAGAAAGGTGATGAGAACGCAACATAATAAACTTTTGGTGCGACTGTATCTGGCCTTTGGCCAAGAACTCCTTTATACGCATTATATGTAGGACGTTTTGGATATGTCCTTGTGTTTGTATGCGTAGTGCTTGGATGGATTGAATGCCGTGTATGCATCACTCTTTTCTTTTCATATCTATATGGTACAACATTGTATTTCGCATGATATGATGAAGAAGTGGGGCGTGATGAGGGAATATGCAATTTTCGCGTCATCTTAGACGCCACTTGAGGCTTTGGGGTGTCTATTTTTTTAGACATAACAAACTTTGTTGGTTTGCTTGAGACTTTATTTGTATCAACGTATCCCAACCCCGTTTTATCACTGTCATGCTTTTGTGATGATATAATGCGATGCAGCATGTTGGATCCTGTATCAAACTGTTTCACCTTTTTCTCTACATCGGCATTCCTTGATTTTAATTTTGAAATCTCGGATTTCAATTCAACGTTCTCGGATGTCAATGATGAAATTTCAGATTTTAATGCATTGATGATGCATGATGACTCTTCTTTAGAATCGTTTAATTGAGCGACAAGATTTTCGTTAGAAGATTCTAACAATTTCTTGTCTTCAATTAATCGTTTCTTTTCTTTTGCAAGAGTCTTTGAAAATTTATGCAATTCTAAATATTGACTAAATAAATCATCATATGAACATTCAGAATCGGAATCAGAGTCAGAAGATACCTCATTTGATGCTTTAGATGTAAAGCATACTTGTGCCTTGTGTTCTTCTGTATCATCAGCCTCAGAGTCGGATGTGTCACTCCAAGTGGAGGCTTTGAATGCTCTTCTCCTTTGCTTAGGTTCTGAGACGAGTCTATTCTTGTTCCGATCCTTGTCAGGGTATTTGTTTGTTTGTTTCTCTTTATTAGGGCAGTCATATGATAGATGTCCAAGTTTACCGCATTCATAGCACTTTATTTCCTTATTTTTATTTTTATGATCCTTAGATGAGGTAGACTTATATTTAATCGATTTTCTCAATATTTTTCTTAATCTTTTAGCCATTGTGATTAAGTCCTCATCATCGGAATCTGTGTCACTATCATCTACGACGTATTCATTTGATTTAAATGCTATAGCTCTATCATTATTAGAAATGGACTCAGAATGTCTTAAAGAAAGTTTGTTTTCGTATACCTTAAGTGATCCGATTAGTTCTTCCATTTTAATCGATTTGGTCTCTTTACTTTCTTCTATGGCCGTTACTTTAGGGTCCCACTCGGATGGAAGGCTTCGCAAGACCTTTTGAACCTTTTCCTGCATAGTGAAGGCTTTGCCAAGAGACTCAAGAGAATTGTAAATGTTAGTCAAGCGTAAATCCATCTCAACAATAGACTCATTTGGCAATAATTTAAAGGACTCAAGTGTGGACATAAGCATATTAATTTTGGACTCCTTTACTTGGCTAGTCCCTTCATGTTTCATTTCAAGAATATGCCACATCTCTTGAGCACTAGAACAATTAGACACATAACTAGCCTCACTTTTACTTAGGCCGTTTAATAGTAGTTGCATAGCCTTAGCATTCATACTAAGTTTCTTTTTATCATCACTTGTATATTCTTGTCTAGATTTAACAACTTCTAGTGTGACTCCGTCTACGGTGGATGACTTAGATGGAACAAAGGGACCATCTTCTATAATCGACCAAAGATCAATATCTATTGCCATAAAGAAAAGTTTCATTCTTACCTTCCATTGAACGAAAGACTCACCATCAAACAGAGGAGGCCTTATGGTTGACATTCCTTCTGGCACGGTGCTGTGACTAGTGGATGCCATCTCACTGAATCGTTGGATCCTTTGTAGTGAGTGTTCCTGCGCTCTGATACCAATTGTAGGATCTGCAAGGCACCACTAGAAGGGGGGGGGGTTGAATAGATGGTGCGGAAAGTGTGCTTTTTAAAATTTCTTTAAACTTGAACAATTCAAGTTCTGAAAACAGATTCTGTTTTCAGGACCTGTTTTAAAACGTTTTTAAAACCAGGTTAGAGGTCTCCAAAAATTATGAAATTGTGAGA
>AP025049.1:34059797-34267080 GCA_036186865.1 Eustoma russellianum | reverse complement strand
GTGTGTGTGTGTGTGTGTGTGTGTGTGTGTGTGTGTGTGTATGTGTGTGTGTGTGTATATATATATATTTATACTACTTATAAACATAGATCTTTGATCGACTTTATTTAAAAAAATATAAACATAGATCTTTCATATTCTTATGGTAAAAACTTGAACATACTACATGATGATCCAACTTTGGTATAAAGATAAATACTTAGTCTTTGAAAATCCATGAAGGATATAGGAAGAGTAATTGCCTTGGTTCACTTTTCTTACACTTAAGATGGTGATTCCTTCACTTGGTTTGGAAGAAAACTCCTTCTCCTTCATGTTTGGAGTCCACGGTTTTTAAGGTAAAATTGGTAGAGTTAGTGTACAACTTATGAACCTAAGTAATAGAAGAAATTAGCTTAAGATCTATAGAGTTTCTTACCTTGTTCCTTTCTGATTCAAGGTCTTACACTATTCTAGAATCACTCTTGAATGATGGAGGGTTTATGTAGCTTAGTTAAGATGATGTTGGTGTGAAGAAAAGAGAAGGAAAATTTCTCCTGGTTCTTGAGGTAATTTTTGGCCAAAGGAGAGGGTAAGAGGGTGTTTGAAGTTTCTTAGGTTTTCTTAGGGGAGAATGGAGAATATTTGGTTAAAGATGTAAATGTTTAAAGTGTTGAAGAAAGAGAGAAAACCCCTCTTTTTCCTATAGGGTGGCTGGCCAAGTATATGTTGGGGGGATGGGATTGGGGACAAACTATGACAGGCATGGGTTGGGGAATGGGGTTTATGACAACATTCTATTTATACAATATTGTATTATGACAAGTTGTCTTCACTTTTCTTTTTCCTTTTTCTGTTCTTTTTCTTTCATGTGTATATATTTTTTTCTTTTATTTAGGTTGTAGAAAATTATTATGTCATGTATTTTTTTTGATTTAATTTTATTCTAGTAGCTTAAGTTGTTACTAATTAGTTTTATTTGAGTTTTATCGTATAATTAGAAACGTTTGTTATCTATTTTGCTATCGTATCGATATACTGAAGGATTTAGGAATCACACACTAACGTAAGTAGGTTTACGGTATTGGAATAATTACGACATAACGGAAAATTTTCTGGGTTGTAATAGAATGACTCCAAGATATGGAGCTTGTGATAGGACTGCGGACATGCATAGCATATCATGGATAGAGAGGAGCATGTTGTGTGAGATAATAGTATTGTTGCATGTGACACGATAGTGAGAATGAGCATTCATCATGAAGTTGCAAATTGCATTTGAATGTGTGAGTGTGTGTTTATCTTACGCTTCAGTTATTGCAAGTTATAGATAACCTTATTGTGCATAACCGGATCGGATATGTGTTGCTTTCCTTATGTGTTTATATATTTATTGTGAGTATGATTCCTATCTGAGAGAAACGGTAACCTACGAATGGTCCCATATCACTCACCCCTTACTATTCCTTCCACATGTGGGCTAGAGTTCTACTATATTTTTGTTGAGGACGGGTCAGGCCATGCTAGCTGGGACGAGTGAAGCTTTGCGAGAGATTTACTTGGAGACAATTGATGGATTTCATATTTACTTCCTTTATGTGAGACACTTAGATTTTCGTTGAATGTATTGGGTTTCGTCAGTCCTAAACATTTCATTTATTTCCGTATTGAGGTTATTTATAAATTGAATTTGACTGTTTAATTATCGTTTCTAAAAATAAATTATATGTCATCTATGACGTGTAAGACATTTGATCGGCGTTTTGTAGTTCTAGTAGCAGACTACGACAGATGCACTATTTCCGAAGTTAGAGTTCGGTTGCGGAGCGCTACAGTTAATCTTAAAATAACATGCATAAATATCTAGATATAATGTAGTTGTTTGGTTAGCTTCTGTCATGTTTTCTTCTTCGACTGGAATATATTGCGATTTAGGTCATTTCCTACTAAAGAGTTTATGTGATAACAAACAAGTTTCGACTCACAATAAAACTTAATGACTTTTCTGTTACTAATGAATATTGTCTATAACTCTGTGTTTAATTTGAGAAAAACATGAACAGTGTAGATGGAAAAATCTTCCTATTTCTAGAAAAGTTCAATTGTCAACTTCAATGATTCTTGTCGCGTCGTTATCAGAATTTTGGATAGGATGTAAATCAAAAATAAATAAATAAAATGGAATGGTTTTGGTGCATTAGACTTATGTATTTGTGCAAGATTCGAGGAGGACCAGATCGTTTTGCAATCTGATACACGTAGCATTATCTTACACTTTGTATAATAGACTGTTTTTATAACTTGAACTTGTGACCTCAAGTTCACAAAGGCGCAATGTTATCCATTGATATTATTTTTAGAGCATCTATATGTCCGTTATCTACAAACAGTTCACATCCAAAACTATTCTAACAAGGGTCAACTAACAACATGATTCGAAACTTCAATGTTTCACCTCTTTAAAAATTTACATCCATCGTACACTTCTTCACTTTGTTTTATGCGCACACAGTAGTCCTAATATTTCTAGTGTCAAAAGGTCATAGCTCTGAAGGTTTTATTGCTTCAGTCCTAAAGAACATTGTAAAAGATGCAAATCATGAGCTCAACGACCTCATGTGTTGGTGAGGATTTTATGCAAGGACCTACACAAGTGTCCTCCTACAAACTAGGCATTCGGGCTAGCACCAGTGAAACACTCACACTGTGTGTCTCTAGAATCACATTCTGAACCTCTTGATGGTAAATCCAACTCTATTAGCAACTGAGTTATCTCTATAGGCATATTCCTAATATTCCTGGTTTCACGAGAGGCTGCGTACCAGTACAAGTTTGACCCTACTGGTGTCGTCCTTTTTGCCATCTAAACAATATATTTCACAATTGAAACGTGAAGCAACATATAAAAACAAAATCCTACGAGCTAAAAGTACAAGAGGAAGTGTAGAAGTTTGTTGTTGCTTCCTGTTTCGTCTGGTGATTTAAATAACTATTTAAATTAGGCATGATATTAAAAAAATATTTCTCTTACATTTTTTAACGTGCGAAAAATATAAAATTCGACCAAAATAGTGTTATGATTTGTAAAAACCAGTAAATTATATAAAAATGCTGCAAGAAAAAAAATATGACATTACACTCCATAAAACATAAATTACAAAGACTAAAATGAGTATAATATTAAGTATTTGCACTCTTTATAGTAGTGACTTAGGCATCAAATTTATTTTTTCGAATAACTCAAAGTGAATACTCCCGCTTCTAGTGAAACTCCTGACTCTATAGGTACCTGCATAAATTACACGAGAATAGGACTATGATGTGCTAATGTTAGTGAAGGAATTCAGTAAATATAAATGTCAATGCACACGTTCAAGCTCTACGCTTTATGTTTTTGTGTCATGTTTATGCTTCCGACTTTCATTTCAACATGTATCTGACTTCGTATGTGTTTTATGATCTTGAGGTCACAGAGTTGAGTCGTAGAAACAGTCTGTTACACAAAGTGTGAGATAAGACTCGACTAAAAAGCATACGTGTTTTGTGACCTTGAGGTCACATACTCGAGTCGCAGAAACAGTCTTTTACACAAAGTGTAAGCTAATACTCGACTAACCTTTTTGTATCTACGTACTAGTGGTGTTTCTATATCGACCTAGGATAGATCTAGTATAACAAGTACATAGGCTGAATTAAATCTAGCACTAACTTTCCTAATAAGTTCTTTCAAAAGCACCATTTATAGAAGCACGTTATGCATGGTAAAAGATTTTTAACACTTATATAAAAAGATTATGTAATTTAAAAAAATGTGGCTAATGAAGAAAATCAAAACATGTTATTTAATAAAGCATATTGCAAGTACACATAAAGAAAAAGATAAATAAGCATTTTAAAAGAACATGTATACAGATGTATACAATGTATGACATGTTTGGCGGTAGATCCTGAAACTTGTAACAAATTCAACCAGAGTACCAACTGAACTATGTTCTGGAGGCGTAGATCCTGAAAATCATCTATTTTATTTCTTATTCTAACAATTTGAAGTCGGTCTCTTCCATTCTTTTAACCTATAAAGATTTGATAGAAAAATTAGACCTGAATATCAATATCCAGAGTCATAAAAGAGTGTGAAATGGCGTGACCATGTGCAGGAATATACTTGGACAATATAGCATTGTAAAATAGACTATTTAGATCGATGTCTTGGTAACCACACATCCAAACATGAGAGCATGACATATGATATATATTCCATCCTAAGAACATATCCCAATGGTTTTAGGTATGAGGTTTTCAAAAGAAACACGGGGGTCGAACCTTGTAAGAAGCAAGAATGTTTAAACCCTCTTCAGACTAGCTGCATAGTGTGGGAGCAATATTAGCCCGTGGAATGAACTGATATGCTGCAACGCTAGCCCATCAGTGGTTCTTTCGGTGACAATGAAATTCTTGTGATATCCCTGTACTATAACGAATTTTTAATAGTGGATCTTAAAAATCTGATTTATATTCCTATAATTTTGTATGAGACCGAAGATGTAGACCCGTACAGGTTAGGATATAACATTTTTCTATTTCCATAGCTGCAATTGCAATCAGAGAAAGAGATGAATTGAGTGGCCCACACTTGACCACAGGCACACGTGGCTATTCCCTACACCACGATTGTCAGAGACTTCTAACACAAATGCTTTGACATTTATTCGAATATCTTGTCAAACTTTGAAAAACAGCATGGGCAAATTGATTCAAATGAGATGTATTTGGCTGACCATTGTTTGCAATAGCGTCAGATGCATCATTCTAGAGCAAAGGGTCAAATCTTTAACTTTCGAGATTTTAGCCTCATTCTATAGAACTGTGCAAAAATTATAAATTAAGAATTTAGCAATCTCTTATTTTGATAAAACGTTACAAGGCAGTCTACAAAAAACGTCAGTTGCACCATTGCGTTTGCATCGAGTGTGAAAGTGTTCGAGACATCCGAAAAATACGCATATTGCAATAACTGTGAGGTTATGTCTCTTGTGAATAATTGTTAATATGATTTATAGTTAAATCATGATTGATTATTTATGAAGAGTTATCTTAAAGGGTTATGTCTATTAAGTCTAAGAGACACAATTCTTCATTAAAGGGACATGTCCATTTATCAAGGAGTGTTATTCCAAAGATTATAATGGATATACCTTTTGGTTGCCTATAAATATGGATGGAGGGCTTCTATTTACCCTGATTGTTTTTTTTATTTTACTTATCCATCAAAGGAGACATTAAAGTGAGGTTAATGAAGAGAAACTAAATTCAAGGCTGGGATTGTTTACATCAAAATTGGTGCTTCCGTTCATCAAAGACGCTTCCGCTCATCGAACCAAGGAGAAAGGTATGTTTTCTCGTCATCTTTGAGTTATTGTAAAATGATACTATATGTGAAGAGATGTATTTCTAGATTATAAAGAATTATTGTTTACCATAACCTCAACTGGCAATCCACAGGCCCCTGTCATGACACTGTTGAATACTTCTATAATGTTTTTGGTCATTATACTATATCTCCAACTACTATCATGTCCAAAGTGTTCATTTTCCAAAATCAATTTCTTTCAACCAATGCCTTCCCATGGATGCATTGCACCTATCGTCTTTAAAGTGCCATGTAGTTTGCGGCCTTGGTGTTTGAGTCCCACAATTCATAACTGAAGAAAAGTATCGTATATTTCTGATAATAATCTCAACGTACAATCATGTACATATACAAAAGAAAATAATAACCAACCTACTACAACCAAGGAGTTACACCTAGAGACAAACTCTATCTACAAAACACTAACTTATCTACAAGGTAGCTTAAGTATCTCAACAACTTGATATAACCAAAATATACGCATTTGTTACAACCGCATTTGTTACAACCGAACCCCCTTGGATAAGTATCGTAATACTCCCCCTCAAGTTGGAGCATGAATATTTACAATGCCCAACTTGCACAAAAACTGGGTGAAAGTCGATGGACCCAATGCTTTAGTCAATCCATCCGCCAACTGTAGAGAACCCGAAATCTTTGTTGGCAAAATGGCACCAGCCGAAAAATGCTGACGAACAAAATGACAATCAATTTCAATATGTTTGGTGCGCTCGTGGAAAACAGGATTGGCAACAATGTGCAAAGCAGCTTGATTGTCACAATGAAGAGCCACAGGACTAGACACTGAAACACCAAGGTCGGTTAAAAGACGACGTAACCAAACAATTTCACTAGTAGCATAAGCCATGGCACGATATTCTGCCTCAGCAGAGGAGCGAGAAACAACAGACTGCTTTTTAGAACGCCAAGAAATCGGAGCAGAACCAAGGAAGATTAAGTAACCAGTAGTGGACCGGCGAGTAACCGGACAACCAGCCCAATCCGCGTCACAGTAAGCACGAAGACACAGCGAAGAATCAGTAGGAAAGAAAATGCCTTGACCGGGTGCCCGTTTGAGATAGCGAACCAAATGAAAGACCGCATCGAGATGACATTTACGCGGTGCATGCATGAACTGACTAAGCATATTAACCGCAAAACAAATATCAGGACGCGTAACCGTGAGATAAAGTAAACGCCCAACGATACGTCGATAAAAAGAAGGATCGGCCAATAGAGGATCGCACTCGGAGAAAGAACATTTTTGATCCATAGGTGTGCTCGTGGGTCGACAACCAAGAAGCCCACATTCTTGGAGTATATCAAGAACATACTTACGTTGATTTAAAACCATACCAGAAGGAGAACGAGCAACTTCAATGCCTAGAAAGTATTTCAGTGGTCCAAGATTTTTGATTTTGAAATGATGATGCAAATAAGCTTTCAAGGCAATAATACGAGAAAGATCATTTCCAGTAACAATGACATCATCAACGTAGATTAAGACAGCAACAAAAGAAGACCCAATAGATAAGACAAATAATGACGCGTCAGCATGAGATTGCTTGTACCCAAGAGCAGTAATGGAAGCAGTAAATTTCGCATACCAATTTCGCGAGGCTTGACGCAAACCATACAAAGATTTACGCAACTTAAAAACAACATTATGCTCCCCCTTACGTGAAAAGCCGGGTGGGATACGCATATAAACATCCTCTGTAAGATCACCATGCAAAAATGCATTATTAACATCTAACTGATGTACATGCCAACCACGAACCATAGCAATAGCTAAAAGACAACGAACAGTGACTAACTTAGCCACCGGGGCGAAAGTTTCATGAAAATCAACACCTTCAATTTGCGTATACCCACGAGCAACCAATCGTGCCTTATAACGTTCAACCGAACCATCCGGGTTATATTTAATTTTATACACCCATTTAGAATCAATAGTGCGCTTATCTGGGGGTAAAGGAACAACTGACCAGGTCTTATTTGCTTCAAGAGCAGAGATTTCCCGCTGCATGGCCTCACGCCAATGTGCATGCTTAACAGCCTGACTAAAAGTAACCGGCTCATCCTCAGCAGTGATGGCCGTAACAAAACCATAATAAGAACGCGATAAACGGGCATATGACAAAAAACTGGATAAAGGAAATACCGTGGAGTTAGCCGTAGGAGCAGGGTCAGCCGCCGATGGTACAAGGGACGGAGGTAAGGCAACATCAAAATCTGTGAGACGACGAGATAACTGACGTGAACGTAAACTACGCGTAGAAGGTAATGGAGCAATAGAATCTGAAGAAGATGCAAAAGGGACTACAGCAGGATCGGCTGAGGCTGGAATTGCCTCAGCCGAAGGCAACAAGGCTTCGGCTGGAGCAGCCTCAGCGGGATGGTCTTCAACGGGTGCAGGCACTGGAAGCGCTGGATTTGGAGGTGTCACACCAGCAGGTTGCTGGGGTACATCTACCGTGTCCCAAGCAGAAAAGGAAAGCTCAACACCTGGACTAGAAGAAACGCGAAGCGAAGGACGGACAGCAAAAGGAAAAATCGACTCATGAAAGCAAACATCACGACTAACATAAATTTTCCGACTAGACAAGTCATAAATTTTATAACCTTTCTGAGAAGAAGGATAACCAAGAAATATACCCGGTGCCGAACGCGGAGCAAACTTATCACGAGAACCATGGTGAGTATAACCATAGCATAAACAACCAAAGACCCGAAGATGGGAATAAACAGGTGCCACCCCAATTAGAAGTTCATATGGTGTTTTATGTTGAAGGAAAGCAACGGGCATGCGATTAATAAGATAAACTGCAGTGAGAATACATTCCCCCCAAAACATGATAGGCAAGTTGGCATGAAAACGAAGAGCACGCGCAACTTCTAAAATGTGACGATGTTTACGCTCAGCAACCCCATTTTGCTGAGGAGTGTAAACACAAGACGTTTGGACCTCTATACCATTTTCATGATAATAAGTAAGCAAAGTGGCATGTGAAAATTCCAAACCATTATCACTGCGAACACATTTGACAGTAGTATGAAACTGCGTACGAACCCATTTCAAAAAATGTAACATATAACGACTAGTCTCAGACTTAGACTTCATGAGATAGGCCCAAGTAGTACGAGTGTAGTCATCAACAATGGTCAAAAAATAACGTGCGCCTGATAAACTAGATGTTTTATAAGGCCCCCAAATATCACAATGAACGAGATCAAAAGACTTGACAGTAGTACTTTTACTAAGAGGAAAAGGCAGACGTGTTTGCTTTGCACGATTACAAGCGTCACAAAAAATATCATTATTAGAAACCACAACAGAAGGAAGGAAACGAAACTTGGAAATAGGAAGATGACCCATTCGATTGTGCCAAAGGGAGTCACTACACTTTATTGCTGCGAAACTCCTACGAGCCGAATGCTGTAGTAGTTGATATAAACCATCGTGCTGCCTACCCACTCCAATCAGCCTCCTCGATGGAATTTCCTGCACAAGACAAAAATCCGGGCCAAATGTGAGAGTGCAGCGCAGATCACGTACTAAGCGGCTGACAGAAATTAAATTAAATGCAAACTCCGGGACGCCCAGAACACCATGTAAAATCAAAGAATCAGTAAGGTGTACCGTGCCTATCGCACGCACGGCCACATGCGCGCCGTTGGGTATCTGTACCGTAGCATCAACCTTTTCGGTAGTGACAGTAGTAAAAAGTGATAAATCGTTAACAATATGCGCGTTTGCTCCACTATCAAAGAGCCAAGAGGAAGACGTAAAAGAAAATATACCCGAATCATGCTTGTCAGCCAATGGAAGTGTTGGACCAAAATTACCTCCATTTAATTGGTCAACGAACTGAGCTAACTGACGTTGTTGGGCAAGAGTAAGACCGACAAAGGACGTAGGCACAGCTGGACAGGCCCCAGCATCAGCCGCTGGACCTGCCGCTAGTGAGACAGCCTGCAGTGCTGCCGAAGACCGGCTGGCAGCTAGGGATGCCGAAGATTGGCTCTGAGGAGTCTGTTGTTCCGCCATGGAATATGTGACAACAAGGATTTGCAAAGAAGCAATACGACAAGAAGAATTCGCAAGGAAGCAGAAGTAACAAAAAAATGATAGCCTGGGATCAAAACAAACCAGGCAGACCAAACGGACGGCTTCAAGTGACGAAGAAGCGACTGAATATTAAATTTTATTCTCTGATACCATGAAGAAAAGTATCGTATATTTCTGATAATAATCTCAACGTACAATCATGTACATATACAAAAGAAAATAATAACCAACCTACTACAACCAAGGAGTTACACCTAGAGACAAACTCTATCTACAAAACACTAACTTATCTACAAGGTAGCTTAAGTATCTCAACAACTTGATATAACCAAAATATACGCATTTGTTACAACCGCATTTGTTACAACCGAACCCCCTTGGATAAGTATCGTAATAATAACTAACATTCAGAACATAATATTTTTAAAGCGTGTGTAAAAGTTACTTCGCACATGCATCAAACAATATCTATGCTTGATCTATCTTCCATCTTCATTAGCATATTGTAGTATGCCTACATGCCTGATAATGTAACAAGGGATGATACATTCAAATATATGTACGGATTTGATAGTATAGATACGAACCCTAAAATAGGTTAAAACCTATGAAGTTGAGTACCTTTCAGATATTCAAGGGTTCCACATCCTTCTTCTATGCACATTCACATTCACGTGTCAAATAATCTCGCTTTCATGAACGTAATAAGCGTATAGTGGTTGAGTTATATTTTTTACGTAATAAAATAATTCGTGGCACTATTCTTTTTACTTATGTCTCCCTCTTCGGATCAAGTTTCTAATATTTTCACAAAAGTCTTCGACAAACGTCAATTTAATGATCTCTTGTCCAAGTTAAAGGTTTGTCGTCCAATACTCCAACATGAAGGGGTATTACAGAACATGCAACTGTGTAATCTTATATGCCTTTATTTCTTTCCTTGTAAAGGCTGATTGCTTTGCATAATTTCCTTTGAGTGGCAGATTTTGTCCAAGAGGATCGATAGCAAATAATGCGTCAGTTACTATAGCTGATAGGAAGGTCATCTTCAATTGCAATTCGTATATACTGAACAATGCGGAATGAAAGTGGAATAACTTTCTCCTCAAAATAAAAATTCCTTCTACTAGCCACCTTCATATGCCACATAGATGTCCAGTCCAGTGTTTATGATCATTCGTTACTGAAGTCGGTAGTTGCAATTCGTGATGGCATCCCAATGTAGCCATGGAGATCTTCAATATGTGCAATCCCTAGCCAAAAGCTTGGATGCAAAAGTTGCACTTCAACTCCGATCCAATTTCATGAGTTTCGTAGATGATATAAATCATATATATTCAGCGTACTCTTAGATAGGAGAAACATGGCTTTGTTGGAAAAATTAGGTCTGGATGATATAGAAAATGATAAACCCTTGATCAAACCATAACACAACTAAGTTAAAGCACATAAAAATTAGAAGATAATATCAAAGAAGCAATTTTCATGTTTACTGAAATTTTCTTTGCTAATTCACAAGATATCATGAGAAATCACATGGATATGATACCTAAATAGAAAGAAAATGTGACAAACCTAGGAAGCAGCCTAGATGTCACAATGTTATTTTTCTTAAAGCAATTTTACATTTATCATTGAGGAAGGTAGACTACACGAAAAATGCCACCCAAGATATAATGACTTCTTATTTTCGTTTGCTCTACGATTAGAAGATTAAACTCGTCTATTTGAAGTGTTTAATATCATAGAAAGAAGAAATTCTTTGCGTTTTCACAGGAGTCTAAAAAAGGTTTTTTAAAGAGCATTTCAAATTATATCAAAGTATCTAGAAAGTATATTTTCAAAATCTTTTGATCATTATACTTATAGACTTTAACTCACAAAAAAAAAGTTAATTTGACAAATCTCCACAAAATTTAACTTTCAAAGTTAGCTTATGACCGTTCAAGTTTGAAAGGAGTTATCCAAAGTTGCAAAAGTTGCATCATTTCATCAAAAGACATCAGAAAATTATGTTGTCTGGTCTAAATGAATTTATGGTCGAATGCTTTGCCATTTATGGTGAAGTTTATCTTTTCTTCATCGGTGTAGTCATCCTCATCTTTGAATAGTGATTCTCCTTTTGAGTTGGTAATCATAGGAACTTCGATTCCTTTGACAACGGCTCTCCATATATCAAATCCACAGCCTTTCAAATGATTGATCATTTGAAATTTCCACAAAGAATAATTTCGGAATCAAACACAGGTGCTTTAGTGTTTGATCTTGATAAAAGTGCAGTTGGATTGGAAGTTGAGGTGTGAGATGAAGAGGTTGTCATTGTCATGATCTTTAACCTTGCTGCTTGCAAAGAAAGGCCAAGCAATCAATGTGAGGCTCTGATACCAATTGTTAGGTCCATAACACACTCTAGAGGGGGATGAATAGAGTGTGTTTGGTAATTTTGTGGAATTTTCTTGTGTGGCTTAACTCAAATGAAATTCAAAATCAAAGGAAGAATGGGAGATGAAAAACAATGAATGAGTACACCGGATATAGAGTGGTTTGAATCGTAAATGATTCTACTCCACTACCACTTTGTTGCCAAAGTGGATTTTCAATAACTACTCTTCTTATTAAAGTTAATAAGAACAACCACAACAGTACTTAAACTAACACCTTAGTGTAAGCAACCACAACAACAACTTCTTGCACAAAATACACTTGTGCAACTACAGCTCTAAGCAAAAACAATTTCTCTTATCTCACAACTTCAACAAAGTTCTCTTCAAGAACTTTCTCACAGTGAGTTGAAGGAAGTAGTAGGGATTCACACTTTCTTACTAGTCTAAACACAAGCAAGAGATCAAATATTTATGGTTCCCCTTGTGTTAGACTCTATATCTCTCAATATACAACCATGGAGAACAAAGAAAGTCTTAACAAGCTTTAAGCACTTTTATACATATGAGAGAAGTATACAACAATGAATAATGAAGCTTGATGATGGTGAAAGTGTGTATTTGCCTCATCCAAGCTTCATCCATTTATAGGAGATGTTCACCTCGGTTTTGAAGCCTCCACCATATCTTCAACTCCATCAAATGTCAAGATAATGTCCAAATAATCTTTAACCACCCTATGGAGTGATTTGATCCTCAATAGCCAACCTAGAATAGCTTAGACATTAATATAATAGTCAAGGAAGCATGTATTATGTTAGAGTAAAGTCCACAAGAAATTTGAGCAAGATTGGAAAGAGAAAACACCATGAATCTCCCTTGGATTTTATTCCAACGTTCATATTGAATTCTGGGGGACATCGATCGATCGAAGTGCTTGGGGTGAGAGATCGATGTCCTCCAGAAACTTTGCAGTTTTTAATCTGCTTAACATCGATCGATCGAAGTCTCCCTTGGAGAGACTGATGTGACATTGATCGATCTATGTTCCTTGGACTGAGAGATCGATGTTGGACAGAAACTTTTCTGTCTGACATCGATCGATCGAAGTCTCTCTTGAGAGAGACTGAAGTGACGTCGATCGATCGATGTCCTCAATCTGAGAGATCGATGTTGGGCAGAAACTGTTCTGCATGGCATCGATCGATCGAAGTCTCTCTTGAGAGAGACTGAAGTGACATCAATTGATCGATGTCCTCAGTCTGAGAGATCGATGTTGGACAGTAGAGTTCCAACCTCAACTATTTTTGACATGGTGTATTTTTCTCATTTTGCATCAAATCTCAAATGTAAATTTAACTTACTTAAAACATCTTTACATCATCAAAAGATTTTATATCTTAACAATCTTCCACTTTTGATGATTTCAAAACCATGATTCAAAAGATGTTTTCACTTTAAAAAATTTACATTTTAGCTAGCTAAACTTGACGTTTTACATCTCCCCCTTAGTCCATGCATCCTCATTACATAAATCATATCAAAAACTCCCCCTCAACATGTAATCTTCCCAAAATCAATAAGTACGATGACAATATTAAAATGCCTCCCTCAATCAAATTATGCATCAAATTTTATATTCTCAAATTTTTAACATGTGTACCAAAGTTTTAATAAACAAGCATTTTACATATTTCTTCAAGCAAGCATGCCCAAAATACTTATTCTCATACCATTTCCAATGTTATAACCTTATGCCAATATCAAGCAACTCATGCAACTCGCATCAAACAATGTCAAGACCAAGTAACTTCAATAACCAAAAACAACCATTAGCAACTTCTCATAGCAATGCCACCATGCCATGTCAAATACCAACTTATGCAACTTATGCCAAATACCAACTTCTCCCCCTTTTTGAAAACATAAAAAATAGCAAAAGAAAAGAGAATGAAGGATTAAAATATCATTAAGAAAATACGAAGTTTTGAGATACATAAGTAAACTCAACTTCTAAGCCAATCCTATAGCTACGAAGGGAATAGGGAGAACTAAGAACTCTACTCTTCATCGGAGGAGAAGCATAGTCCGGATAGAGCTGCTTTAAGTTTCGTCTTTAGTTTTTGATACTTGGACTTTTGAACGTTCAGCTCCGTTTGCAACGTCGTGACTTGAGTGTCGACCTTTGTTTCTAACGTCTTGACTCTATCCTGGAGTTTTTTGTATTCCTTCTCAAGATCATCAATGCGGACTGCTTTTTGTTTTGAGATCTTCTCCCCATTGATCAAGATAACGATGTAGATCGTTAATCTCCGCCTCCGCGTCAAATGGCAACTCCGAATCACTACCTTCCTCCATTGAAGCTTTTCCCTTGTCCACTCGGGAGGTAGGACTTGGTTGTGATGGAGGTTGTGTTTAGGGTTGAGATGGGGGTTCAGTGGGGGGCTCGGTGGGATGTGTTGGAGGGATAGGATCTTCGGCTAAGATATTTTCAGCTTCTTCTTCCTCTTGTTCATTTTGACCACCCTGCCGTTGCGCTTCTTTCCGTGACTTATTTGTTGAATGTTGGCCTTTGTGTAATAGTCTCGAGATGCTATTTTCTCCTCATATTTATCATTCAACTCCACATTTGACTGTCTTAGTAATCTATAAATGAGATTGCTATAAGGAAGGGCTTTGGATTTCTTAATTACCGCCTCCCACATATTTGTAAACACAATCTCTCCAAAATTTAGTTACTCCCTCATGGCTATACGATAGGCAATGTAAAAAATCTAAATTACTTTTGGCCGATTTACCATTGACACAAAACGTGACAATGGCAAGTAAAACTCGATAAACTAAAGGCATGTCATTCGTGTTTTTGGTGGGGTGGAAACCAAGGAAGGTTTTAGCTTCATCTTTGGATATTTTGTACTTGTAGTTATCCCACTTCCAAGGATCAAAATCATCAGCACCCTCATCAAGAACACCAAGAAGTTCATTTATTGTTTTGGAATCAAATGAAACAAGCTGACCTTCTATGACTGAATTTAGCGAAAAAGGCATGCCATTTAGGTACTCTACCCACATATTAGCATAAAACATTCTTGTGTATCGGGTGGACATGTAACTCATTTCCGATACATCCCAAACTAGTCTCTATTTTTGATCATCAAACTAATTGATGATCAGTCTCAACTCCTCATTGCTCAAAATATCCCCAATTTTGAGCAATTTCAATGGAATGGTGGACCTCTTATGGTCTTCCCATTCACTAAATAACCCTTGAGCTCTAATTGAAATGTAGGTGAACCTGTTTCTGTTGGCTCTTTTAAGGCATCCTTATATTCTCCAGTTTTGAGCCAAGGAAAGTTGTTCAGTGTAAGCTTTCCCCTTACCTCAGCTAACATGCTGTCTTGAGAGGGGGTTGCCTTCTTCCTTAACCCTTGTGTCCTGCACCCTGTTAGTACTTGAGGATGAGATTGTTGAGGCACATTCTCTTTCTCGTGAGATGTTTTCTGCCTTTTGGAAGAAGTTTACGTTTTTGGGACCATTTGGAGAGTTAGGGTACAAAATTTTTCAGAAAATGATGATAACAGTGATGGAATTTATGCAAGAAGTGATTGAGATTTAGAGAGATGAATATTGATGCACAAAATAGAGTGTGCTTGTCAGATTTGAGCAGTTCTGGCGGAAGTTGAGGGTTAGGGTTGCGGTTTTAGGAAGAAGAAAGTGAGGAAAGAATGTTGTTTTGCAGCTTTTAATGATCCTGCCCAAGATGACATTGATTGATTGACGTCTGAGACTTCGATTGATCGATGTCCTCCACTTCAATCGATCGATGTTTGATTTTACATCAGTCTCTGAAACAGCTACATAGATCGATCGATGTATGCTAAAATCTCTCTTTTTGGCAATTTTGACCCTCTAACCATTGTTTATCATTCCTAATCTTGTTCTAATTTATTCGAATGTCTCAGTAGGGAGGGATTTGGTAAAAATATCCGCTAGCTGGTCATTGGTTGGAACAAATTCAACGCATACTAATCCTTTTTGAATGCAATCTTTTATAAAGTGATGCCTCACTTCAATATGTTTGGTCCTATTATGATGAACCGGGTTTTGTGCTATACTTATGGCTGATGTGTTGTCACATAAGATTGGGACTTTAGCAAACTTAACATTGTAATCATTTAAGGTGTTGATCATCCAAAGTAATTATGCACAACATGAAGCGGATGATACATTTTCGGATTCGGTCGTTGAAATAGACACAATATTTTGTTTCTTGGAGAACCAAGAAACTAAGAAATCTCTAAGGAATTGGCATGTCCCGGAGGTTCTTTTTCTATCGACTAGGTTTCCGGCTTAGTCGGAGTCACTATACCCTCTTAAGTCAAAACAACCATTTTTGGGATAAAACAACCCAAAGTTCAAGGTTCCTTTCAAGTACCTAAAGATACGTTTAATGGCAACTAGATGCGATTCCTTAGGCATAATTTGAAATCTAGCACATAAGCGCATAGCATGCAAAATATCCGGTCTACTAGCGGTCAAATAGAGTAAACTACCAATCATACCCCTATATTTGGTTACCTCAACCGGCTTTCCTTTTTCATCTTTTTCAAGCTTTGTAGTGCTCATTGGTGTGCTCACACTTCTTCCATCCTCAAACTTGCATTTCTTGAGTAAATATTTTGTGTACTTTGTTTGAGATATGTATACTCCATCTTGAGTTTGCTTGATTTGAAGACCAAATAAGTAATTGAGTTCACTCATCATGCTCATCTCAAATTCTCTTCCATCAATTTTGCAAAATGATCACAAAGAGAATCATTAGTAGCACCAAATATAATATCATCTACGTAAATTTGAAACAAGCAATTGATGGTTTCCTTGTTCTTTAATAAAAAGAGTAATGTCGACTTTTCCTCTTGAAAACTCATTTTCAAGTAGAGAGTTACTTAATCTTTCATATCATACCCTAGGAGCTTGTTTAAGTCCATAAAGAGCCTTTTTGAGTTTAAATACATGATTTAGATAATCATGATTTGCAAACCCCGGTGGTTGAGCTACATATACCTATTCTTGAATTATTCCATTCAAGATTGCGGATTTCACATCCATTTGATATAATTTGAAATCCTTATAGCATGCATATACTAATAGCATCCTAATAGCTTCTAACCTAGCTACGGGGGCAAAGGTCTCATCA
Source organism: Eustoma russellianum (assembly GCA_036186865.1). Taxonomy (NCBI): domain Eukaryota; kingdom Viridiplantae; phylum Streptophyta; class Magnoliopsida; order Gentianales; family Gentianaceae; genus Eustoma; species Eustoma russellianum. Next base: position 34,250,041 of record AP025049.1, on the reverse strand, counting down.
TAGTCTATGTCTTCTTCTTGTCTATATCCTTGAGCTACTAACCTAGCTTGTTTCTAGTTATGTTTCCTTTATCCTCCATTTTGTTTCTAAATACCCATTTAGTGCCAATTATAGGGTGATCACGAGGTTTAGCCACTAATTCCCAAACATCACTTCTTTCGAATTGATTTAGCTCTTCTTGCATGGCTAATACCTAATCTTCATCATTGATTGCCTCTTTTATATTTTTAGGCTCAACTTGTAAAATGAAGGCGTTTTCATTAAATATTCTTCTTGTCATTATGCCTTAACTTGTTTCACCTAGGGTGATCTTTCTTATATTTATATGAATCTGGTAAATTTGAAGTGTCTCCTCCCACTTCTTCATCTTCAATTTTAGGTTCAAGTGGATCAATCCTAAGGTCAATGAAAATATTCCCTTTTGGATTCTCAAATTTTTCTATGTGGCTTACTTCAATTATTTCCTCATCATCATCATCATTTATGCATGGTTCATCCTCAAGAAGTTTACTAAACTTAACATGAATTGACTCTTTAACCTTCATACACCTTTTGTTATATACTCTAAATGTCTTGCTATTTTAAGCATATCCCATAAAGATTCCTTCATCCGCTTTGAATTCGAGTTTATCCAAGTTATCTTTGGTGTTAAGTATAAAACATTTGCAACCAAATACATTGAAATAACCAATATTTGGTACTCTATCTTTCCAAAACTCATAAGGAGTCTTTTTGAGAGATGGTCTCAAGTAAACTCTATTGATTACATGACAAGCGGTGTTTACTGCTTTGGCCCAAAAATACTTGGGTAGCTCAAATTCATTTAGCATAGCTCTACTCATTTCTTGAAGTGTTCTATTTTTCCTTTCCGCAACACTATTTTGTTGAGGAGTTCTTAGAGCCGAGAAATTGTGTCCATACCCTTTGGATACACAAAATTCTTGAAACTCACCATCAAACTCTCCACCTCTATCACTTCTAATTTCTTTAATTGTGTCTTCTTTTTAATTTTATAATCTTCTACAAAGTTTTATAAACTCTTGGCATGCATCATTCTTTTTAGCTAAAAACATGACCCAAGTGTACCTAGAGAAGTAGTCTACTACCACAAAGGTGTAATGTTTTCCACCTAGACTTGCGATACCAATATCCCCATACAAATCCATATGAAGTAATTGTAGAGGTTTGGTGGTGGAGATTTCACTTTTGGGCTTGAAACTTGTTTTAACAAGCTTTGTCTTTTGACAAGTGTCATATAAGCCACGGTCTTCGAAATTCAATTTTGGATGACCTTGGACCTTTTCATTTTTGCAAATCTCTTTGAAATTTTTAAAACTAATATGTCCAAGAAACATTTTGTGGTATCCAATCATGTGTGCTAAATTTATAAACATCATTTTTTCTTATAGCCTCAAAAACAATCTTATCATTATTTTTCACAATGCATTTTCTTTTCACAAATTCAACTTGAAAATTAGCATCACATAGTTGGTTAACACTTATAAAATTATATTTAAGCCCTTCTACATATAATACGTTATTAATAGTGAAAGAAAAGTTACCGATTTCTCCATGTCCAAGGATTTTGGCTCTCTCATTGCCAAAATGCACCGTTCCACCATCTTGAAGCTTGAGCTTGGTTAACAAAGTTTTGTCTCCTGTCATGTGTGTTGAACATCCACTGTCCATGAGTCATTTTGTTCATTCTTCTTTGGCTACTCCATTTATCTTAAGAGCGTACAAAACAAAGAGATTTATGCATTGATACCCTTTGATAGTTGGGTCCTTTAGGGTTAGCTTGTAGACCCTTAGGCTTCCAAACATACATACTACCAAATCTAGCTTTACATGCACTCTTCACATGTCCTACTTTGTCACAATTAAAACAAGTGGGTACATGCCTTGGTTTATAAGATGATGAATCATGTGTTTTTCTCTTATTTGCCTTTTTCTTTAATGACTTAGACTTAGTAGAAGAATGTGATGAATTAAATCCTAAACCGGATTTATCGTTTCTAATTCTTTGGATTCCAAGTAATTGGTCTAGATTATTTTTACCATTGGTTAGTCTTTGTAAGTCTAATCTTAGACTCTCACATTCTTTCCTAATTTTCACATTTTCAAGAGCTACGGTTTTATGCATGGTGAGTATGATGTCATGATCTTGAAACATCAAAATATTCTTATCATGCAAGCTCTTTTTTTCTAATATGCGTTTTTAAAATTCTTTCTTCAAGTGTTTATATTTTAAATTCAATGTTTCAAAATCATCTCGCAAATTAGAAGAGTTAGAGTTTACCTTTAGGTCATTCTCAATTGCCATGAGACAAGTATGTTGTGCTTTTGGATTCTCAAATATTGCAACAAGTTCAACATATTGGTCTTCACTTTCTTCTCCTACCTATTTGGAGAGGAGATCATCCGACGTGGTTACCTCCGCATTAAGGGCTTTCTTCTTTTGAGAAAAGACCTTCTTTTCTTGCTTTTGCAGCTACTTTTCGTGGCAATCGGCAATGAAGTGACCAGGTCGACCACACCTGTAGCAATTTTCACTTGCTTCTTTTTCTATGGGTGGCCTCTTGAAAAAATTTCTTGCTTGAGCCTTATTTCTTGTTTCCATTCTTCTAAACTTTCTTATTAGAAGAGCAACTTTCTCATCCGATTCATCAGACTCTATCACCAATTCTTTATGTGATGCTTGTGCGGGCTTGATAGGGTTCATCCTATTTTGTTCATCAATAAGGATTTCATGAGTAAGAAGATTACCGGATAGCTCATCAAGAGTAAGAATCTTCAGATTCTTTGATTCGGTAATAACGGTGACTTTAGGTGTCCATTCTCTTGGCAAAGAGTTGAGGAGTTTTGAGACAAGGTCTTCATTTGAGATTTTCTTGTCCACCATGGAAAGTTGATTCACTATTCATGCAAATCGGTCGATTGTCTCCTCAATCTTTTCACCGCTCTTCATCTCTAACATTTCATATTCCTTCATTAGCATAAGTCTTTTGGCCATTCTTACTTACTCAATCCTTTCATGTATCATTTCAAGCCTTTTCCATGCTTCATTGGCTATTTCAAGACCTTGGAGCCTTATGAGCTCGGTGGTGGTAAGAGCACTTGAAAGAATATCAAATGCTTTGCCATTTATGACGAAGTTTATCGTTTCTTCATCGGTGTAATCATCCCCATCTTTGAACATTGATTCTCCTTTTGAGTTGGTAATCATAGGAACTTCGATTCCTTTGAAAAGGGCTCTCTATATATCAATTCCACAGCCTTTCAAATGATTGATCATGCAAAATTTCCACAAAGAATAATTTTGGGCATCAAACACAGTGCTTTAGTGTTTGATCTGAAAATAGTGCAGTTGGCTTGGAAGTTGAGGTGTGAGATGAAGAGGTTGTCATTGCCATGATCTTTAACCTTGCTACTTGCAAAGATAGGCCAAGCAATCAAGGTTAGGCTCTGATATAAATTGTTAGGTTCGTAACACACTCTAGAGGGGGCAAATAGAGTTTGTTTGGCAATTTTGCGGAATTTTCTTGTCTGGCTCAACTCAAATGAAATTCAAAATCAAAGCAAGAACGGGAGATAAAAAATAATAAATAAGTACACCGGATATAGAGTGGTTCGAATTGTAAATGATTCTACTCCACTACCACTTTGTTGCAAAGTGGATTTTCAACAACTACTCTTCTTATTAAAGCTAATAGGAGCAACCACAATAGTACTTACACTAGCACCTTAGTCTAAGCAACCACAACAACAACTTCTTGCACAAAACACACTTGTGCAACTACAGCAACTACAGCTCTAAGCAAGAACAATTTCTTGCTATCTCATAACTTCAACAAAGTTCTCTTCAAGAACTTTCTCACAGTGAGTTGAAGGAAGTAGTAGGGATTCACACTTTCTCACTAGTCTAAACACAAGCAAGAGATCAAATATTTATGGTTCCCCTTGTGTTAGACTATCTAACTCTCATTATACAACAATGAAGAACAAAGAAAGGCTTAACAAGCTTTAAGCACTTTTACACATATAAGAGAAGTATACAACAATGAATAATGAAGCTTGATGATGGTGAGAGTGTGTATTTGCCTCATCCAAGCTTCATCCATTTATAGGAGATGTTCACCACGTTTTTGAAGCCTCCACCATTTCTTCAACTCCATCAAATATCAAGACAATGTCCAAATAGTCATTAACCATCCTATGGAGTGATTTGATCCTCAATAGTCAACCTAGAATAGCTTAGACACTGATATAATGGTCAAGGAAGCATGTATTATGTTAGAGTAAAGTCCACAAGAAATTTGAGCAAGATTGGAAAGAGAAAACACCATGAATCTCCCTTGGATTTTGTTCTAACGTTCATAAAAATTTGAATTCTGGGGGACATCGATCGATCGAAGTGCCTGGCGTGAGAGATCGATGTCCTCCAGAAACTTTACAGTTTTAAATCTGCTTGACATCGATCGATCAAAGTCTCCTCTGGAGAGACTGGTGTGACATCGATCGATCGATGTCTCCTTGACTGAGAGATCGATGTTGGACAGGATCTTTTTTGCCTGACATCGCGATCGAAGTCTCTCTTAGGAGAGACTGAAGTGACATCGATCGATCGATGTCCTCAATCTGAGAGATCGATGTTGGACAAAAACTTTTCTACCTGACATTGATCGATCGAAGTCTCTCTTGGGAGAGACTGAAGTGACATCGATCGATCGATGTCTTCAGTCTGAAAGATCGATGTTAGAAAGTAGAGTTCCAATCTCAACCATTTTTGACATAGTGTATTTTTCTCATTTTGCATCAAATCTCAAGTGTAAATTTAACTTATTTAAAACATCTTTACATCATCAAAACATTTTATATCTTAACACTTTTTACATATTTTTATATAAATTTGGAGCACTTTCAAAAGAACTTGTATGTGCCTTTTCCAAGAATCTCTCACATGATCCAACATTTATTTAAGAACATCGTGAGAAATTATAAGCTAGCCTCTCTGATATTAAACAAAGATAAAACACATAATGGATATGATGACTTGCATTTTGAATAAACGGTTAGTACAAGTGGAGTTATAAATAGAAATAAGTGATGTAGACGTCTTGTATCATATTTCACTACTCAAGCTCAATATGTTTTCATAGATATCTCTAATTTCTTGACATTTTCTATAATTTCTATGTGATTTTTTTTTTGACGATTCAACCTCCAAAGTTTGCTAAAATGGAGAACAAAAAGTATCAAAGGAATGACAATATAGATTCCTTGATAGAATTTGACTATTTCAAATCTATCATCATTCCCAAACAAAAATTGCTCTCAGGTTGTTGGAAAATTTAGGTATGGAAGACATGGAAGATGAAAACTCTTAATCAAATTACCACATAACTAAGCTAAAGTACGTAGAAACTGAAAGAGAACATCAAAGAAGCAATTCTCAATTTTTCTTAATTTTTTTTGATAATGCGCAAGATAGTAGGAGAATGGTATAATTTCTAAACAGAAAGGAAATGAACAAAGAGAGGAAATAGTCGAGACGTAACAAATGTTATAGCAATTTTGGTCCACTATTGAGCAAGATAGACTGCGTGACAAATGTCTCACATGATATGTGGCTTCTTCTTTTCATTTGCTTTACGAAAGAAAGATTAAACTTTGTCGATTTAAAGTATTTAATATCAGAGGAAAAAGAGAAATCGAGGAAAAATCTGTAGTTTTTCACAAGAATATCAAAAAGGGTTTTCAAAGAGCTTTTTCAAAGTATATAGAAAGTATATTTTCAAAACCTCTTCATCTTTATGTACAGACTTCAATCCTCTCTGAAGAAATTGACTTCTAAAGCTTGATTGAAGGGATGTGTCTCAAGTATCTATTATTTCATCCAAAGACAACCAAAAATTTTGCTAGCTGCATCGATGGAACGTTCAGTCACTTTTTTCGAATGCTGGATACGAAATTTTGAACATGTAACTCAGAACTTATCAATAAACTCTGGACTGAACGTTTGACAAACGGCTTCACCGAATATTTGGTGAAACATTTAATCATTGGACAGAAACTTTAGAATCAAACCAAACTCAAAAATCATCACCGAACATCAGTCTCACTCATCAAAATTTTAATCACTTCAGAATTCTAAGAATTTAGATTATTTTCTCATTCAACCAATCCAAGTTTCACTTCATTCTTCAATCAACCTTCATACATGTTTTTATATAAATTTGAAACACTTTCTAAAGTACTTTCATGTGCTTTTTTTAACAGACTTGGCGCTCACCAGATATCTAGGTCTAAACTCACTCTGGTATAAGGAGTTAATAACAACGCCTAAACACCTACAGATACCAAGATTCAAACATACAACTTCAGATACAATCTATCACTCTAAATATTTTTTGAGTTACACTCTGGGGGCTCTCCAGCCGAAAGGTTAGAAGAGGTATAAGGTGAGTAGGGTATGTTTGGAACAAGCATCTGGCATTTGTGAATGCTATATATAATACCTAGCTTCTCTGTTATTTAATTTCAAATAGTATATAACTTTTAGTTTATACACTCTACGTCATTACGTCACACAACATCACATTTCAAAATATTTTTGAATGCAACGTCATTAGACATCACATCTCTATGTTTACAGCTAAAATAAGAGAGATAATTAAGGAACTTTAGGGTGCAATAATTTTGGAGTGACTTTCAGTAATGATATGCCAATGAAAAAACTGATTAAAATAACGCCTATAATCTACGGGTGTCGTCATGCAAACGGAATCATCTGCCTTTATTGTCATTAATGAGGACAATGGAAGGAATCAAAAGCAATTATAAATTTGAAGATGAAGCAGGTAGGGTTTCATGGAAGCAACCTAGGTCATGTTTTCAATAAATTTTCTAAATATAATACAACCACCATCATACTCTATAGATTCCAACAACAGCAAAAGCTATCGCTAGATTCTGGAAAGGGTGAGATACAGACAAAGAATACATCTATCTCAAAAGATGAAGAGCTTGCATCCAATCAAACTTCCAACTCTATATGTACATACATCGATGACACAATAATAGGTTATATAACTGAGAGCTACGAGCTGATCTTCCATGCTACTAAACTTGTAAGTTTGTTTTCACTATATAAAATTAGCCTTAAGCTTATTAGAGACCAAAGAATAAGGGTAACTGCTTAACATAATTATTTAATATATTGCATAAGGATATGCTTGAATGTTGTCAGTATCTGTATGATTTCGGAAATTTTTATTTCGGATGATGTGCATTTGGATTTTTTTTCAAAACATTTATCAGTTCATGTCAAAGTGAAACATGTTTCTGTAAACTAAATAGAATAGTCCATCTACTTCGTATGCTAGTCAGTGACCCTGATTAGTATCTGGCTTTTTAATAACTAAGAGAAAATAAAATCCAAAATGCCCCCCCCCCCCAGTCCCTAGATAATAATTAAAAATACTAAAGATGATAGAAACTATACTAGTCACTTTGTTTTGTTTCCTTATAAGTTAGTTGTTCGACAGGGGAAATTTAATCAGTGTTTATTTAATTGATACAAATCCAACGGCAATCCAATAAATAGACGATGTGTTTTAGAGCAAAGAAGCTGTCAACTAATTACTTAACTTTTGTTGGTAACTCTAATAGTCCCTTGTACAAATTTAGAGTAAGACTATATATCAGAATACAAAGCGATCTCGATTCTTTTTGGATCCTACAAAAACGCAAAAACTTAATACACCGCAAAACTCTTAACATAAAACATAAGAAAAAGGTCATATTTGTACTCATTAGGTAATATAAAACCACGCAAAAAGTCCAGACACTGGTCGATACATGTTTTTGTTGTAGTTCATATATTCTATGTGCTTGTTTGCTTTTTTATTCACTTTTGACTCTTCCCACATTTTTAATGCGCTGAAAAGAAAAGCAGCCAAAAAGGTGAGGGTCAAACTTGGATTTCTGCAATCCCCTTTTGAAGGAAATTCAGTCGAAAAATTACCCGGAGTCTAGACAGGTGATGTCACGTCATTTGGATCTATCGTATATGAGGTCTTGTACATGATTGATGATTCTCATATTTGTCCATAGGACACATGGGATTTGTTCTTAAGCGAAAACCAAGTTTGATTTAGTTTCAACTAAAACAGTAAGATTTTAATTATGTTCGGTTTATGTTTTGTATCATCAAAAACAGTAAGATATTGAAGCATCAAATCCAAAATGGATTCAGGATGGGAGGCTACATGGGTAAAATTGGATGTAAATGTTGTTCCTCTGAAAAGAAGTTGAATTCCTAACCACATCTGCAAAATATCGTATGCATAGTTTTGTGAAAAGTATAAATCCAAATATACACTTTAGCGAACAACACATAAAGCTTATCTTGTTGTGCAAATCCATCAAGAATATAAATCCAAACAACTAGTAGAATTCTAACTCTCAAACTATGGATCATCTGAGGGCGGACCTTGAAGCAACTGATAAGGTTGTTGGTTTGTGACTTTGAGGTCATGGGTTCGAGCCGCGAAACAGCCTCTTGCATAAAATGTAAAGTAAGGCTGTGTACATCAGATCGCAAAATGATATGGCCCCTCCTCAAACTATACACAAACACAAGAGCCCAGTACACTGTGAACATCCTTTTAAACTATGGATCATCTAAAAGGTTGTTGTTACAATTGCGAATTTTTTTCCTTTTTTCCTTCTAGAGATTTAGTAATGAAGAGAGATCCCTTTCAGAAATTTTCCTTGGCCCAGCAAACCGAGCCGAGGAGGGGATTTAGAAATAGTTAAAAATTCTCAACTGCAATATTGCTTATTGATTATTTACTAAGGACAATTTAAGACACCTTTTTGCTCATTTTACAATGAATGGACCAATGATTTCCTAATTAAAAATCCTAAAAAGGAGATTTGTCCTAGGCTTTTCTCAGTCATCTTCTTCTCTCTAAACCCCACAAAATATATCACACCCCCTCACTGCTAAACATCATCAATGGTTGAAGAGTCCCAGAGCATAGCTAATTTGGTATTCGGGTTGGAATATGTTTCAAGAGGTCAAAAGTTTGATTCCAAAGACACGCATATTATGGATGTTCCACTGCTGCTAGGCGAATACCTGATTTGCGGGGAGACACCTTGTGTTAGTCACTGCATAAGTCATCACCCAATCTAAAAGGTTGCTGCGTTCCTAATTTGCATCCCCCATAATGTTCTTTGGAATTAAAATAGTGGGGACCTTCAGAAACAAGGTATGACCTTTTGCTCCAACATCAATGGGGAAGAAAACAAGAGATTTTTTTAAGTGGAAAGGCACCAATAGTGAAATATTGAGATGGAAGGCTTTCAAGGCTTTGATCATTGCTCAGATAACTAGTGGTTCTCTCTATTTTCTTTTCTTTAGTATTCAAGTTTTTATTTATTCATGAAGCATATGGTATGTCAGTAGTGATGAAATATAAAAGAAAAATTTTTATGCTTATATTAGTTCAGCAAAAATTATGATTTATAATTTTGTATCTTGAATATGAAAGAAAATGAATATGGCAGGAAATTTTGAAAGGCAGAAGGTTCATGCATTATAATAAAAGCAATACTCTCCTTTTACAAAAATACAAAGATTTCTAGAAAAGACTGAATAAAAAAAAGGTTTTCGGACAATTTTTCGAATAAAGAAAAGAAATTTCGGAGAATCGTTAGAATCATCAGCAATGAGGGTCCGAACATATTTTCCACTTGTTGCATTTCCACCGTAGAAACAAAACTTAGTGAAATAATATATTATAGTTACAATTAGTATGTCACTCACGTCCCTCGACTATCAGTAATATTTTTGTGTTATAATTATTTTGAGTTAAATTGTATTTGATTTAAATTTTGTCTAAAAAAGTTTGGTTAATTAAATTACACATAGTATAATAGTAAATATGCAATATAGTGTCTCTTTTGAATTTTGTAACGGGTTCTTTAATATGATCTAATTGAATTTATAGATAATGTTTTTGTTTTATCAAAAAATTATTTGTCTCATATAGTAAAAAGTATGTTTAAGAAAAGAGTTACGTTAGAAAAATATTTATAGAATATATACAATTTCAAACATGTTACAAACATGCAAACAAGTGCACAAAATATTTAATGTTCAGATTTACTATTTGCATGCATGTCCACCTTGAACCAAATAATTTTGTGGTACGTATTTTTAAAGACCGAAAAATAGATCTCGTAGTTTAAAATGACCGGGACTCCTCTATTTTCTAGGTAATTTCCCTCGAATTGTTTTTTTCTTGGTTAGAATTGCCTACAGTATAAGAGAAAATGTTGAATTGTTTATATTTGTGTTCTTGAATTTGTCCGTAAATATATTTGAGTTTTAAAATATTCACAAACAGATGGGTAAAATAGAAGCTTTCAAACAAAATTCAAACTTTGAAAAATGAAATAAAATAAGATCAAAGGAGTGCATATTTTTGGGATTTGAATTTGGCATAAGGATAAAGTTTATTTCATTTTTCTAATAAGAACAAGAGTTCGAATCTTATCGTTGAACAGGAATGTGCGATAATATATAAACAAACATGTCGTTCGAGTTTCAAGTGGAAAAGAAGGCATTCTTCTTAGCTCAAGCAAAAAATTAAACATGAAAAACAATTGTTTGGAATCTCAATAACATAAAAATTAATGGTTCTTGGGCTTCAAGATATGAAGATAACTGTGAAGAAGGGGTGCAATCAACGAAACTTCTAATATCAAAACCCCTTCAAATTGGCTATTGACAATTATAAATGACACGTCATCTCTTAGATAATCAAATCTCCATAGTCACTGGTCAACGCCTTGATCCATAATCTTCTTCCCAAAGACACCCCAATATACGCCCTCCCCACAAAAGCAAAGAAAATTAAAAAATGAATTACACTTAATCAAATTTTACGATGATCGATGATTAACTATTAGTCTTATTAACAAATAAAATAAGATATAATTGACGTTTAACAATAGCTAGTGTATAAAACAAAAAGGTCGTCTTATTATGATACTTTATAAGAGTTCTTTATAAGAGTTGATAAATACGTAGTAAGTTTTACTCGTTGACTATAATAAAATTTCCCTATACACAATCATGTGCCAAAGCTACTCAAATATTCAAAACCTTTTAGAAGGCTCTAGAGTGTAGACCATCAACAATTTCTCATATAAAACGCCCTCCTCCTTTGCCCGCCACACACAATCTCATAATCCCATTTTAATTCCCTCTGTTTCTTTCTCTTCTTCACATTTCTTAATTCCTCCAAATACCTCTAGCAACAACCTAGGCAGCAACAATCATAGCAAGATGGGAACTATGATAGGTCATGTGGCACCAGGATTTGGCTTCTTTCTTATTGGATTTTGGCATTTAATCAATCATATTAAGCTCCATTCTCTCCACCCCAAAACATACACTTCCCATCCATGGTTTCCCACCTCAAGAATCAAGTACTTGGAGCTTTTCTTGATCATGGGAGGCTGCTTAGCCTCCATATCCATGGAACTGTTCATTGGTCCTGATAGGCATCAACCATTGGACCCTGATGGCACCATCCCTTCTAATCATCTACACAACTTTGAACACTCCAACATCTCCATGACTTTCTTGGTCTATGCAGTTTTCTCTCTAATCCTAGACAAAGTTCAGCCCCTTTCTCAACATGGGCTCACCCAAATGCTTGGTGCCATTGCTTTTGCTCAACAACTTCTGCTTTTTCATCTACACTCTGCTGACCATATGGGAGTTGAAGGCCAATACCATTGGCTACTCCAAATTGCAATCTTTGTGTCACTTTTCACTACCCTTTTGGGCATAGGGTACCCTAAGAGCTTCTTGAATAGTTTTATAAGGTCTTTTAGTATTATGCTCCAAGGTGTTTGGCTTATTGTCATGGGGATCATGCTTTGGACACCTGAATTTATACCTAAAGGATGCTTTTTGAACTTGGAAGAAGGACATCAAGTTGTGAGATGCCATAGTCATGAGGCTCTTGAGAGGGCTATATCATTGGTAAATATTCAGTTCAGTTGGTATTTAATTGGACTTACTATTTTTACAATGTCTATTTATGTTGTTCTTGTCAAAGTGTACCCTGAAAAAGTTGAATATGAACCATTAACCAAATTTGAAGTGGAAGATGAGGAGAAAGATGATCTTGAAGCCCAGAAAAGGATTAAGAGTTTTCTTCCTCGAGGTAAATCATTTGAACCTTCAGATATGGAAAGGTAAAAGAAATCAAAGGTGGACAAGAAAGGAAGAGGATGCTTGGTTTGGTGTGTATAAAAAACTTAGGTTTGTGCTTGAAGAATTGTTTAAGTTTTAGTTACTCAAAGCAATATGACTGACAAGAAAAACAGAGGAAATTTCCTCTGGTCAGTTTAGATTTAGTTGTGATTAGCATGAAAGAAAAATTCTTATAGGATGATGTATTTGTTCGTCTTGTATTTAGTTGCACGAATGTGTACTTTTATGTTTATATTTGTGATTGGAGCTACGTCCAAAAGCTTCTCTGTCCGATAAGTAGTTATACTTTCTTGATATGAAGTTTTGTAAGTATTATTAAATTTTTAGTATATATAGTCGAGGGTCTTACTGAAACAAACTTTCTATCCTTTAGGATAAAAGTGTTGGAGGTATTGAAATGAGTTGGGAAAAGTTTGGGCAAATGGGTTTGTCAAAAGTTGACAACCACCATATTTTGAGCTTAATTATGATTAGTGTTCGTTAATCAAAAACGAAAACTAATAATTTCTATATTATCTACGTAACAAGTAGATGACTTTAGGCTTTTGAATCACTCGATTCCGATACTTGGTGAATGAGAAATTAATGCTCAAAGTTGGAGTAAAATTGGAAGGAAATTGGGAAAAATGGTGATGTGGCCTCTTGAGGAGTGGACACATCACCCTAAGTGGAATACCGCATTGGCCATTTGAGATGAAAAGGCCACCATATATAGTTTTAGTTGGAGCTTTCTAAAATGTGCCCTTGGGGTATGAGAAGTTTTTGACGGAGTCAGGACGCATCTCAGGCAAGGTGCACCACACGCGCGCGCCGCAGCCACTGCGCGTCCGGCTAGCCCGGCTCGTGGCTCGTGGGTTCGTGGGTCTGGCTGATTCTTGTCTTTTTGGAGAAATTTCCTTTTACATTTTTCCAGAAAAATAAATCAAGCGATCTAACGGTTGAAATATTTTTGATCATAACCGTTGCAAGATCTAACGGTGTAGATCGTAGTCTACACATATTATGATCTAACGGCTGAGATCATATCTGGCAGCGATTTCTTTATCTAGATCTAACGGTTGTGGATCGTAGTCTACACGGATTATGATATAACGGCTGAGATCGTATCTGGCAGCAGTTTCTTCATCCGACGGTCTACGTTTAAAACTGCTGCGGTTTACGATCTAACGGCTGTGAATGAAAACCGTCTGATCCAACGGCTGCGGTTTAATCTGGAGATTAACCGTCTAATCCTTCCCGCCTATAAATAAAACGACTCCTTTCTTCCCAGAACCACTTCGATTTCACTGTTTTTTTCTCTTTCCATTTTCGATTGTTTGCATACTGCTACTACACTGTTGTTACGTTTCCAGTTCGAGAAATCAGAGCATCCCACAGGTTCGCTGAGTTCTTTACGTTGCTGTGCCGCTTCATATGAACTGTTATCCGTTGTATTCTGGGAGACGTTTGCTGTTTCTGGTTGGGCACTTCGTACCGGAGCAAATCGTCTTAAGGACAGAGTCCTTAGACTTGCCTCGATTCTGCTTGCATTTTGTCAATTTACACACAAACGCACACAGTACACTGCAGTTGATTACAGATTCTAACAAAAAGTATTCTTTGATTGTCTCTCACCATCCTCAGAGCTTGGAGATGGCTTTTGCTGTATACATGTATGATGGTTGGTGGTTGGTATTAAATTATTTAGAATCGGCATAAAATATTGCTCCTGTTTCTAATGTACTAGGGATTTGGGAGGGGAAGAAACACTAACCTGAGAAGTTAGCTTTCTCTTACATACTTCAAAGAACTAGGTTGAATTTTTTTTTATACATCGGTTCAGTTGATTTAATTGAATTAGACTAATTTCAGTTATATGGCATCTTGGTTTTTTACTTCATAATTTATTAATACAATATTAGTCTTTCCAAAACACATATTTTACGAAGATAAATGGACACGAAGAAACTTTTCTTTAACTTTTCTTTTTTAGAAACTGCAGAAATATATTAACACTTATAAATAAAAATAAAAATAAAAGTTATTTCAAAATGATGGAATAACTTTCACGAAAAGAAGGATACAATTAATACGGCATATTTTGCTGAAATCGGTGTGCCTTGTAGCAAGGATAAAAAGGATTCAATTAATAAATAGGTGTAACTTTCAGCAAAAGGCCATCATCATCCATTTCATTTTTGCATTTATTTTAATCGCAAGCTTTTTTTTATTAATGTCTCCATTCGAATACATGTTCTTAATTGTAATGAGAAACTTTGTTATGTAGACTCAGTGTTTGGATCCCCACAATTGTCCTACGTGGAACTTCTTTTGTCTCTCAAACCAACTTTTCAAGTGTGAAAAGGTGTAGAAAATTTATTTGGAGATCTCACTCTTTCTTTTTTAATTATTCTTCTAAAAGTACTTTATAAAAAAATATACACGGATGTATGTAGTATAGGTTCGATATATTACGCATTTATGTGTGGTTTTTATAAAGTATTTTTGTTTAGAAAGAGGATCTAGGAGCAGAGAATTTATTTAAAAAAATCTTGGCCGAAATTCTACAATTTCTTGGAAAAGTTTCTACTTTTTTTTTTATATGTAGCTCAAGAAAAAGTTCCTACTGCTCTTTTATGTAGATGGATATTATGCATATTCGTGAAATATTGCGTAGATTTCATTGAAAACTATATCGTTTAATGAAGAGCATGTCTTTTCTCGCCAATTATTCGCGTTTGAGTGGGAAAAAATTTCTCGGTGTACGAGGCTCATACGTTTATGCAGAGTCAAAAGAGAGATCGGATCGTTTTTGCGATCTGATGTATACAGTCTTACTTTACACTTTTGTGCAAGAGGCTGTTTCCGCAGTTCAAACACATGACCTCAAAGTCACAAAACATCAACCTTACCGGTGGTTGAAGACCCCTTCAAGTTTGAGCCAACATATTTCCCATATTATTTATGTAAAATGATACCAATGAAAACAATCCAAAATCAGAAATCGGATATTCAAAAGCATACACTTCCCGACAACTTGACTTACACCCTTACGCATCATTGCCAAAGGGATTACGTTACGTACCATGTAAGCTAATTAAGGATTAGCCATTTTAATTACTTAATCTTAATGGCGTCTATGATGGCTAAAACATTTTTAAAGAATCGATTTAACGTATTGATTGAGGCTGCTTCAATAAAAAAATTAAAAGAAAAAAAAAGAAAAATGAAGAAGAGAAACGTGTTGATTGAGGCTAACAAATAAGATTGGTGTTGACCACGAGGTAATCCAGCGTTGGAAAATTTTATGTATTAGATATTATAATTACCAAGTTACATTTAAATAACTATTATTATTACTAGCATTACGCCAATAGCCCCTAATTAAGTTGGTTAAGTATCAATTTCTTATCTCAAATATTCGAATTCAAGTCACTTGCTAAAACTTTCTTTCTTATCCTCTTAAACTACGTATCTTAATATTGATTCAGTCTCTTTTCCACTTACTCATTTCTCATCTAGCTAACGATTGAATAAGATAAAGTCTCCACTTACTTTTTCTCATCTAGCTCACTGATTGAAGAGAGGAAAAAAAGAATAACATTGAGAAACACGAAATTCCTAACTGATATTTACATAGTAAGTACTTTATGTCAGACCTGTATAGCACCACTAGAAGGGTGTTGAATACACCACAAAAAAAAGACATATCGCGACAGACAAAAGTCGTCGCTATGTCGTCGTTACAGACATTTAGCGACGAAATAGCGACGAAAAAAGTTGGTCGCGATACGGCTTGTCGCAAAGTGAATTTCGTCGGTGAAGCGTCGCTATATTGGGACGGAAAAATTTCGTCGGTGTTACGTCGCAAAATTGCGACGAAAAACTGTCAGTTCTGCGACCAGATACTGCCGTCGTTGTTTCGTCGGTGTATGTTTTCGTCGCTATTTTATAATTTTTTATTTTTTTATTTCCTTTCTGCGACATATTTTTTCGTCGCAAAGTTTCGTCGGTATATTTTTTCGTTGCTATTTTTAAATTTTTGATTTTTTATTTCCGGTCTGCGACATTTCGTTTTCGTCACAGGTTCGTCGCTATTTTATAATTTAATATTTAATATTAAATATTAAATATTTTTAATTTATAAATAATACAATATATTATTAATTAAATAGTTTTTATTATTATTTAAATTTTATAATAATAAAAATATTTTGTATATTAAATCATTTGTACGAATGTTATACCGAAATACAGTACTTGCGTATTAAAGTTCGTAAACAACACAAACGAAATAGAATCCATATAAATGTCATATAAAATATAAAAGTACAAAGAATATCTCAATACAATAAACGAAATAGACTGTACGAAAAATCAAAAAATGAAATACTATGCAGAGGAAGATGGAGGGGGATCATGCGGAGAAGAGTGACCATCAGGGGGAGGCTGAGACTGTGAGGAGCCGGAAATCATAGAGATGATGAGATGCGATAGCTGCGAGATTTGCTGGTTCGTCTGCTCCTGCACTTGCATCGTCTGCTGCTGCACCTGCATCGTCTGCTGCTGCGCATGCTCAAGCACCTGCTGAATCGCCTGCTGAAGCGACTGCTGCAGCTCCGGCTGGGTCTGAGTCAGCTGCGACCGCAGTGCTCGTACTCTCTCCTCATGCTGCGCCCTGATGGTCTCCACCTCATGCTGCAGCGCCGCAAGCTCTGATTCCAGGCGCGAAAGACTCTCTGGGGCCGTAGAAGGCGTGGAGGTGCTGGCCTCAGAGGAAGCACCTGCATGCAGAACTTCGGGAAAGAATCGCGGCGCTGCTGATCCGACCCCGTACACCTCCATCTTCTTCTTATTCTGAGGGCCGACGGTCCGAACCGCATCCCAATAAGCGCGGTTCTTGTCGGCCTCTTCTCCCCTAAGTGCGAGTAGTCTGTTGTACTCGCCCTGAAATGAGAATAAGAATTGTTAGGGTTTAGCAATAAAATAAAACAAACTAAGGAAAAAACAAATGATATCGTAGTCTACTTACACTGATGTCGCGCGCCTTCGCCGTGATCCAGTCCTCCGTTCCGTCGGAGGCTTTCTTCCGATGCGTCTTGTAGAAGAGATCGTAGGAGGCTGGCCACTCCCCCGTCTCCTCCTGCTGAAAGAATGAAATAAAATATGTTAGTGAAATCCATAATTTTAAAAATTTCGGCATGACCTATTCGTTTATTGGAGGTATCCCGGCCTTAAAGGCCTCTCCCACGTCAAAGCAAAAATAAAAAGAAAAAGGCAAATGAAATGGTATACTACTTAAATTAACCATATACGAATACCAAAAAAACAACAGCGCAACATAAGAAATCAATGAATATAAATAATCCGCTTAAGTCAATGAATGTAAATAATACACTTAAGTCAATGAATCTAAATAATTCAATGAAATCAATGAATCTAAATAATCCAATATTAAAATACTTACCATAGAACGCATCGTGGTGGCGTGGGAAACCGACCCACCTGAGTGTGTGGCAGGTGCTGGGCCCTGTACATTGCCGTTGCGCCGGTTCGCCGCGTTCCGGGCGTTGCGGGCTTGGGTAGCAGGGTTCATCCAACCTTCTATCCACCCCGCCCAGGTGGCCTCGGATATGTAGGCAGGCCTGGCATAATTGGGGTCACGCTCCCACTTGGTCTTGTGCGAGTTGATGAAGTCCCTGTAGCGTATGGCGACCCTATTCCGCCAGGCCTGCTCCACGTCGTGGGCGATGTCAGCTGGCCAGCTGTACGCCTTCTGCAATTATTATACGGAGGAAAAGTAAAAACATGGTTAGAAAAGTAATGAACGATTACGTATCAAAAAGTGAAATTCACCAAATTTGAACACCTGAAACTCATCCCAGTAGAATCTACGTGTCTGCATGGTGACAAGGGACCAACGGTATCTAGCTGGGTCCTGCCTCAGGTGGAAGGACCGAGTGATGCAACCAGAAATCTGGCCCGAGTCCGCTGCAAACCTGAAAGAGGTGAAGTTGTTAAGAAAAAATAACGCGTGAAATATATTTGAAAACGTGTTAAAAAAAGAAATTATTACTTACGTATGGGTGTCATATGACCGAGGGAGGGCAGACGCCCTTGTATGACACCCTCGTCCGATGCCGCATCAGACGCCAGATGAGGTGCTGAACCGGTGGGTGTGGGTGGCGGCGTAGATCGGGGGGGGGGGTGCGGACCTCTCGGCAGACCCTAAAAGGTCTGCGTCCGCAGCAAGAGCTGCGGTCGAAACCGACCCAAGCTGCTCATGCTGAGAGAGGAACCTATCAAACTCTCAGGTACATTCAACGAGTTTAGGACACCGGTTGGCCAGACAAATAATATGTCCAAAAATGACAAGTGTTTGCATACATTTAATGCAAGATATTAATAATTTTGAAAATTTCGGCATGACCTATTCGTTTATCGGAGGTTTCCCGGCCTTAATGGCCTCTCCAAAGACAAATGTATGTCCAGCTCTCGAGCGTAGTAAACACCTTGAACTAGTATCATACCGAAAATCATATGCAAACCTCTTACAAAACAGTTTGTACATGCATCATTCATTGGCCAAGCACACCACATTTCTACTAATTGATAAAATTAAAGTCAATTAAGCCAAAAATTACTTAATGGCCGAATATATATGTATATATATATGTATATATATATATATGTATATATGTATATATATATATAATACATATATAAATCGCCCCACCTCCGCCACACCCCCGCCCCATCCAGCCGAACCCGCCCCACCCGGACCATCCCGCACAACAACCACCCCGCACACAGACCACTCCCGCCAACAGCCACCCCCGCCCCACCCACTCCTGCCAACCGCCCCACCGCCACATAATTTATCGTTTCATGCCAAAACCACCCCTATTTCCTTAGCCCTCTCCACCGTATGCCCTTTTCATGCCAAAACCACCCCTATTTCCTTAACCCCACCCGCGCCAACAGCCACCCCCGCGCCGCCACACCCAGGCTCACCCCACAGCCTCACTCCCGCACCCCCGCCGCACCCAGCCCCACCCCACAAGCCACCCAGCCCGCACCCCCGCCACACCCAGGCCCACCCCACAGCCCCACTCCTGCACCCCTGCCGCACCCAGCCCCACCCCACAAGCCACCCAGACCGCACCGCCACCACAAGCCACCCAGCCCACCCCGGGCTCAACCACAGCCCGCAACCCAGCCCACAGCCACCACCTCCGCCAACAAACACCCCCGCCACAGCCCACCCCTGCCCACATCCGATATAACTAACCAGGGAAATGGGGAAGAAATCATTAAAAACGTTAAAAACGAAATATAACTAATCAAAATCATTAAAAACAAAATAGGAAGAAAAACTAACCGGAGAAGGGAGGTCACCGGAGAAGAAATGGAGATTTCGGTGGGGGAGGAGAGGGGATTTCGCCGGAGGTCTGAGAGGGGATTTCGCCGTGGGGGTGGGAAGAAGAGGGGGGAGGAAGAAATGGGGAAGAAGAGAAGGGTTTTTAGTTTTTAGTCGAAAATTTTGCGACGAACTAGCGACGAAAGTCCGTCGCTATTACTGTGGCGTCGCTAATTTCATATGTCGTCGTTATTTCAAATTTGCGACGAAAGATTTCGTCGATAATTTGTCGGTGACATCAGTATTGGAAAAAAAATAATACAAAATATAAAGTACTTACAGACATACATTATGTATATACATGTGTATAAGTACAGCAACACATACACACTTTCGCCTAATGAGGTACATAAAAATTGTGACTAACCTCAATCTTCATTGTCATCCGCATCCTCATACGCATCTTCATTTTCATCTTCATCTACATGCTCGTCGTCCTCTTCATCCTCGTATTCGTCTTCGCCTACATATTCAATATTGTCAGGCGGTTAAATGTTGAGATGAATTTCGATGAAACCGCCGTTGGGGTCATTTAGAGGGAGGTTGTGCAGTTCAACATGTGTCGTATCCAGAACGGGCAGGTTTTCTTCTTGAAATGCGGCATCCGTGCCATCTGAACCTGTCTGTATACTGACATCAAACTTGCTCGATTTCACTTTGCACACGGCTCGCCAGTCTTTTGAGCTCGCATTCATCCTCGTTGTTGGATACGATAGATAGTACACCTGGGACGCTTGAGGGTTCGGAACTTCCTCCACGAATACACGCGGCTGTTCATCCTGATCCTGCATTTGTAAGTACTGCTCTCCCGTAAATGCGCCGGCGGCTGCATCTTGCACCATCTGCATGTATGGGTTGTGAGATCCCTCGCCTATTTCTTCGGCATCAACCTGACCGGGTCCCCCTTCGACGTGTACAGTTGCAGATGTAGACGCCCCCTCATATTCGCCGTGGCAGTACCATGTATGGTAATTATGCACGAAACCTTGTTTCAATAAGTGAACCCTCACGTCACCCGGATGCATATATTTACGGTTCTTGCATTTCTTACACGGACATCTAATCTGCGTTCCACTTTCATTACTCGTCGCAAAATCCATAAATTCTTCGAGACCTTCAACAAATCTAAAACTCCACTCTCCGTTGTTTACTCTCTCGTACATCCACTTTCTATCGCTCCTCCTCGGATCCATTTTCTCGCTATACCTTCAAAATAACAACAGCTATCTTTTCTCGGTGGTGGAAAACATCAAAATTTCACACAACAAGATTTCTTCCTTCTATATTTTCGTAGAAAAGTTATGATTTTTGTGTTTGAAATGGGAGAGGAATGGGAGAAGAGTGGAAGAAGAAAGCTGCGTTTTATGGTTCCCAGCCTGCAATATTACCGACGTATTCGCGATGAAATAGCGACGCTAAGCGACGACCATGAGACACGAATCTTGGCAACAAACAAACACAAATACCGACGACCACGCGACGACTTAGCGACGACCAAGAAACACAAATCCCAGAAACAAACACAAACACCGACGACTTAGCGACGCACAGCGACGCATACGATGTGTTTCGTCGCTGAGTTCGTCGTTACGTCGTCGCTATGCGGCACAGCCCGACTGTTACACTTTCGATGCATGTACGTCGCGTTTTCGTCGCTATGTCGTCGCTGAATTCCCTATATAAACAGGATGGACCGTGCCCCCAACTACATAGAAAACAACCTCCTTTATAATCATAAAAAAAGACCCAAATATGATTCGTACTAAAGCGCAAGCGCGACGTGGTAGTTGCCATTCAGCGGCAAGACAGCCTATTCAACAACCCTCTTCTTCAGCGGTTCCTCCACCACAAGAATCACCCCAAATTGGCGATCTCCATAAAGAAATACAAGAACTTCGGAAAACAGTGGATGACCTGAGGGAGCATATTATGTACCAGGATGAGCGTCTCCAATACCTGGACACAAGGCAGATGCGAATTAAATCCAAAGCTGCACAGCTGAGACGCCTCCTGAAGGCGTGCGCAGAGAGTGTTGCTACTCTCTGTTCGGATGACGAACAGTGAATGGCTCCTCTCCGTTATTCATTTAGATTAGTTTTTCCATTATTGTCCTAGTATATTTTGTAATTTATAATTTTATATTAATGAAGTTTTATTTTTCTAATCATCGCTTTCGTTTTCTTAATTTAAACACGTGTTTAATCTCTCACAAATTTTGACGACGCTAAAATACAAACGAAATGTGGCTCAGAAAAATTTGAGACGACTAATTGACCGACTAAACATCAACTATATACCGACGAAACTTAATACTAAGACGAGAACCTACTAAACATATCGACGAAACTTAATACAACCACAAGACGAGAACATATTATCCGCGAAACTTAATACAACGACGAGAATTAATGATGCGTGAATTTATTTGAAATTAGCGACGCTCTACCGACGCCCTAGCGACGCACGACGTTATTTCATATTGCGTCACTAATTCGTCGCTAAGTGTGTCGCTAACTCAAACGAACCGTCACACCTATTTCATGAAGCGTCGCTAATACGTCGCTACGGCGTCGCTATGCCGCCGTGTCCGTTCATTAGAACGTGTTTACGTCGCTAATTCGTCACTAAGTGTGTCGCTAACTCAAAAGAACCGTCACACCTATTTCATGTTGCATCGCTAATGTGTCGCTACGGCGTCGCTATGCCGCCGTGTCCGTTCATTAGAACGTGTTTTACGTCGCTAATTCGTCGCTAAGTGTGTCGCTAACTCGAACCAATCGTCCCGCCCACACAAATTTCGTCGCGAATTCGTCGCTAAGTATGTCGCTAATTCGCACGAAGCGTCACACCCGCACATATTCCCAACGGTCGAAGAATGCGTCGCAAGTTCGTCGCTATACCGTCGCTAAAATTACCTATTTATACCCCAAACATCCGCACATATATATACACACATACAAAGTTATAAAACATTAAAATATGCCGCGTCGTTTTAGAAGAACCCCAAGGCGTGGTGGAGGGGCAAACAGTGCCCCGCCACAAGGGCCTCCTCCCCAACCACCATCGGTTGAGCGGGAGGGTTCCGTATCTGTGTATGGCCCACTACCGCGAGAGGATGCTCGAGAACAAACGCCGGAAAGGGATATCGACTACCGTATGCTGATAGCAAACATGCAACAGCAGTCGAGACAACTGCACAGCATGACTAGAAGGCTGCGGAAGTTGAAATTCAGATATTCCAAACTGAAGCGCCTCCTCAGAGAGTTTGCAGATAATGTGGCAGCCACTCTTTCTTCCGATGACGAAGAGTGAACGACCCCTCTGCGCCTCTCTTTTAGATTTTTTTTTTAATTTTTTGTTTCATAATGTAAAATTTATATTATTAAATTAATAAATTTTTTTTCCAATCACTGCTTTCTTTTTTTCCTTAATTAATACACGTGTTTAATCCTCGACGAATCTGCGACGACAGAATGACAAATCGGAATATGAACGAAAAGTAAAACAAAACATTTGCGACATGCGGGTTTCATCGACAAAAAAACCGACGATACACAACGCCAAGAACCTACTCACCGATGAATTTATTTTATCATTGTTCTGGAATTTTAGCGACAAAATAGCTACGATATAGCGACGTAAGGCTACAAACTACATAGCGATGAATAAAACATACAGAATAGCGACGCACCACCGACAAAACACCGACGAACGTATTAATCTGACTACTTTTCTGCTAGCGACAATGCCTTTCATCGTATTTTCGTCGCAATTAACGACGAAAACTAGTGTATCGCAAATGCGTCGCAAAGTACCGACGCAACACCGACGAACCACGTTTCGTCGGTGATGTTTTCGTCGGTAAACGAAATTCTTTTTGTGGTGATAGTGAGTGCGGAAAATTTGGTTTTTAAAACTTTTAGTGACCAATTATTCACTTCTGAAAACAGATCTTGTTTCAGATCCCGTTTTTGATTGACTAAATGATCAGGTTCTAGACCTCCAAAATTCGTGAAATTTGTTGAAAATGTACTCTCAGATGTTATCTATATGTCATAAAAATTTCAGATTAAAACTCAAAATGTAAGGCCCTGAAAACCCGTCTTTAATTAGACTCTGTCAATGTGTGAAAAACTTTTCTTTTAGAATGAAAAATTAATTCCTATTTAATGACAAATCCAAATGATTTTAAATTTTATGAAACATCCCTTAAGATTTCCACTTTAATGGGTTGAAACAATTTTTCAAAATTCCCTTAGTTTATCAATCACGTTGATATTCTCAACCTTTGTTAATCTAAAAATCAGATTGCACTAGTCTCAGAACTATGAACGTTTGGATGACTTGTACTTATCCAAATTTGATAAAACTTACCTTAAATAAAACCTAAGACTTTTATCTATGTCTCTGCAAAATTTGATGATTTTTAAAAAATGTTTGCTATTTTTCAGTGGCGTTGAAGACGATGGAAAAACAAATACTCAGAGTAAAAGTGCTGAAAGTAAGAACGCCAAGATTTTTATACTGGTTCGGTCAAAACGACCTACTCCATTCTTCGAGGCACCTTTCTTAGTATTTACTAATCACCAAAAAAATACCTTATGACAAGGATGGCTGGAGTTATACACCAACTCCTTTAATGTCTACCTCTTTTACAATGAACAACACAAACAATCAACAAGAACACCACCACCTCACTAATGAAGGTTTGATCACATCTTGATCAACTTTGTACAAGAATGAAACGTGTATGGGTGGTATATATGAAGCCTATAAAGATTATAGAATGTATATTTGATAGGTTGTGCAAGAGAAGAAGATAGGAGAAGATGAGAAGTCTTGCTTTGCACTTGATAGAATATGAAAATGAGTCTTCTTCTTTGTTGATCTTCTTGCTTTTTTGTAGATGTTTGGAACACCCCCTTGGTTGAGAATTCTCTTAAAGAATGTCTTGAATAACCTTGGAGGATACCTTGTATAGCCTTTTGACATGCCTTTGCTTATTCGGCGAAATGTGATTGGACAAGTGATGTGTCTTCGCCTTGTTGATACTCTATGATAGGGTCTTCATTTATCCACCTTGGCACATAATATATGACATAGAAAACACCCGAAAAAATCTGAAAATAATTCAAATTTGAAATTTCGTGATTGCCAATCAATCATAAGTGTAATTGCCTCTCATTTTTTGAATGAATTTGAACTTGAACACATGCAAAAATTGACCACAAGACACATGCTGGAATTTCAGCACCTCTTTTGAATTTTGAAAGCTTTCCTTGTGTGTCTTGGTCTCTATCAATACTAGCATTCATTTGTAGATCATTCTCCACCAATCATAGTGCTATATAAGCTCCACCATGGCCCCAACTCACCTCAAAATAGGTGTCCAACATCAGCATGCATGTGCTGAAAATCGCTTTTGAAGTTTGACAAATAATGATGTAGTATCTTCACATATATGGTAAATTTTAATCACTATTTAACTTGGTTTTCTAGAATACTCCAAGATGTATCTTGGATATGTAAGACATGTCTAGGTACATGTCACTGAGTGTAGCAAAAAAAAACGTCTTCTTGAAAGTGTAGAAAACCAAAGTTTGAACTTCCGTCGATTGTGCGATTTTTCTCCACTTTATCTCAAATCCCTTAAACATGTAAAATGCGTTATACACCATATAATATACATAATATAATGTATAATTTCAGCTCCACAAGCTGAAAAGCATTTCGGCCATGTGGGGTTTTATTTTGAATTTGAATTTTCAACAAATCAAGGCAAATGATAGGTAATTGATATATGTAATTATGGTATGACTTTTGGGCTGTATTAGACATGTGGTGCACATACTTTTTGTGTATTTGAAGTGTATATTGACTGGCCACCTTTATATAGTAAGTATGTGATATGTCGGTAAAGGTTCGGTAGTCATTCGATTTGGCAATTTTCGTTTTACGGATTTGTGACATGTCGGTATATTTTAAAAGCTTGATGACGTGGAATATATGACTTGGAATCTGTATATACTCAAAAGGATGATGCAGATATGGTAGTTTGACGTACGTTTATAACGTGTCGATGAAATGTCAGGATGGAAATATATAGCTTGTCGTTATAGAATATATATATATATATATATATATATATATATATATATATATATATATATATATATATATATTTCATAGAAGGACGGGCGGTACCGACCGTATTTTATTAATAAATACCCTCACTTGTGGCGGAGGAATGCCGTGGTTACATTTATTGTGGGAGACTCTCACATGGAAAAGCACAAAATGAATTCATAAACCTGCATGAAGAGTGAAAAGGAAAGCTAACGCTAGTAGTAATAATATATATGAATATATAGCGTCCTAGACTAATGTGGGATGGCCGAATTTCCAAAATAATTTGTCGCCATAGTCGCTAGTGCGATCCGATCAGTGTATGTGCCAAACCAACCTCGGATAAAGAGCCATCGAACACCCGTGTATGACACCCAGAACAATAGTCAAGATTACCTATGATTGAGAAATGTAAAGAATGAAAAAAGAAACCATGAACATACCGATGTTGCCTGTATTCAAGCAGAATACAGGCAATAAGAGAGACAAGATCGCCAGTCTCTCCCAAGAATGTGTGGAATACTGTGATTTTAGAAACGGATACAGTGAATAAATCCCCGCATTTTGCTTGTATATGCCAAACAAAAGCCATGGTTAAAAGAGTATAAAATCGGATCTATAAGCTGTAAAAAGTGGGCGATGAACATATCGATGCTACCTGTATTCAGACCGCATAAAAGCAACCGCAGTAGTATACCACCATAGATGAACATATGCCAGCATGGGAGTATAAGATAGATACAAAAGAAAACAGCCAAAGATGAAAAAAGAGCACATACCAACGTTGCTTTCATCCTGCATAGTACAGGCAACTGATAGATGATTAAGCCAACCCATTGGGTGACATAGGGCATCATAAGCGCAGATTAGGAAAAGTGGCATCCAACGCAATTGCTCCACGTACCTCGCATGCTCAATGCAGCTAATGAAGCGTAAAAAGATAGTCCCGACGCTGTATATCCATGCCGAGACAATGTGTGTGCCGCATTATTTGCTTCTCATGGACAATATTGTAGCACTGAATTATTAATACATAAAAAGGATGTAGCACGTTGTAGATAGCTATGTAAGGTGCCGGTATATTGATCTGGAGATGCTAGACAGTGAAAAAGGGGCCTACAATCCATCTCAAGTATAAGGCGATCATACTTCCTAGCATAATATAATAAAGCATATGTCAAAGCCAACAATTCTGCCCTTAAAGGTACAATAGCCGGTATAGTGAAACTTATTGCTGAAACAAATCGGCCTTGTGCATCTCGCAATATAGCTCCTGTCACAGCTTTGAAACGTCAAACAGTTGTATCGACATTCAACTTAAATCTACCACTTGGTGGGAGCTCCCACCATATCACCCGAGTACGCCACATCCACAATGGTGGTGAGAAATGCCTAGATATTAGGTGAGGGATTGATTGAGAGAACTTACGTCCTTTTATAGCAACACACCAAGTGTATATGGATGAACGAATCCGCTCAAACAATCGTCGATATGAAAAATGTTCATCGCCAAAACAAATGGATGTATGTTCCTTCAAAATAGCCGAACCTACCACCGAATGAGCAATAACTTGTAATTGACCCCGCATGTGTAGGGCCGATGAGCCACGCCACCAACGAAACAAATGCGCATAGATAGTCGATTGGCGTGGCATGGGTCCAGCAAATGCTGCAGATATCTCTTGCCAAAGGGATCTTATAGGAGGACAGTGTAGAAATATATGATCCAGTGAATCACACAGTATCCTACAGAAAGCACACTAAGAAGGAAAAGCCGAAAGCCAAGAGCGTAAGTTATCCACCACCGGAAGCGATCTTATCCATAATTTCCATAGAAATATCTTATAGCAGGAGCTGATCCCAACCACCAAACATAACAAGACCAGGGAAGCGAAGAAGGTGACATGGTGAGCAAGACATAGGCTGATTTGAGAGAAAATTGTCCTGAAGAATCCGCTATCTAGTTGGCGCCATATGGGGTTCGTTCAACTCGTTGGGACATATAATCATGAACACTGCAGATACACTTCCAAACTACAGAATCATAAATATATGCATAAATCTCACGTCGTTGACCATACTTTGCTCGACTATAAACTACCCAAAGAGAATTTGACTGTTGATATTTACACCAAAGAAAACAATCATAAGCTGCTGCAAAGTCGATAGGTTGCAAATGTTGAGAAATATGTTTGGATAATTTTCAAAGTCATGATTTTAAGTGGTGAATACTTAAAAATGTCACATATGGTGTTTAAATGATTAAAAGTTGAAAAAGTGAAGAAAAATGACGTGGATCTCTCAGGAAGAGACATATGGATCGATCGATGTACATCATCCCTTAACATGGATCGATCGATGTTGGACAGAATAGAACCAAAAACTTACTGTGAGACGTCGATCTTTCACGTGGATCGATCGACGTACGTCAGCCCCTCACGTAGATCGATCTATATATGTCAGCCCTTCACATGGATCGATCCACGTCTCATAGAATCAAAAACAAAAATCACTGTGAGACATCGATCTCTGAAGTTGAGGCAATTCGATTGATCGATGTTTAGGGTTTTTAGAAATATTTTTCTAAAATTTGATAAAGTGGTTGTTTTCATTTGTACATGATTCATATATGTTCATTATGTTGATATTATGTGTTTTTGATGGTTATAAATGCATTGTGACTAATGTGCCTTGGAAGTTTCTACAACTTACCCAAAAAGGGCAAAATTGGTGTTTTGAGTTTTGTAAGAACATGATATGGTGGAAATACTTCAATGACTTATTTTCATCTTATTTATCATGTCAAAGGTGTTATTATATTTATTTCTGACCAACGGGGTCATTTCTGGAGTTCATCTCATCAGGGGCATTTTGGTCATTTTACCCTTGAGGGTATTTTTGGTATTTCCACTCAAAGAATCTCTTGAGCATATTATTATCTTCATTCTGGAGTTATGATTATCTTGCAAATTATATGGTAGTTTTATATTATTTTTCTCAAATAATGATATTATCGACAGTAGCGGGATATATGACGGGTTGTGATGTCACATTCTATTTTTTTCTTGAAGATCTTCTTCTATATGTTATTGGAGTATATTTATCATCATTTTACAGAGAATTTAATGATGTTAAAGGTGTGGAAATGATCACAACATACAAGAAGAAATATTGGGAATTTTGGTGTTACATGTTGACATAACCTTGTCAACTATAATTTGTTGATTTCTTTTTCAAAAATCTGAGTTGATATACATATATATGGGGCCAAGAATGTGCATATACAGGTTACAAAGGTGGTTTATCTATTTTATGAGGTTGTGACAAGAGGACCAATAAAAAAGAAGCTAGTTGGCAAAAATTGCCAACTAGGAAAATGTAAAATGTAGCCAACGGCTACTAAGGTATTTTTGGAGCTGATTTTTGTTTGAATTGTTCGACTCCCACATGCCTATTCTCAAGCAAAGGAGTTGAGGTGGTATTGGAGGGATATGCCATTCTATCTTCTTATTATTATCTTCATTTTGCAAAGGATAAATCAAGACAATTCCATGTGGAAAAATCGGCCAACATTAGAGTTCCAAGGTGGACCAATCATTTTGTTTGTTGTTGCCAAGTGTACAAGTTCAACCAATGATGTGAAGACACTTAAGCATTGATGATGTAGATGGTGACACATTGGATTTCTTATTTACAAGGCTCAACTCACACTGTAAATAGGAAGCAATGGTGAAGAAGAAGAACACACTTGAAGCTCACTTGAAAGCAATAGTTGATTTGTCTCGCTATCTTCTTCTTGTCATTCTTGTTTCATTCTTTATAGCCAAGATATTCTTGTTGTATTTGTTGGAGAGATACAAGCTTCTTGAGCTTCATTTGTAACATTGATTAGCCAATTCTATAAGGCTACATCAATAGTTGGTAGAAGTGTTGCAACTAAGTGTTGCATAGAAGGTGTTCATCCAAGTCTCAAATAGGGTTGGTGTTTAACCCAAGGATCAAGCTTGGTTCTTGTTGTAATTTGGTTCATACCATAGTGAAATCCAAGGAAAGGTGTTCCTTGGGACTGCAGTAGGTTACATTGACCGAACTAGGATAAATTCTTGGTGTTCTTATCTTGTTTCTACATTTCTGCATTCTGTCCGTTTTTCACTGCAGTTTTCACATAACTTCACATGTTTTGAAAAACTAGCTAAAAACTTTCCAAATTTGTGATTTTTGGTGTTAGCTTTCATTTTCTATAAGAATCACTTGATTTGAACAAGGGAAAGTCAGTGTTTCAGTCGTTTCAAGATAACTGCTCCAATCTGGCTGCAATCTGACCAGGTTTGAGAAAACTTGAATTTTGTTTTAACCTAGAATTGTTTAAGGTGAGGACCTTTTGGAATCATAAACTAGACATCCTAAGGAGTGATTTGACATAAAGATCAACCTTTTTTGTTGAGTATTCAAAGAGACACACGTTTTCTAATTTCAGCAACATTGTGTCCAATTCTGTCCAGATTGACCATCTGAATCTGTTTATTTGTTTGAAGGGTCAAACGATCTTATTTTTGTGTAATTTTTGGCTAGTGTCTTGTTAACACATTGAAGTTATGTTCTAATAATTTTCATAATTTTTGAGTTCTGTACAAGGATTTTTGAATTTTTCAAATATGGGTTCTGAATCTGAGGTGGTCTCAAATTCTGTTTTCAAAGAAGATTTTTATCAAAGGTTGTAGTGTAATTTCTGCGAACCACTATTCACCCCCTAGTGGTGTTTACTGTAGGTGCACGGTCCAAAAATTAGTATCAGAGCGAGGCCAACACCACTCTATGAAGCAAGATTCAACACCATACGAACAAGACGAGGCCAAGAAACAACAATTCAAAGTAGCCTGCTAATCTCAAACCAAAGGTACATACAATGGCTATTGTTTCTCGCAAAGGTGAGTTGGAAAGTATGTCAACACAACGTCCTCCTCTTTTCGATGGAAATAATTTCGTTCATTGGAAACTTAGAATGATGCTATTCTTAATGGCTATAGACATCGATTTATGGTCTATAGTTGAAGCTGAGCCGTACATTCCAATGAAAATTGTACAAGTAAATGGAATCACACAAGAAGTAGAAAAATATTAAAGTGAATGGTATTCCGAAGATAAAAAGAAAATATCCATGAATGCCAAGGCTATGCAATTATTGTTAAGCGGACTAATGACTTCTAAAGCAGGATATGTGTCAAATTGCACAAGTGCACATGACATGTGGAAATCATTAGAATTAAATCATGAAGGTACTAGCGGGGTAAAAGAGTCAAAAATAAACATGCTTATGTCTGAGCTTGAATCTTTCAAAATGTTGCCAAACGAATCTATAACATCTATGGATTTGAGGATTACTAACATTTTCAATGCCCTTGAAGCTTTAGGAAAATCATTTACCAACAATGAGAAGGTTCAAAAGGTGTTGTGAAGCCTTCCTACTGAATGGGATTCTAAGTTAACAGCAATCGAAGAAACAAAGTCAACCACTAAGATGGATGAATTGATCGGTTCACTTAGAGTTTACGAGGTAAAACTAAACCAACGGAAGTCTGAGTTATCTAAGTCATCCAGTAAGTCTATAGCTTTCAAATCAACTGAGTCACATACAAATAATGATGATAGTAATAGTGATAATGAATTAGACGATGACTTAATATTAATAGCTAGAAAACTTAGAAAAATTTTTAAACGGCCTAATAGGAATAGACAAATATCTTCTTCTTCTTCTTCTTCTTCTTCTCAACCTAAGAAAAATAACTCTAATAACAACAAATCGTATAATAAAGAGTTAAAATGTTATGAATATGGTCAAAAAGGACACGTCCCTTATGATTGTTCGACAAAGAAAAACGCAAACAATAATAATAACAATAAACAAGACAAAGGAGACAAAAAATTAAAAGCAAAGGAGACCAAGCCAAGGAAGGGTAAATGAGCAATGAAGGTGAGCACATGGAGCAACTCGTCCGACTCAGAATCCGACACTGAGGAAGCTCAAGTCTGCTTTGTATCCAACGAGTTAAGTTCTTCATCTGATAAATATTCCTATAATGAAATGTCATTCGATGAAATGTATGAAGAATTTTTAAAGATGCATGCTCACTGTAAAAGGCTCTCTAAAGAAACGAAGAAACTAATTGAAGAAAACGACAAGTTGAAGAAGTCCAACTTGGAGTTTTCCGATCAATTAGAATCTTTTAAACAAGAGTCTACTAATACTCTTGATTCTTTAGAGATTAAAATTGAATCATATAAGAAAAATGAACAAAAATTAAAAACTGAAAACAGTATGTTGAAGTCTAAGTTAGAAAGTTGTGAAAATGAGATTGTACAACTTAAATCTACTAAACTAAAATTAGAAAAAATGTTAGAACAATTTAAATCTGGTACAAACATGTTAGATACACTTATATCATCTCAAAAATATGGAAACGATAAAACTGGATTAGGATATAAAGAAGAAAATGCCAAAGTAGATAAAAAGGCTAAGTTTGTTTCATCTAGTATGAAACTGACATACAATAAAACGAAATCAACTTTGCCTGCTATATCTTCTTCTACTCCTTCTTCTGTTTATTCTAAGGCAAAAATACAACATGCACCCAAAAAAGCACACACATATCAACATGCTACTAGGAAAAAGTTTGCATCTAGACAACCTAGAAATTATTCCTATTTGTATACAAATGCAACTAGACATAATAAAATGCATCCAACTTATTATGAACCTAAATATAGGCAACATTCATATAAGACTTATAGAAATGCATATGAACGCACGTACATAGCGCCATTCAAGAAACAAAATCATATGTCTTATACACACTATCAAAATTGGCCAAGATATAGTACTTATCAACCAAGGTATAACATGTATAATCATGTATCATCTTTTAAATGGAATGGACAATTACATGAAAGTCCTTCGTATTATTCAACTTATAATAGTGTCAAATATGTGCCTAGAAGGTATGTCCAAGTTTGGATACCTAAGGGATATCTAAATAAGGATGGTGCCCCTAACATTCAAGGACCCAAATAAAGGGTACCTAAAACTTTGTCTCCGTTGTAGGAAAATTGCAAGGAATGCAAGAAGGAGGCAAAGTCAAAGAATCTAAAAACTAAATGGTTTTTAGATAGTGGATGTTCAAGGCATATGACGGGCAACCCCAAACTATTCACCGAGTTGGAACATATCGAGAATAAAGGAAAGGTGACATTTGGTGACAACAACAAATGGAAAGTTGTTAGAAAATGAACAATCAGGGACCCTAACACATTTCAAATACGAAATGTGTTGTTAGTAAGAAATCTTTCTTATAATTTATTAAACATTTTGCAATTTATAGATTGTGGTTATTATGTTTCTTTTCTCCCTAATTCTTGTGATATAACTAATAAAAAAGGAGAAATTATACTAAAAGGAAATAGGGATGGTAACATTTATACCCTTTCCTTAGACAACATGTTAGATGCTAAGGTTAAATGTTTAATATCACATGACTTAGACGTAAACTTATGGCATAGACGATTAGGCCATATAGGAATCTCAACTATTGAAAAGTTATCTAAGAAGAATTTAAGTAGAGGCATGCCTAAGTTAGATTTAAATAATTTTCAACTATGTGAAACGTGTATTAAAGAAAAACACATTAAAGAAACGTTAAAACCGAAACATGAAGTGGGTACTAGTCATGTACTAGAATTGCTTCACTTAGACTTATTTGGTCCAAGTAGGGCAAGAAGTCTAGGTGGACACTACTATGTGTGTATTATAGTAGATGATTACTCACGATACACATGAACATTGTTCTTAACACACAAAGACGATGCTCCATTGGCAATCGAAACTCTTATTAAGCAACTTGAAAATATTTACGAAGAAAATGTTAAAAGAATTAGAAGTGATAGAGATGGAGAATTTAAAAACAAAGATGTAATCAAGTTTTGTGAATTACATAGAATTAAACATGAATTCTCACCACCTAGAACACAACAACTCAATGGAGTTGTTGAACATAAAAATAGAACAATTCAAGAAATTGCTAGGACAATGTTGTGTGAAAACAAAGTACCAAAATATTTATGGCTTAAGCTGTAAGTTGTGCTTGTTATATTATAAATAGGCTTTCTATTAGAAAGAAATTAAATAAAACACCTTATGAATTGTTAAATAATAGACAACCTAAGGTAGATTATCTTAGATTTTTGGTTGTAAGTGTTTTGTGTTGAACACTACAGATGATCTAGACAAGTTTGAACAAAAGTCTATTGAATGCATATTTGTTGGTTATTCATCTAATTCTAAAGCATATAGGTGTTATAATCCTACATTTAGAAAAACAATTGAAACCATACATGTGAAATTCAATGGAAATGCATGCTTTGAAGGTAGTGATAAAACTCAACATAAACAAAAAAATGTTGAAAATATGTTTGATGATGATGATGTATTACTTGAGCCTGTACTTGATCATCTAGAACCAACTCCCCCTGAACAAGACATGCATGAAACCTTAGATGAAATGAATGAAGAGATTTTGCAATTGGAAGATAATACAACTAACTTACAAGATGATTCAATTTTATATGATAATATTCACACAAATGAAACGTTTGAACAAAATGAGGGTGAACCTAGTCAACCTACGAATTGGTGGCTTATAAAAGATAAACATAAACACCCTAAAGAGTTAATCATTGAAGATCCAAATGTTGGGGTTAGAACACGTAGAAACATAAGTCAACTTGAAGGACATAGCTTAATCTCACACTTAGAACCTAAGAATGTTAAGGAAGCCTTAGGTGATATATCATGGATAGATGCCATGCATGAGGAATTGAATCCATGTAAAAGGAACAACATGTGGGACTTAGTACCTAAACCTGAAGACAAGTCTATAATAGGAACTAAATGGGGTTTTAGGAATAAAGTGGATGAACAAGGAAATATTACAAGAAATAAGGCTAGGCTAGTCGCACAAGGTTATAATCAACAAGAAGGAATAGATTATGAAGAAACCTTTGCACCCGTTGCACGACTAGAAGCAATTAGATTGTTACTTGCTATTGCAAGTCTAAGCAATATTAAACTCTTCCAAATGGATGTCAAGAGTGCGTTCTTGAATAGATACATCAAAGAAGAGGTGTTTGTGAACGACCCCCCGGATTTGAAGATCCAAAGAATCATAACCATGTTTACAAGCTTAAGAAACCTCTATATGGTTTGAAACAAGCTCCAAGAGCTTGGTATGATAGATTTGCAAATTTTCTTATTGTAAATAATTATCAAAGGGGGGGTCATAGACAACACATTATTCCTAAGAAGAAAAGATAATGACTTGTTAACAGTTCAAATATACGTAGATGATATAATCTTCGGCTCAACCAACCCTGCCTTAGTAAAGGACTTCGAAGAATGTATGAAGTCAGAATTTGAAATGTCAATGGTAGGAGAATTGAACTATTTCTTAGGACTTCAAATTAAACAAACCCCTCAAGGAATTCACATCAGCCAACTTAAGTATGTCAATGATATGATTAAGAAGTTTGGCTTTGAAGAGTTGAAACCAACATCTACACCCATGAGTGTTAGCATGAAACTAGATAAGGATGAAAATGGTAAACCTTTTGATGGCACACTATATAGGTCTATGATTGGCTCATTGTTATATTTAACCGCATTAAGACCTGCCATCACGTTTAGTGTGTGTATGTGTGCTAGGTTTCAATCTTGTCCTAAGGTATCTTATTACAATGCTGTGAAAAAGATCTTTAGATATCATAAACACACACCTCACTTGGGACTTTGGTATGATAGAAACGCTATGTTGGATTTGTATGCTTATAGCGATGCTGATTACGGTGGTTGCAAGTTAGATAGAAAATCTACTAGCGGTACATGTCAATTCATAGGAACCAACTTGATCTCTTCGTTTTCTAAAAAGCAAGCTAGTGTAACACTCTCTACCACCGAAGCAGAGTATAAAGCCTTAAGATTATGCACTACCCAAATACTTTGGCTTAAACAACAATTTAGTGATTTTGGCATTAAAATGAATAAGATTCCAATTTTCTGCGATAGCACAAGTGCGATCAATCTTTCTCGGAATCCGGTGCTTCATTCTAAGGCCAAAACATTGAGGTGAGATACCATTTTCTTCGAGATCATGTTCCAAATGGGGATATAATCATAGACCATGTAAGAACTGATCATCAAATAGATGACATCTTCACCAAACCCCTTAATCAAGCCAATTTTGAAAATTTACATGTCAAGTTAGGTATGATGACTTATGATACCATTGCATAGTTCTATCTTTTGCATGATTGCCAAAATAAAGGGAGAGATAGAATAAGAACATGATTTTAGTTGGTTAGTCATGATTTGGATGGTTGAGTAATATGCTAAGTTTCAACTGGTATAAGTTTTAGAGCAATTATAAGTTTTGGAGCATAGGTTAAGGGGGAGAGTATAATTTGAGAAGGAGCACATGAACACATATGAGTGAATTGAGAGTTTGAAGACAATTGGTATAGAATTGGTGAGGTTTTCAAAACAATTCAAAAATTCAATTGGTAAATATGTGATAAATAATTGTTAATGAGTAATGACATTAAAATCATGTTAGGTTATTTTGAAAATCATCCAAAAGGGGGAGAATATTGAGAAATATGTTTGGATAATTTTCAAAGTCATGATTTTAAGTGGTGAATACTTAAAAATGTCACATATGGTGTTATAAATGATTAAAAGTTTAAGAAGTGAAGAAAAAATGACGTGGATCTCTCAGGCAGAGACACATGGATCGATCTATGTACATCATCCCCTAACATAGATCGATCGATGTTGGACATAATAGAACCAAAAACTTACTCTGAGATGTCGATCTCTCACGTGGATGGATTGACGTACGTAAGCCCCTCACATGGATCAATCTACGTCTCATAGAATCAAAAACAAAACTCACTGTGAAACATCGATCTATGAAGCTGAGGCACTTCGATCGATCGATGTCTAGAGCTTTTAGAAATATTTTTCTAAAATGTGATAAAGTGATTGTTTTCATTTGTACATGATTCATATATGTTCGTTATGTTGATATTATGTGTTTTTTATAGTTATAAATGCATTGTGACTAGTGTGCCTTGGAAGTTTCTACAACTTACAAAAAAGGGAAAAAATTGGTATTTTGAGTTTTGTAGGAACATGATATGGTGGAAATACTTCAAGGACTTATTCTCATCTTATTTATCATGACAAAGGTGTTATTATATTTATTTTTGACCAACATTGGTGATTTCAGGAGTTTTATCTCATCTGGGGCATTTTGGTCATTTTACCCCTGAGGGTATTTTTTGTATTTTCACTCAAGGAATCTCTTCAACGTATTATTATCTTCATTCTGGAGTTGATTTATGATTATCTTGAAGATTATATGGTGGTTTTATATTATTATTTTTCTCAAATGATGATATTATCAACAGTAGCAGGATATGTGACGGGTTGTGATGTCACATTCTATTTCTTTATGTTATTGGAGTATATTTATCATCATTTTATAGAGAATGTAATGGTATTAAAGGTGTAGAAATGATCACAACATACAAGAAGAAATATTGAGAATTTTGGTGTTACATTTTGACGTAATCTTGTCAACTATAATTTGTTGATTTCTTCTTCAAAAATCTGAGTTGATATACATATATATGGGGCCAAGAACGTGCATATACAGGTTCCAAAGGTAGTTTATCTATTTTATGAGGTTGTGACAAGTGGACCAATAAAAAAGAAGCTAGTTAGCAAAAATTGCCAACTAGGAAAATGTAAAATGTAGCCAACGGCTACTAAGGTATTTTTGGAGTTGCTTTTTGTTTGAATTGTTCAACTCCCACATGCCTATTCTCAAGCCAAGGAGTCGAGGGGGTAGTGGAGGGATATGCCATTCTATCTTCTTCTTATTATCTTCATTTTGCAAAGGATAAATCAAGACAATTCCATGTGGAAAACTCGGCCAACATTAGTGTTCCAAGGTGGACCAATCATTTTGCTTGACGTTGCCAAGTGTACAAGGACAACCAATGATGCGAAGATACTTAAGCATTGATGATGTAGATGATGACACATTGGAGTTCTTATCTATAAGGCTCAACTCACACTATAAATAGGAGGCAATGGTGAAGAAGAAGAACACACTTGAAGCTCACTTGAAAGCAATAGTTGATTTGTCTAGCTATGTTCTTCTTGTCATTCTTGTTTCATTATTTTTAGCAAATGTGGTCTTGTTGTATTTGGTTTGGAGAGCTACAAGCCTCTTGAGCTTCATTTGTAAGATTGGTTAGCCAATTCTATAAGGCTACATCAAAAGGTAGTAGAGGTGTTGCAAATAAGTGTTGCGTAGAAGGTCTTCATCTAAGTCTTGAATAGGTTTGGTCTTTAACCCAAGGATCAAGCTTGGTTCTTGTTGTAATTTGGTTCATACCATAGTGAAATCCAAGGAAAGGTGTTCCTTGGGACTGGAGTAGGTCACATTGACCGAACCAGGATAAATTCTTGGTGTCCTTATCTTGTTTCCACATTTCTGCATTCTGCCCGGTTTTCACTGCAATTTTCACACAAATTCACACGTTTTGAAAAAATATTTAAACACTTTCAAAATTCGTGACTTTTGGTGGAGTTATACTTCAGACTGTTAGCTTTCATTTGCAATAGGAATCACTTGATTTGAGCAAGGGAAAGTTAGTCTTTCAGTCGTTGCAAGATAACTGCTCCAATATGGCTGCAATCTGACCAGTTTTGAGAAAACTTAAATTATGTTTTACCCATGAATTGTTTAAGGTCAGTGCCTTTTGAATCATACACTAGACATCCTAAGGAGTATTTTGGCATAAAGATCAACCTTTTTTTGTTGAGTATTCAAAGAGAAACATGTTTTCCGATTTCAGCAACATTCTGTCAAATTCTGTCCAGATTGACCATCTGAATCTTTTTATTTGTTTTAAGGGTCAAACGATCTTATTTTTCTCTAATTGTTAGAAAAGTCTTGTCAGCACATTGAAGTTAAGTTATGGAAATTTTCATAATTTTTGGAGTTGTGTACAAGGATTTTTTTAATTTTTCAAATACGGGTTCTGAATTTGAGGTGGTCTCGGATCTATTTTCAAAGGGGATTTTTATCAAGGGTAGTAGTGTAATTTCTGCTAATCACTATTCACCGCCCTCTAGTGGTGTTTATTGCAGGTGCACGATCCAACAGCAAACACCTAATCCCCCTGCCTCTATCAATTGACAAATTTTTTCTCAAGAAGCCCAGTGGTGTAACAACTTAATAACACTCTTTGGGAGACGGGAACTATCGATGATATGAGACGGCATAGAACATAAAACTTGTCGAATAAGGATAAGTTGGCCAGCCATGGAAAGAAGCTTAGTAGACCATGCATTCAATTTAGCATCAAAGTCACTAAGCAAGGAAGCACAATATTGTGCTCTATTAATACCCTTATAAAGAAATGAGCCAAGATATTTTATTGGTAGAGAGGCTAACCTCATACCTAAAACCTGTGAGATGTGCACACCAGAAACTCCTGTCCTCACCACCACCTGACTTTTATAATAAGTAACCAGCTGGCTAGAAGCATGTTGATATGATTCCAAAAAGAGGTGAAATAGCTGTAGGTTCCTAAATGAGCCATTCCAAAAGACTATTAAATCGTCAGCAAATGCCAAATGAGAAATTTGTGGAACCCTGCCAGCCTAAAATATGTAGATATGCCCTGTTTGCATCAGTGATTTGATGCATCGGGAAAAGCCTTTGGATGCTAAGATAAACAGCAGAAAAGATAAATGATCCTCTTGCTTGACTCCACGACCCATAGGAAAATAACCCACAGGCTTACCATTGATCAATACTGAACATCTTGTAGCCGAAAGATTATTGATCAAAATGCGTATCAAGCGAGAATCGAATCCCATTTTTGTTAAAATCTTTCCAAGATAAATCCAACACACTCAATCAAATGCCTTAGCCCTATCGAGGTTAACAATAACATGGCCTCCTCTCGATGGTCGATCTTATATATGAACCATTTCTTATGCTAATAGAGCCTGTTCTGTAATGCCATTTCCCTTCATGAATCCAGACTGTTTAAGAGAAATAAGCCACAGTAAGAAAGAAGATAATCTCATTGCCATCAACCTTGTAATGACCTTAGAGAAGAAATTAGTTAAACAAATGGGTTGATAATCAGCAAATGTTGCTGGATTTGTCACCTTAGGGAGAAGCGTAATAAGAGACGATGCTACTGATCGAGGTGGTCGGATGCCGATAAAAAATTCATGCACTACCTTAAGAACATCCTGATTAATAACCGTCCAAATACGCCGATAAAATGAACCTAGAAAACCATTTGGTCCAGCTGCACTAGAAGGACTGAGGTCCCAGACTGCTTGCCTAACCTCTTGTAAAGTTGGAATGGCAACCAGTTGTGCATTATCCTCCGGCAGAAGTAGCTGCGGAATATACTGCAAAATAGAATCATGCCGAGAAGAATTGTCTGCTGCAAATAAATGCTGAAAATATCATATCTCCTCCTCCTCTATGTCTGTGGAATCGGTACATTCCACACCATCCTCGTGAATAATACGATTCCACACCATCCTCGCGAATAATACGACGGATACTCTGATGACAATGGTGATCTTTTATAGTTTGATGATAATATTTGGTAATTGCATCACCCTCCTTCAACCATTTAACAATTGTCTTCTGCTTCTAAAAAAGCAATGTTCGGTGTTGTGCACTACGTAATAAAGCCATACTACATGAGTATTCCGTCAGAGTATCTCCAGACGATGATTCAGCTTCAGTCTCCACTGCATTACTACATCAAATATGTTATCAAATACATCCTTATTCCAACACCTAAGATGGTGCTTTAGTTGCCGAAGTTTATCATACAACCCCCACATTACTCCAACTGTTGAGAAAGAATTCCAACAGTGACGAACGAAACTATCAAAAACAGGATGCGCAGACCATACGTCCAAGTACCTAAATGAAGCAACTGCTGTCGAAACATCAGAGACACATTCAAGATAAAGAG
Source organism: Eustoma russellianum (assembly GCA_036186865.1). Classification (NCBI taxonomy): domain Eukaryota; kingdom Viridiplantae; phylum Streptophyta; class Magnoliopsida; order Gentianales; family Gentianaceae; genus Eustoma; species Eustoma russellianum. The sequence goes on along the minus strand of AP025049.1, from coordinate 34,209,083 downwards.
AAGAGTGATCCGAAGTTGTACGATTCATGTGATGATACTAGACTGCCGAGGATAAATCAAAAAAAAAGATTGTGAACAGAGAAAACGATCCAGCCGATGCCAAAATCTTCCCAATCCTCGACCATCGCACCATAAGAAGGGGGAGCCCTGATAAGTGATCAGTTGCAAGGAGAATTTTTCGACATAATCATTAAAATCGTATAGAGATCGGATGGAAGGGGTCGAGCATCCCTTGTACTCATCGAGCGACAAAAACGTATTGAAATCGCCTCCAACAAGCCAAGGATCATTAGTAAACTACTAAATTAGAGAAGATCATCCCACAATGGTCGACGAGCCACAACCAAATGTAAACCATAGAAAAACGTACACCAAATTTTATCTCCAGATGGCAACGATTTAAAATGAAATGAGTGATTTTGTAGGCCTCTGCGTTTATCCAATAGTTGAAAAATAGAGTCTTTCCAAAATACCCAAATACGATCCTCACATACAGATAGGCCACTGGAGAAGCCAAATTTAAGACGATATGACACCAAGGAAGCCTGGCGCAATTTGGGCTCAATAACAACTAGAATATGAATTTGATAACAACGAAGCAAAGATAAAATACGATATGAAGAAGTTTGAATACCTCTAACATTCCACAGGAGAATTTTCATTAAGACAATATATCAAAAGAGTTCGAAAGATGAGCTGCCTTGGAGCGAGTCAGTCTCGAAGTACTTGGCATGGGTTGCTTATGCTGTCGGCGCAATAATTTGGGTGGAATCCAAAAGTTGCGCTCCTCAGTATAATCAGCCGAAATTTCCTGTTGTGCATGGTCAATATATGTAGCATGTACTTGTTCATTTATAAAGTTATAAATCAGATCATCAGATGCCTCTGCTAATAACTGACGTTGATGATGAGACACGTCAACTTCACCGCCTGAATGTGATACTACCTCAGATAAAATAGGCATATCATTAATCATGGAGTCATCAATGCCATGTAACCGAGAGATGTCATGTGTATAGGATACTGACGGCGGGCATGTCATTTCTAGAGAAAATATAATGGGAGTATGCACAGGTTGTACCTCTAAACTATCTGAACCCAACTGCTGTGTAGTTTGCAAATCTTGCTACGGATTTTTGGGTGCCCAACGTTTAGGCTTTATCTTATCCATATGATTTGTAATTTTAGGAACATGTGCCTTACCATTCGGCTGGTCTTCCACGTGGTCGTCCTTTCCACGTGAAGGACTTATGGCCCAGTCGAGAACAGTTGGTACAATACATGGGCAAATCTTTGTAAACAAGCGACTGAGAGATGCAACGCTTAAAAACCTGAATAAAGACACGAGCAGGGAGCTCCTGTGACACATCAATTTCCACACATAAACGAGCCACGGATGGCCGAAGATTTCTGGCTTTGGTTGTATCTAATTTCATCGGTGTGCCCAACATGCGTCCAATTTGAAATAACACCTCAAGTTGATGGAAATGAACCGGGAGACCCAGTAGAGAGACCCAAACAAGAACAATCAGAACTTCAACTTTGGGGTCATAATCGGGAGTTCATTTGGTGACCCTTATATATTTGCCTGCTATAGTCCAACTCTGTCTGGCAAAGCATCGCAAATAATCATGTTCTTGTGCAAAATGTAATAAACATGGTTCAAATCAGGAAGTCTAATCCATACCGTGCCAATGAATCCGATACGATCAATATTAGAGCGAATTGTAGCAGTCGGAGGACGCCCATACCAAAACGTGCCTACCAGAAAAACCTATATGGTTAGGCCAATGTGGTGATCTCTTCATCCGTGAAGGTAATCATTAGACTACCCTTATATTTATGGATTGGTTTCGGTGCAATGGATGGAGCAGATGAAGATTGAAATAAGAATGCAAAGGATCACGTCATACCCAGAGCCTCAGGCGTCTGCAATGGCGGCTTCAGAGTCGGCTTTTCCATGGCGATCGCAGATAGAGAAAAAACAGGAGATGGAAAAAGGAATGCAGAGATAGAATCAGAGAGAGAGGTTTGTTGATCACAGAGGATGAAGGATAGTGGCGGCGGTGGCAGTTACGCCCGCCGTCGGTGATCACTGTCGCAAAAGCACCGGGTCAGTATATATGTGTATATATATACACACACACATATATATATATACATATACATACATACATACACACACACACACACACACACACATATATATATATATATATATATGTGTGTGTGTGTGTGTGTGTGTGTGAAGGACGGTACCGCCCATCTTTCATCAAAAAAATATATATGTGAAGGACGGGCGGTACCGTTTGGTTGTTTTATTGATATATAAACCCTCACTTATGGCGGATGAATACAGTGGTTACATTATGAAAAGTTCAAGGTGGGAGACTCTCCCAAACTAAACAATACAACATAAGAAAAGCATATCGAGATCAAAATATAGTAGCAAGCAACAAATTAAACAAGAAATAAAGATGTAGTATACTATGCTCTATATCACTCGAACGTGAGTAATCTTGCGCGGTCGTCCAAAAAGGCTGAAAGGCTTGGGTGTGCAATGGACTGTTTTACTCCCACAAATGTTGATGTGTGCTCATGTGCACAAAAGAAGAAAATCGTTTGATTATGCCTGGTAGAAGAAAACAAAAATAGCAAGGGAGCAATAATGAAATATAAACGTACCACCGTTGCTTTCGTCTGACTTGACCAAAGCAACCAAAAGTCGACCATGTAAAAGCCTCCGCAGCAACTGCCAAAACTTCGCTCGCACGCATCCATGGAAGTGATCCAGGGGCCAGTAAAAGATGTGTTAGTATGCACGGTTAAAGAACAGTGTATATATCCTTGGAAAAAAATGCTTGCAGCCACATACCAAAGTTGCCTGTAGTCTTAAGACTGCGGGCAACAAACAAAGTATAGCGTCTACCCCATTGGGTGATCTAAAGAATCTATCAGAGAGGATATATATGAAAAGAAACCATACCCAAGTTGCCTGCATCAATGAGATACAGGCAATGCACAAAAAGTTCTTGTTGAAACCACTATGTTTTGACGGCATGGATTGTGCAATCTGTGTAATAGAAGCCACGCGCCGTAGCAGGTAGTTGAACTACCGAATTATAAAGCATTGTAGCCAGCGACATGCACGCATGTTGGCTAAGGTGATGATCAACCATGTTGACCTCCCTAGGAATGTAATAAACGTGACTGTCCGATAGACCAAGAAACAAAAGTAGATGGGCATACTCTGGCAATAACGAAAGCTGAGGTTTGTGCGCATGAGTTGCCTTCAGACAATCCGTTTCCACTACTAAATGTCGATATAGTCGACCAAAGAACATTATGCTATGGAGCAGCACCTGAATTTCTGCTCGCAGAGGTGAGAGACAAAGAAGCAGAAAAGAAAGAGCAGCAACGAGATGGCCTTGTGAATTGTGCAGTATAGCTCCCTACGAAGCGGAGCTGCGTCCCGCTGAAGCATTTACATTCAGTTTTAACTTGCCAGTTGGTGGAAGCTCCCATTTTAGTGTAAGAACGGATTTAGGACGTAGAAGCAGGGTGAAACCTCCAAAAATGAGAGTTGGTATATACTGAGTCAAGGATGTACCAGAAAGCGATGAAGCCCAGTTATAACAAGATTGGCATGTAATGTTATTGATATTGGTAGGCAAAATATCAGCATTACCATACACTTGATTCGTGTAAACACGCTAAATCGACCAACAAAGCATTATAGGCCCAATAACTCGAAGGCTACCCTTGAGTGTCTGTGCAGAAGAGGACATCCACCATTGTAATAAAAAAGAGCGAAGCAGCATATCCTTATACAAAGACCGTCTAACAACCAAGATAATCGCAACCAGGCATCCTTAACATAAGGACATTGCAAAAAAACATGCATGATGTTAGCATATTGTGTTTTACAAAATGGGCACATGGTAGGACTAATTGTAGTAAATCGAATCAAATTGTCCTCCATAGGCAAAGCTCTGTGAAATATGCGCCATACAAAAATACCGATAGATTTAGGAAGACTATGCCACCAAATAAACTTATGAGAATAAAACTGCGCGAGAGCAGGACGAACATCATTATATGCATAGCGGATGGAAAACATACCCGAGGCATTAGAGCGCCATAAAGGCTTCGGGATACCAGTTGAGAGCTACAGGAAAACTGGATGAATAGAACAAATTCTCTTCCAACCAGGAGAGTCATATATACAGGGCACATAATCCAAACGAGACCCATATCGATGGTGCATATATACTGACTACAAAGATGTATTGGTTTGATAATTCCACCACAGCTTACAATCATATGCACGTTGAATATGTATCAAGTTGCGGATTCCAAATTCACCTTCCACCTCTGGATAGCACAAATCGTCTAGTGATGTCTAGTTATGTCGACCTTCAGAGAAAATGAGATATTTTACGGTTGATGGCATGGAGGACACTTTTGGGCAAACGGGCTACAGCAAGCATATGAAGTGGCATTGCTATCAGCACTGATTTTAATAAAACTAGTCTGCTACCGGTGGTAAGAAGATGACGTGCCCAACCAGTGAGCTTTGCTTCAACATGTTGTATCAACGAAGCGCAGTAGCGAGCTCTATTTATTCTGCGATATAGATAAGATCCCAAGTATTTGATGGGCAAAGTGGAAGGCTGCATCAATAAAATCTGTAAGATGTTTCAGAGATGTTGTGGGAAACATATGAGCTTGTAACAAATTGGCTTTCGCTATAGTTAACAAGCTGTCCAGATGAGTGTTGATAAGCTTGGACGAAAGACTGAAAGGCAGTCAAATTATTAGAAGATGCATTTAAGAATAAAAGCAAATCATCCGCATATGCTAAGTGTGAAACTGTAGTGACTCGCCCAGATGCAAAGTCATGGATCAATCCAGCAGAAGACAAACGATTCAAACCTCAGCTAAACGCTTCCGAGCTAAATATAAACAGTAATGGAGATAAGGGGTCGCCTTGCTTTATTCCTCGTGTATGCGAGAAAAATCCATAAGAAGAACCATTAATGGCAACCGAAAGTTTGGATAAGCGCATATTATTCATGATAATTCGGATGAAGCGTGCATGAAAGCCAAATTTGTGAAGTAATGCCTCCAGATAGGACCAGTTAACTCTATCAAGAGCTTTTTCCATATCCAGCTTAATCATCACATTGGCACCATGATTTTTTCTGTCAATCAAGTGAACCATCTTATTTGCCATCAAGACATGCTCACTAATATCATGTCCTTTTAAAAACCCAATCTGTTCAGCATATATTAACTTTGAAAGTTTAGAAGTCAAACGAGTAGCAATAAGTCTGGTGGTAACTTTGCTTAAAAAGTTTGAAAGACAGATGGGTCAAGAATCTACATAAGTGGATGGGTGAGATTTTTTTGGTATCAAAGTAATCAACGATGAAATCATCACCTGAGGTGGAGGTACTCCCAAAACGATTTCTTGTATCGCAAGAGTGATGTCTAGCCGCAAAATATCCCAACAAGTCCGAAAGAAATGACCATTAAATCCGTCTGGCCCTGCTGTGCTATTTGGACTAAGGTTCCAGACTGTGTTTTTAATCTCATACATATCCGGAATAGCCAAGAGCATATCATTGTCCACTGTCGTGACTAGTGAGGGGATATTATCAAGAAAAGAGTCAACATCAAGTACTGGTTCATGCGTAAAAAGATTTTGGAAAAAACTGACCGCCGCATTGCCTAACGTTTGATTGTCCTCAAGCAATGTTCCTGCAGAATCCCGAAGGCCTCGAATTTGTTGACGGCGGTGCCTATCTTTGACCAATGGATGGAAATAAGATGTGTTGACTTCACCCTCTAACATCCATTTAGTTCGAGACTTCTGAGCCTGATAAGAAGCTTGTGCTTTGCTAGCCTGAAGAAGCTATGCTTGCACCAAAGAAAAAGCCATTCGATTTGTAGGAGTAGGATCATTATCGTAGAGAGTTTCTTGACTAGCATAATTTTTCTCCACTTCAGCTACATTGTTAAAAACGTTACCATATACCTCTCAATTCCATCATCGTATATCCCCCTTAAGAAAACATAGCTTCTTATATAAGCCATGCATGCCACCTGTCATTGGATATTGTTGCCATTGAGCCTTAACAAAAGAGAGGAAATCTGTATGTAATTCCCATGCAATTATATATCGAAAAGGAATCGGGGGTCTCGTCTGAGAAAGAGTGCACTTTAACAATAAAGGAGTATGATGTGAGGTGGCCCTTGGCAAGTGATGAACCACTATATCCGCAAATAAATCTAAAAATGAAACAATACACAAGTAACGGTCTAGACGTCGCATAACACGACCCTGGCCAGTCCCACGTGCCCAAGTGAAAGGTGAGCCCTGGAAGGGGATGTCTTGCAAGCAGCAAATATCAACACAGGATTTAAAATCCTCCAATGTATGAAGGGATGGGGTAGTACAACCCCGATGTTCGTCCAATGACAAAAATGTATTAAACTCACCACAAATAATCCATGGGACAGTTAGAGTTCGAGATGTTTCAATCAATGAACTCCAAAGAGGCTGTCTGTCTGATATCGTATGACGTCCATATATCACAGACTATGAAAAAGCTTGTTGTGTTTGACGCCAAACAAATGAAAACAAAGTAGTTTGCACATCATGGGCAACTACAACTAGCTCTAACGTTGAGGAATTCCAAAAGACCCATATATTCCCATTGCATGTGTCAACAGCATGTAGAAAGCCAAGCTTTAAACGGTAGTAGGTGAGCTTAGAAACACGTTGTTTTGGCTCAATGATGACTAATAAATCAGGCCGCATTTGACATACTATTGTAAGCAAGCGTTCTGAAGAGGTATGAATGCCTCATACATTCCATGTAAGAGCATTCATGATGAGAAATTTAATTGGGAGGAACCAATATGTGCCACACTTCGTGTAATTACACTTGATGGAGGCCTTGGAGGTAAATCTTTACGTTGTCTACGCCTTCGCCGAGGAGCCACCGGAATGAATCCATCCATATCAGGGATAGTACGATTAAAGCAAGCTTGCAAAATCTCCTTATCTTCAATACAAACAGGACGAGATGCTAGACACTTACAAATATCATCAGCAGCCTCGCGCATTTGTTGTTGAAATTGTGTGTCATGTTTGACCTATTTCTGAATCTGATACCTCACAAACATCAGTATCCTCATTTTTTTGGGCCTGCATCAATGTCTCCTCTTGATATGTACTTAACAATGTGATATCCTGCATTAACGGAAGAGTGGCAGTGGGATAGTTAAACTTCATATATGGATCGGTAGGTGACAGATTATGAAACGGATTGATGATGTCGTCTGCATGGGAGGAAAGAGGTTTTTGGAGCAATGTGACTGGAATGGCAGTTGATGAAGGATTCTTTGATTTCTTTGGCGTCTATCGTGTTTTCGGTTCTTACGGCTTGGAGGGTTTCTCTAACGGCGGATCACCACAGGCCGCTGCAATATGACCTAGACGGCGACATTCTACACAAAAAGAAGGGAGATCTTCGTAAATAATTTGTTGCTGGATAATTTTCTGTTTCCCTTGCAGAAATAGTTTCTTAGGGAGATCCTTGGAGACATCAGCTTCAACACAAACACGCACTACATAAGGCCTTAGTCCAACCGCGGTTGCCACGTCCAACTTGATCGCATGTCCAACGCATGAGCAATTTCAAAAAGAGCCGGCTTTTGGTGGAAATGTAGAGGAAACGCCACCCAGATTGGGACGATCAGAATATCTGTTGTTGGATCAAAATCTACCGTCCACTCTGTAATTCGCATTGTACAGGCCGCAATCGTCCATGATCTACGGTAAAAGCATCGGATGTAGTCGGCTTCGTGAAGGAAATTCAACAAGACGTGAGTTTGATCCAAAAGTGTAATCTTTATGTCAGATTTGAAGCCTATACGATCAAAGACATCACGAATAACCTTCAAAGGAGGCCGGCCAAACAAAAAGGTACCAACAAGAGATAGCCGGTAAGGCTCGGCTAAAGCGTCGATCTCTGCAACAGAAAAGGAAATCAAAGGATGCCCTTTATACTTGGATATTGTAATCGATGAAATTTGGATAGCTGCAGGAGTAGCAGCGGCGACGAGTGCTGCAAACGATCGAGCGCCGCCAGCGTCGACAGCAACTGGGGAAGAAGACGCCATTTCCTTGTATCTATACATATATATATATATATATATGTGTGTGTGTGTGTGTGTCTATGTACATATATATATATATATATATATATATATATATATATATATATATATATAGTGAAAGACGGGCGGTACCGTCTGGCCGTTTTATTAATAATCTGCCCTCAGTTATGGCGGAAGAATACCGTGGTTACATGGGTTGTAGGAGACTCTCCTACCTAATAGTAATGAAAGAAAGCTAAATGCATGTACAATAATCTCTGCATACAATAAAAAGTATTTGAAAACAATCTTTTGAGAAATAGACAATGCAACATAAACTAGTAAACCAGAAAGACAAAATTGCTTGACTGTGTCGTTGTTGTCAATGTACGGCTAAGGCTTCATTGCTGAATTGGCATTTTTAGGAGAAACAAAACAATACAAAGAAAAGATAACATACCGACGTTTCCTATACCAAAAGATGATATAGGCAACAAAAGCATGTGAAAGCCAACCCAATGGGAGACAAGGGCTAAATGCGCAAGTGCGGTGTTGAAGGGTCTAATAGTATTGCTCCCCGAACCTCGCATGGTAAACTTGTTATGGTGGAAAATAGAAGCGCTCTAGAAGCATGTAGGCCGTAACGCGCCAGATTATGTGCTGTCATATTCGCTTCACGGGAACAAAATTGCAGCGTGGATGCATTCACACAAAGAAAACTCACAGCACGAAGCAGTGCAGCCAGAAGATGTCCATGATATCGAGTTGGGTTTGATAGTAATGTTAATAGCAAGTTGCAGTCAGTCTCCACTATTAGCTTATCATGCTCACGCATATAGTACAAAAGGCAATAAGTTAATGCCATAAGCTCGGCCTGTAGCGGATAGGTAGATGGCAAAGAGAAAGTAACACCCGAAATGAAGTCCCCCATGTCATTTCTAAGTACGGCACCTGCTGCAGCACCCAATCGACCAACCGTAGCATCCACGTTTAGTTTAAACCTACCAGAGGGAGGCAGCACCCAGCGGAAAATCCTAGGCCTCCTTTGAAGCATCGGCGGAGAGAAACGCCTGCGTACCAAATGTGACAACGATGATGCAAATTTCCGGCCCTTGGTGGACAAACACCAAACATAGATTTGTTCTTGAAGTCGCTTAAATAGATGTGTGTATGGAAAGGAATTATCACCAAATCGGATAGAGGTATATTCCTTCCAAATTGTCCATATAGCAAGCGTGGGAACTGTGGCACGAAGTTGACCAAGCATAGTTGTTGATGAGGATGTACGCCACCATCGAATTAAAAATGCTTGAACTGTGGACTGCTAAAGAAACAGACCCTTGAACAAAATAGAAAGCTCTTGCCATAGAAGCTGTATGTGATGACAATGTAAAAAGATGTGATCCATATTGTCCGAATGTGCTATACAGAAAACACACTGCGATGCGTAAATGTTTTGCCATGCGCATAAGTTATCCACTAGGGGCAACGCACGCATCCAAAGTTGCCATAGGAAAATCTTTGCCCCTGAAGGTAGTGTCGACCACCAAATATATTTGGAACAATCAAGCAGGGTCATAGTAGCACATAATTGGCTATAAGCTTATCGTAGAGAAAATTGGCCCATTGAGTCTACAGTCCAGAATACCCCATCCTGCATGTGCTGAATATGATTGTCCATGTAATCGTGAACTCTACAAATTCACTTCCATGTGGGAGAATCATACAGAGTCACAGAGACTGTCTCCCTTCGTCCATATCGTATGCGACTATAAGTAGCCCATAAACTATTGGAAGTGTGATAGCGCCACCACAGAAGGCAATCATAAGCATGTTGCAGCAAGAATAGGCTACGAATGCCCAAGCCCCCATATTTGACAGGTTTACAAATGGTATCCCAAGCTTTCCAATGATGACGACCATTCCAAAAAAAAGTTTGCCATGCGTTTATGAATGTCATTGATCACACTTTTTGGCTGTTTTGAACTTGCTATAATATGTAAAGGCATAGATCCTAGAACATGTCGAATTAACACCACTCTGCCCGCAAATGATAGGAGCTTTGCAGCCCATGAATTTAACTTTGCATCTACATGAGCAATCAAGGATGTGCAATAAGAGGCACAATTAATACCTTTATATAAGTATGACCCCAAGTATTTCATTGGCAATTGTGATAATCGCATGCCAGTATATGCGAAGCGCGTGTTCCTGAAACACTTGAACTGACTACCACTTGACTTTTATGGAAATTTACTAACTGTCCTGATACCTTCTGATAATCATCCAAAAAAGACCGGAAACGTTGCAAGTTTGCAACAGAGCCATTTAAGAAGATGACTAAATCATCAGCAAATCCCAAATGCGATACTTGAGGCACCCGTCCTGCGTTGAAGCTAATAATTGAGCCATCCTGCATCAATGATTTAAGACCCCGAGAAAAGCCCTCTGTTGCCAGTATAAATAGTAATGGAGATAATGGATCTCCCTATTTAACCCCCTAGAGATTGGAAAGAATCCTGCTGGTTTCCCATTAATAAGCACTGAGCATTTTGTAGCAGATAGATTATTTATGATAATGCGAACAAATCTGGCATTAAATCCCATTTTCAACAAAATCTGACGAAGGTAAGACCAATTTATTCTGTCAAATGCTTTCGTCATATCAAGCTTAATAATGGCATGTCCACCACGTACTGGCCTGTCCAAAACATGCACCATTTCCTACGCTAGTAATACTTGTTCCGTTATGTCTTTGCCCTTTTGGAACCCAGCCTGTTCTGGGGAGATTAGACGATGTAAGTGCTTTGCTAAGCGAGTAGCAATGAGCCAAGTGATTACCTTTGCCACGAAGTTGTCAAGCGGATGGGGCGATAGTCATAAAAAGTTTGAGGATTCAATACCTTTGGTATTAGAGTAATCAACAATGTGGCCACCTGTCGGGGTGGCGGAATGCCTAAGAAAAATTCCTGTACCGCCTTATGCACATCCGTTTGTATAAGAGACCAAAAACGACGATAGAATGATCCTGGAAATCCATCTGGTCCAGCTGCACTTGTAGGGCTAAGTTCCCAAACCGCTACTCTCACTTCTTGTATATCTGGTAGAGCCATTAAGTGAGCATTGTCTTCTACTGATAATAAAGCCGGAATGTGAGTAATTATGTAATGACCAGAAGCAACTTCTTCCTCCGTAAACAGTGTCTTGAAAAACCGGACTGCTTCCGTTTCTATGGATGCAGCATCAACACATTCCTCCCCATCCGGTTTCAAGATCCTACGTATCATCTGTCGCCGCCGTTTCTCTTTGACTGTTTGATGAAAAAATTTAGTGTTTCCATCACCCTCCTGAAGCCACTTTACATTTGCTTTTTGCTTCCAAAATAACAAAACCCTAGACTGTGCCAAACGTAAATTGGCCATGCTTCGATGATATGCAGTCCGCGTGTCATCCGACGGAGATAAATCATATGCAGATTCACATCGCAACGTTGTAGCCTCCGCTTCAGATACCGCATCGAACACATTCCCAAACACCTCCTTATTCCACCTATGTAACTGCTTCTTTAGTTGATTTAATTTAAGATAAAATCCCCTCATGCCTCCAATGGTAGAAAAAGAGTTCCAATGATGAGATACAAAAATGTCAAACTCTGCATGTGTACCCCAGACATCTAAGTATCGAAATGAGGTAGGTGTAGAATGAGATTCTAATGAGCATTGAAGAAGTAAAGGAGCATGATCTGACGTAGCCCTATTGAGATGTTGATAAGATACTGAAGAGAAAAGATCAAAAAAATCTGCGGAACACAAAAAGCGATCTAGTCGTCGCCAAACTCTTCCCAGACCACGGCCATCACTCCATGTAAATGGAGAGCCATGAAAATCCACATGTTGTAGGGAACATGCATCGACGCAATTATTAAAATCATTAAGGGAACGCAAAGTTGGCAATGAACGCCCCTTATGTTCATCCAATGATAGAAAAGTTTTGAAATCACCTCCAACCAACCATGGAGCGTCAATAGTACTGTGCATGCCAACTAAGTCGGACCATAGTGGCCTACGTGCTGTCAACGTATGCATGCCATAAACAAAAGTTGCCCAAAAAGAGTCACCCAAGGCCAACCATTTAAAATGCATGGAATGATTTTGTTCTCCTAGACGCTTTGATTCTAACTGAAGAAGGGCACCATGCCACATAATCCATATATGATCATTACAAGATGAGACAGCATTCGAGAATCCAAATTTCAGGCGATATTGTGTGAGCAATGAAAGACGTAACTTTGGTTCAATAATCACAAGAATATTAAAGTGATGGCGTCGTATTAAAGACTGCACCCTATCGACAGATGTCCGAAGACCCCATACATTCCACATCAGTATTCTCATTGGTCAGATAGTACTTCAAAGGAGTTTGAGAGAGCAGCCCGAGAGCGAGTAATCGGAGGGGATAAGGGAGTTACCAAACGATTTTATCTTTAAAGAAGGCGGGGCGGGACCTGAAAATCACATGCCTCGCTAGATGGAGGAGGGGTTAAGGGCAGACGGTCTTGTGCTACAAGATCAATAACCGTCGATTGTACCAGATTAGCAATAGACTCCATGATAGCCTCATCGGTTGGAGAGGAGAGTAAGTCCTGCTGAGTCTCCTCTACCTCTACTTCACTATCCAAGATAGTATATAGGGCTGAATGGTCGAGTAAATCTTCTTGTAAACAGTCATCTATACCGCGAAGTCGTGATAAATTCTGTGAAAAGGAAACAGCATTCGCTTGAAATAAATCTGGGGATCTTATAGATTCAGCTGATGGCAGCGCCTAAGCAGGGGGACCTTCCTGGGCCTTCTTAGGAGTCCAGCGTGTTGCAGCTGCTTGTTTTGATTTTGGATGAGGTGTCTTAGCGGTTGGAGGCGGTGGATCAGATTGTGTTACAGCAACCTGTTTGCCGTAATCTGCTAATTTATGGCCTAGCCGATAGCAGGAGGAGCAGTATGCTGGTAAATCTTCATATATAACAGATTGCGTGATCGTTCGAGACGATACTTGAATATGCACATGCGAAGGAAGTTCTTGAGAAATATCTATTTCCACACATATACGGGCTGTCGAAGGACGCAAGTAGCAGTAGATGATTATCAACATCCAAATCATATATGATATGCCGCATTAAAACCTTGCCAAGTAAAAGCACCCTTGTGGATAAAACCTTGGCGAAGGAAAAAGCATACATATTTATAGAAATGGAGTGTTGATATGCGCTACAGTGCAATAGGAAAGAAATTACAATCCGAAAGTAATACAGAGGAAACAAATGAAAGGTAAGCCATGAAAAATCCCACGCTTGATGTTTAGCCCTCATCCCGGTGGACATAGCAGCGACGTCGGTGACGGAAGCAAGTATGACGCGTGATCCCGTCCATGCACAAGAGAAATAAAATGCTGAGTAAAACAGGCACATGTGACATAAAAAAGGTATATAATGAAGGAAATGCAGATCATACCAAGTCTGCCTGCACCCACTAAGGTGCAGGCAGAGATAGCTAAGGAGTGCCAATCCATATGGAAAACCAATAACTCAAGGTACCCGCAAATTTGCTGAGGAGAGGTCCAAAGTTATTGTACCACGAACTAGTGATGGTAGACTGTGGTGCATAAAGTACTGTGTCTGAGGAAACATCATTGCATGTTGAGCCAGATGTGTGTGTGTATATATATATATATGTGTGTGTGTGTGTGTGTGTGTATTTTTGTGAAAGAGTATTTGTATTAATAAAAAGCCTCACTTATGGCGGAGGAATACCTTATTACATCAAAAAGAAATATAACGAATAAAAATTTAGGAATCAACATCCAAACCATATATGATATGCCGCATTAAAACTTTTCCAAGTAAAACCACCCTTGTGGATAAAACCTTGGTGAAGAAAAAAGCGTACATATGTGTGTATATATATATGTACATGTATATATATATGTATATATATATATATATGTATATATATGTTTTTTAAAGAAAATTTTGTTATTATTAAAATCCTTCACTTGTGGCGGAGGAAAACCTTATTACAAAAAAGAGTACAAAATGAAAGTAGCAGTGTATGATTATCAAACATCCAAATATATATGATATGCCGCATTAAAATCTTGCCAAGTAAAACCACCCTTGTGGATAAAACCTTAGCGAAGGAAAAAGCATACATATTTATATAGATGGAATGCTGATATGCGCTACCGTGAAGAAATAAATAAATTACAATCCAAAATGAGTACAAAAGTCGCAAATAGAGAGGACATCCTGCAGAGGTTCGCCGTTGATGAGTCCTTGTTCCAGTAGAGAGAGCAGAGCCGCCAGTGACAAAGCAGACCAAAAAGAGACGTTTTGTCCATCCACAAAAGAAATACATGGCTGAGTAAATGCAACATAGATGACACACTGAAGAGATCTAGGCAAAAAGAATGGGAAACATACCAAGTCTGCCGGTGCACAATATGGCACCGGCATATGTAATTGTAAAATGTCAATCCATATAGAAGACTTGTAACCGTAAAGGACCACGTGCTTGCATGTAGAAATACCTCGCCCCAGTAGTCAGATACACATGAACAACTCGGTCAGCAAACAATAGCAAGACATACCACGCCAAAAGGAGAATATGTGCTGAGTGAAGCAGATAGACAGTATATAATGAAAGATCAGTGGCGACCAGAAAGAAAATCATACCAAGCCTGCCTGCCCCAACTATTGGGCAGGCAGAGAAAGGGAGAATGCGCTAATCCATACGGAAGACATGAAAAGGGCACAGCTTGTGGGCCGCCAAGTTGGGGGTCTAATGCAGCTAACCAGCGTGCGGGCAGCGTCTCATCCGGGTGCCACGCAAGTGAGGTAAGACAATGTCCAATCCATCCAGAAATACATAATGAAGCAACGGTAAGAGCAATCAACCAACAATGAGAAATAATGAAAGCCAATAAGGAATAAATCATACCAAACCTGTCCGAGCCCTGAAGGGCACAGGCAGGGAAATTCAGCTGATGCCAATCCATATAAAGACTTAGACAGTTCACGGCACGCGCAAATACACTGAAGAAAGATCCAATGAGATGGAACTACGAACTAATGGCGGAAGAGAGCGGGAAGTGTAGATTTGAGTGCAGGGGTTGAGCATAGCATTCTGCGCCAGATAATGGGCCGTCATGTTTGCCTCTCTGTAAATGTGATGATAGTCCAATCGATGTAGCCTCACTAATGTGTGTAGTAATTGAAGATAATAGTTGCCGAACACTAGCTGAGGGTGAGATAATCATGATACAAGCATTGCACAATCTGATTCTAGAATAATCGACCAATATAGAGGCAGAAAAAACAATAGTCCAAATAACGCTGCCTGTATCTCTGCCTGAATAGGAGAACTTGGTGGTAATCTAAAGGATACCGCACCTAGACATATGCCAGCATGGTCTCTCAAAATAGCGCCACCTGCACTATAGTGTCTTCCAACCGCCGCATCCGTATTTAATTTAAAACGACCAGATGGCGGTAACCTCCATCGCACCAAAATTGGACGTGGACTCCGAAGCGGAGGTAGCCAAGCGAAAGGGTGGTGCGGATCAGTCAGTAATTTGGTTCCCGTGATATATTTGCACCACATTGATATATCATACTGTATGGTAAACTTTAAGGATGTATGCGAGAAAATGTGTGACTCACCATATACCAGTGATGCATAGGTGCGCCATATCGAATAAACAATGATTGCTGGGACGATGATTTTCAATATTCCAAGGAAAGAAGAAGAATTCGAGCGATACCACCAGGAGAGTAAATACTGACGAAGCCGCAAGGATGTTAGGATAGGGAAGTGTAGCTCGCTGGCAAAATAACTCCATATCGGCCGATGCCCAAATAGTATAAGAATATATGATCCACCGTCGCAGACTCCTGCTTACAAAATGGGCATTGGGATGGACGGGCAACAAAAAACTTACAAGTATAGTCTTCAAAAGGTAACGCCGAATGAAAAATTCGCCATAGGAATATCTGAGTGGTAGGTGAATGATGTTTAAACCAAATAAACCTTGCCGAGAGTAGCGATAAACCAGAGAGTCGACATATGTCATATGCACTACGCAAAGAGAATTCCCCAGATGACGTTGGAGTCTATGTAAGATGTGTTGCATGTTCATCTGTGTGTGCTGAACAGATAGGGTGAATCCTGCAAATAAGTTTCCACACCGGGGAGTCTGATAGGCGAGGCAGGTAATCACCGCGGCGACCATATTTAGCATGCATATAAGTACTCCAAAGTGTTTGTTGTTGTTGATACGACCACCAAATTCTACACTGATACGCTTTTTGGAGAACACATAAGTTCCGAATGCCCAATCTGCCCTCCTCCCGGGGTGCTGAAATAGTAGCCCAGGATACCCAATGATGTCTACTGCCCCAATAAAAAGTTGCCATTTTACGATGTATGATGTGAATTACTGACTTGGGCAGCCCTCCTGCTGCGAGAATGTGTAAAGGTAAAGAAGATATAACTGAGCGCAACAAAACTAGTTGGCCAGCAGCAGATAATAACTTTGAGTGCCAACCATGTAGACGATCATCTATGTGCTGCAATAAGGAAACACAGTAGCTGGATCTGTTGATGCCCTTATGCAGATAGGAACCAAGATACCGAAACAGTAGATGTGAAGCCCTCATGCCCGTGATAGACTCATAGGTATGACGCTGCTATGACGTAATTGCAACGGATGGAATGAAGCTACTTTTCTGAAAATTTATCTTTTGACCAGAGGCATGTTCATACTGTGCTAGGAAAGAATGGAAGCGGCGAAGATTACGCTGTGTACCCCGTAAGAAAACCAACAGATCATCTGCATAGGCTAAGTGGGTAATAGTGAAAGGAACCCTACCCAGACGAAAAGGTTGTAGAACACCCGATGCTACTATAGATTTTAACCCCCTGCTAAAGCCTTCAGACGAAAGAATAAAAAGCAAAGGAGATAAAGGATCCCCTTGCTTAACTCCTCTGCATAGCCGAAAAGATGTTGTAGGCTGGCCATTAACTAGAACTGATAATGTGGTGGCACTCAAATGATTCAAAACAAGGCGAATGAAAAACTCTGAAAATCCAAAAGAACGGAGCAACCTCTCAAGATATTCCCAGCTTACACGGTCAAAGGCCTTCATCATATCTAACTTTAAGCAGAGTTGTGGACCTCCTTTATACAACATATGTATCATCTCTCTGGCCATCAGTACTTGCGTAGCAACATCTGAGCCTGGAAGAAAGCCAGTTTGCTCTGGCGAAATTAGCTGTGGGAGCAGAGTATTAAGTCTGGTAGCCAAGATTCGCGTGCAGACTTTACTCAGGAAATTCGTGAGACAGATAGGCCGAAAGTCGCTAAACATGTCTGGCGACAGCTTTTTAGGGATTAATGTGATAAGCGCACTTGCCATGACATCAGGCTAAGGGATTCCAAGAAAAAATTCCTGTACAACCTTAACCACATCAGAACAAATAATTGACCAACACGAACGATAAAAGTTACCATTGAATCCATCAGGTCCTACAGCACTGTGAGGGTCTAAATGCCAGACTGATGTCTTGACTTCCTCTTCTGTAGGCACTTTTGTAAGCATCAAATTGTCCTCCGCTGTAACTATGGATGGGATGTTGTTAAGCACTACCTCATAAGTGTGCGTGTGTTCCCGCATAAACAAGGAGGTGTAAAAAGATACTGCTTCATCTTTAATAGATGCTATATCAGTGCATAATCTGCCATCAGATGTATGGATCTGCTGTATACGCAGCTGAGTACGTCGACCTTTCACTATAGAGTGGAAATAACGGGTATTGGCATCCCCATCTTGTAGCCATCAAACTCGTGCCTTCTGCTTCCAAAAATGAAACTCATATAATAGGGTTTGAAGATATTCTGCCTTTGCCTTATGGTATATCTGTCGATTTGATTCTGAAGAGTCAGCGTCCCAAGCATGCTCCGCGTGTGTCATAACCGATTCCGCATGCTGAACTTTGGAAAAGATGTTCCCAAATATTTCCTTATTCCATCTCTGTATATCCTTCTTCAGGCGGTGCAATTTCGAATAGAAGCCATACATACCCCCTGTAGTTGGATAGGATGTCCAAGCAGTTCTCATATAAGTGTGAAAGTCGGGATGATGCAAGAGTCTAAAAAGCGAAAAGATCTGCGTCCTTCAGCAGTACCCAATCGGCATGAAAACAGTAGTGGTGTATGATCTGAAGTAGCTCGAGGAAGGTGTGAGAGGCGTGTGTCTTCAAATACATCTTGAAAAGAGGAGTTGAAGAATAACCAGTCCAGCCTGCGCCGGACGCGACCCAGTCCTCTACCATATGTCCATGTATATCGCGACCCATGAAACTGTGGAGACATAAGTGAACAGGATTCAATGCAATCGTTAAAATCCTGCAAGGACGAGAGAGATGGTTGAGAACGTCCTGCATGATCCTCCAGAGATCGGAAAGTATTAAAGTCGCCCCCAATAACCCATGGCATGTCATTGGAGTCCGAGAAGGTAGACAGGGAATGCCATAGGGAGCGACGAAGAGAGACGGTATGGTTGCCATAGACCACGGATAATACAAATTGCTGCTGAAGCTGTCGTAGTAAAAAAGTAAAGTGAACCACCTGATGCTGATCCTGTGAGCGAACCAAATGAAAATCCATGTCACGCCAAAACAACCAAATATGTTCTGACTGAGAAAAGAAATGATTCGAAAAACCAATATCCATAGCGAAGCGATCTATATGAGATGGTGAGTGCTTCGGTTCAATCACTGCTACAATATTTAAATGATGTTCCTGTATCAAGTTATGCAATCTAGGCAGAGAGGCACGCATGCCTCGTATATTCCAGAATAATATATTCATTGAGATAGAGTAGTATCACTTCCCTGAATGGCATGCGACGCGCTACGAGTTAGGATTGTGGAGAGTGGTAAAGGTGGGAGATCTTTTCTGGCACGACGCTTTCTGCGAGGAACAACAGGAATGAACTCTGCATTATCTGAAGAATACTGCAGGCGAGATAGTAAAACCTCGTCGTCCGGCGATGCAGGAATCATCTCCATACGCCTAACCACTTCTGCAGCTACTGTAGCTATCTCCGGTTGCTGATCATGCTCTGGCAAACCATTGTCAGACATGTGACCAATATCAATAGTTTCAGAATTCTGGGGTGCTGTTTGGTCCTCAGCAGGCGGCAGATCATCTCCCATCTGTGACGGTGGGATGATAACTGGAGGTGATGGGTTCTCTGCCGACTGAGTTTAAGCCTCGTCAGAAATGTGATGCAAAGGTGCAGCAGGTGCAATCGTGCTGCCTTCCTTCCGTTTAACTGGGGTCCAGCGTTGTGCTCTTGGACGTGGTGGTGGCGGTAGCGGTGGAGGCAGGATAGGCACCTTGTCTTTAGGATAACAGTCCGCAGCTGCATGGCCAAGCCTCCTGCATGAGGTACAAAACTGTGGCAAATCTTCATAAACCACAGATTGTAAAAGCATCCGATTTTTTGCCTGCAAGTAGATTTTCTGAGGTAATTCTTGGGAGATATCCACTTCTACACATACGCGTGCGTCAGACGGCCTTAATCCATCTGCCGTCGCAACATCAAGCTTGATTGGTGTACCTATATTACGAACAATTTCAAAGAGCGAGTCCCGGTGATGTAGATGAATAGGTAATCCGGGAAATGCAATCCAAACCAGGACTATTGGAACATCAGCAGCAGGATCAAAATCAATAGTCCATTTTGTAATACACATGTGACAACCAGATATGTGCCAAGAGCGGCGATAAAAACATCGTAAATAATCGGATTCATTCCGAAAATTCAACAGTATATGCGTTTGATCTATAAGTGTGATGCGCAAATCATGATGAAATCCAATCTTTTCAAATACCTCACGGATCACCTTCAATGGAGGTATACATATATATATGTATGTATATATGTATGTATATATATATATATATATATGTATATATATATATATGCTGCTGTGTGTGTATATGTAGTGTGGAGAAGAATTTCCATTTGAAATTTGCTGACAAATAGTCATTTTCAAGTATATCTCCTTCAGTACTTTATTTAATGAACTAGTTTATTTCATCACCTTAAGCATTTCATTAAATGAACTAGTTTAGTTCATTTAACATGCACCTGAAAATAGTGTAAACACAACAAATGTTTTTCATATGATTTAAGTTTTAACGCTTCATGGCACGTCAGTACAATAATGATATATATAAACATCAAAGCATATTCATCATGTACGCATGTTATGTAACACTTAAATCATGCATTTCAAAAACACGTAACATTTAAATCATGCATTTTCAAATGATTCAAACCATGGTTTCTCAACACTTTGCACTAGTTGATATAACATTGTTGTTCATTCACCAAGGTAACTACTATCTATTTTTTTACTACTATGAAATGTATCTCTATTATTAAGACTCAACTCACAAATTTAAAAAAAATAGATCTAAAAGTTGAGTAGCATTTTTTCCACGTTAAACATTCAAGTTCGAATCCCCTCTTCAATTTATAAAAAAACAATAATCTCACAAGTATAAAGACTATTAGTAAGGAGGAGATTATGGCCGATACACTTTTTTTTAACCACAAATTGCTCTAACTCCACTTATTCGAAGAAAGACAATAATGCCATTTTATTAGAATGCGGACTTCATAGTTTTTATTAAAAAACATTTGCAACTACACACCTTAATCCTGGTGTATAGTATGTTATGCCTGCACCCTCCAGAACTTGATTAAATGAGGGGAGAAATTTTAAGAAATTAATAACCAATTAATTATCAATCAATTAAGGATTAAATATTAGAATTTAAGAATTTAAGAAAAAAGATTTTAAGTAAAATACAATCTAGAAATTCCAGTTTTGCCCTTCCGCATAACAAAACTGACAGAGCGTCATTTTTCCCCCCATTCATCTCAGAAAGCGTCGACCCTCCCTCTCCCCAAGCCCTAGCCGTTTCTTCAGAGGTATAAGAGAGGAAGACAGCCTCCAGGAACCGATCCAACCTTCGTTGGTTTTTAAATCCGATTGTCAGTCATCAATGGCAAATAACTTTCTTATAAGTTCCTACGATTTGTGAAGAAAAGGCCCTACTTTTGTATCAAAATTGGATCACCATGCAATATTATACCCTTGTTTATCTATATGTGAATTCGGTGCAATTACTGTGTTTTGGATTTGATGTTTTGGCCATCGTACCTTGAAAATCTAATTTGATTTTGATGAATGTATGAATTCCTGCAAATCCCTAACCCTTGAACTCCCTTTTTGCTGCAATTTTATTGTTTGTTAAGGTTTGAGGGTGAAAGGTGGTATCTTTGGATTCGTAGGGTTGAAATCCTTGAGTGTTAGGCTTGAATCATTGCTATGTATGTGTGTGGTATTCAAGTTGTAGTTTAAGTTCTTTTGCTGGGATCGCAGACATCGATCAATCGATGTCATCGACTGATTTACATCGATCAATCCATGTAGGGTTAAGAAGAGACTGATGTGAGATAAAAAGATTTTGACGGACTTTGATCGATCGAAGTTAGGGTATGAAGTCACTTCGATCGATCGATCGATGTAGGCAAAGGGATTGACTGATGTAAGACATAAAGCTCTCTGACGGACTTCGATCGATCGATGTGAGGGGATGAAGCCACATCGATCGATCGATGTAGCGTATAATGTCAACCAGTTTCTTGGCAGGAATAGAAGAGAGAAAGGGAAGCTAGAGGACCACTTGGGTGACCTTAGAGATTCCTTATGACTTGATTGAGGTTAGTGTAAGCCTTGGGAATGTGTCGTAAGATGGTGAATCAATGGTGAGGACTCCGTGAGGTATTTGAATTGGACTTCAGTGCGAATAATCTAAGGGGTTAAGGATGAATTCTTGAGGCTTCGATAAGGCTCAAATGGAGTGTGTGAGGGTGTCTACTTCATCCCTTATATCCCTAGTATGAATGTTAATGTCGAGGTATACTCGAATGTGTGAATAAGAGGAGTCTCAAATGATTGAACGACATGTTGAATGTGCATATTTGCATCATGACATTTGCATTTGTTTATGTTTTGATAATGAGTTGTGCCTTGGCACAGGGTATAAAGTACTTTGCCAAATGAGCTATGATGCGCTATAGGGTATAAAGGCAAGCTGTAGTTGTCACAGGGTGTAAAGTGAGCTGTAATGTGACACAGGGTATAAAGACAAGCTGTGGTTCATTATAGGGTATAAAGTTGAGTCATAAGCATTTGTGACGGTGTAGGGTAGGGCATGATTTGAAATGGCATGCATCATATGTTTCGTTCTGGTATGATGATTGTTATGTAGGTGACTTGCTGTTTACTTGTGTGTTGCTTGTTTACTTTCTTTTATGGTGCAAATAAATCAGAACTTTGAAACGACTCAGGACATGTGCCCCATTTCCCCTTGATACTAATATTCACTCATGTCTTGCCATGTGATGATCCCATATGTCTTATAAGCGGGTTACTTGCTAGCGTTTTTGCTAAGGGTTCTACCCGTTGTTTTGCAGATGAGCCCGAGTATGATATGATCTTTATTGAGGACGATGGCGAGTGGGCTGAGTGGGGTGCTTAGAGCCTATATTGAGAATGGTCATAGGCTGCTATTGTTTTTTTAACTTTCTTTCATTTATTTGAGGATTAGATGGCTGCGTCCATAAACAGTTTTATTATTTATGCTTTTAAGAGTTTAGAATTGATTGATTTAGATTTTAATTTCTAAGTGTCTCTGCGCTTAATTCTCTTACTTCAGTGATGACGTGTATGTGAGAGTAATGACGTCTAGTAGTCCTCTTAGTAGGCTACGACGGGTGCACCAGTTCGGGTCCGCTGTCCCGGCCGGGGCGCTATAGGTGGTATCAGAGAATAGGCTTCAGATCTACCTCGGAGACCTAGGTTTATGTCATATAGAGTCCTAAGCTATGATTTTGACCTTAAGTTGATCCATATGTTAAAGTATTTGATCTTAGATATAAGATGAATTGGGTTGGGTGTGTGCGAGTACGATATAATTTAATTAATGATTATACGATTCATCTCCTTAATGTATGCAAGTTCTGTTCCGTGCAACACGTATGAACCTCCAGTACTATCTTTTGAATTACTGGATGTTGATAAGTACTGATCTTGCAGAAAGATGCCTCCCAGAAGAGAAAACCCTGGAAACGGTGGCAACGAAAACGAAAATCCTCAACCACCGCAAATAGTAATGCCCCAGGCCCTGATGGATGATATAACAGTGATTGCGCAGGGATTTGCTCAGCAGCAGCAGTAACCTCCTCCATCATCGCCTCAGCATGGAATACGGTATTATATTGGGGAAACGCAGAAGATGCATGCCCCCACCTTTAAGGGGACCATAGATCCGGAGATAGCCGAATTTTGGTTAGAAGAAGTAGAAAAGTGCTTCAGGCTAGTGCAGGTGCCTGAAGAACATAAGGTGGATGTGGCCACACCCTTGCTAAGTGGCCGAGCAAATGTTTGGTGAAATGGTACCTTACTGAAAATGACTCTCCCTGTCTCGTGGAGACAATTTGTTGAGGCTTATAAAGATTATGACGTGCCTGAGACGGCGATACTAGAGAAAATGAGGCAGTTTGATAAACTGGAGCAAGACAGGATGTCTATTTCTGAGTATGCGGACAGGTTCCATGCCTTGGAAAAATTCACGCCCATGGTGTTGGAAAATAACAGAATGAAGATGCTCAAGTTTGAGCAAGGTCTGAACCCCCGCATTCGGTCGGCTATAGCAGGATCCAGCTTAAAGACCTTTGCTGAGATGTTGGATGCCTGTTATTGGGTGGATAGCGATATGCACAGGTCTCAGCCTAGAGAGGCTCGTGACGACACGGGCAAGAGGCCAAGGGATGATCGCAGTGGAGGTAGACCCGGACGTTGGGTTGAAATTCCCAGAAAAGGTCAGACTGGACAGTTTCAGAGGGCACCGCAGCAGAGTCAGCCTGACCGACAGGCGACCAATGTGTGCCCCCATTGTTAGAAAAAACATGTTGGGGAGTGTTGGAAGAAGACGGGAGCGTGCTTCAAATGTGGTAAGGCTGACCACAGAATTCGGGATTGTACTGAGTGGAAGTAGAGGCCACAGGGAGATTCAGGGCCACAACAACAGCAGAGAGCAAGGTCTAAAACCAATGTCCGAGTCCACGTCATGACGGATGCTGAGGTGTAGGAGAACACCGATGTCGTGACAGGTATGATTTAAGTTAAATTTTAATTGTCTAAGTTGGAACTAAATTTGCTTTATGTGAGATTTTCTGTGCTATGCTCTTCGTGAATAGGTGCTATTTTAGTGAATAAGATGCCTGTGAATGTGCTATTTGATAGTGGTGCAAGTCACTCGTTTATATCTAGGAAATTTGCCAAAGGACTTGATTGCCTGCCCGAGTTGCTGGAGACTCCCTTTAGAGTGTAGGCAACTGGTGATCAAGTACTGGTTTCACATCATCAGTACAAAGACTGTGAGTTGGAGTTGGATAAGAAAGTGTTTCCCGTCACATTGGTTCCGATTGCGATGCGGGATTTCGATGTGATTTTGGGCATGGATTGGTTGACTAAATATCATGCCAACATTGACTGTAGGCTTAAGCAAGTGATTGTTAAGGATCTTGAGATAAATGAAGTGACGGTTCAAGGAAATATCAAGCTGACAAAGGCCGCCAAGAAAATCTATTTGACTGCGGTTAAGGCTTTCAAGGCTTTGCAAAAGGGAGCAGAGGGATTTATGGTTTATGCCATGGATGCTAAGAAAGAGATTCCCTCCATTGATCAGATTCCGGTGATCAACGAAATCAAAGACGTCTTTCCAGATGATTTGCCTGGAGTACCCCCATCAAGAAAAGTGGAGTTCGAGATCAACTTGATTCTAGGAGCTGAGCCTATATCTAAGACACATTACAGGATGGCCCCAGCTGAACTTAAGGAGTTAAAGGGACAATTACAGAGTTGTTAGAAAAGAAACTGATCCGTCCTAGTGTATCACCCTGGGGAGCCTCTATTTTATTTGTCAAGAAGAAGGATGGCAGTTTGCGATCATGTATCTACTACAGAGAGCTGAACAAGATAACCATCAAGAATAAGTATCCACTGCCAAGGATTGAGGATTTATTTGATCAGTTGAAGGGTGCTAACTGGTTCTCAAAAATAGATCTTCGTCAGGGATACCATCAGCTGCTCGTGAAAGCAGGTGATGTCCCAAAAACAGCTTTCTGTACTCGATATAGGCATTATAAGTTCTTGGTGATGCATTTTGGATTGACTAATCCCCCAGCAGCTTTTATGGATTTAATGAACACCGTGTTCCGAGGGCAGCTAGATCGGTCTGTGGTGGTGTTCATTGATGGCATTTTAGTATACTCCCCTGATGAGCAGTCTCATGCAGAGCATTTGAGAGTGGTGTTGGAGATTTTGAGACAGCTGAAGCTATATGCCAAATTTAGCAAGTGTGAATTTTGGCTAAGGAGTGTGACCTTTCTTGGTCACGTGATATCTGAAGATGGAATTTCGGTGGACCCTAAGAAAGTAGAAGTCATCACTGAATGGCCGAGACCTAAGAATGTGACGGAACTCAGAAGCTTCCTATGCCTAGCAGGCTACTATAGGAAGTTTGTTGAAGGATTTCCAACAATTGCAGTTCTTTTGAGCCGACTTACCCAGAAGAAAACTAAGTTTGAGTGGAGTGCGGAATGCGAGCAGAGCTTCTCTGAGCTCAAAAAGAGATTGACCACAGCTCCGGTGTTAGCACAACCCTCAGGCACTGATGGCTTCGTGATCTATAGCGATGCGTCCAAGAAAGGACTAGGTATGTGTATAATTACAACTATTGTATTGTATATATATACTAGACGTGAATTAACTTTCTGTTTGTAGGTTATGTCCTGATGTAAAATGGATGAGTTATTTCTTATGCTTCAAGACAGCTGAAACCTTATGAACAGAATTACCCGACGCATGACTTGGAGCTCGTAGCAGTAGTGTTTGCCCTTAAGATTTGGAGACACTACTTATATGGAGAAAAGTGTGCAGTGTTCACTGATCATAAGAGCCTGAAATACTTATTTTCGTAAAAAGAGATGAATATGAGACACCGAAGATGGTTGGAGTTAATCAAGGATTATGACTTAACCATCAACTATCACCCTGGTAAAGCCAACAGAGTGGAAGACGTGTTGAGCAGAAAGTCTAGCCATGCTAGACAGTCTCCTTTGGAGCGAGAGATTGAGGAGTTTGGCCTTGATGTTGTGGACTCAATAACGAATGTTCTTACGGCCTTATCTATAACCCCAGATTTGGTAGACAGAATTAAAGAAGCTCAGCATGATGATGTGTCACTGAAGGAAATCCATGACAAATTGAACATGGGACCAGTAAGAGATTTTCGGTTGAGAGAAGATAAAAGTCTATGGTTTCAGAACCGGTTGTGTGTGCCAGACAATGCAGAGATTCGAAGGGAATTGTTGAGTGAAGCTCATAACTCAAGGTTGTCCATTCACCCCGGAAACACAAAAATGTATAAGGACCTCAAAAGAAATTATTGGTGGATAGGGATGAAGAGAAGTATTGCGGAGTATGTCGAGAGATGTCTGGTGTGTCAGTAGGTCAAAGCGGAGCATCAGCTACCTGGCGGTTTGATGATGCAACTGCAGATTCCAGAATGGAAGTGGGAACATGTGACTGTGGACATCGTGATGGGGTTGCCCAAAACCAAAAGTGGGAATGAGATGATTTGGGTGATTGTTGATCGCTTGACGAAGACAACGCAATTCCTAGCTATGCCGCATGGTACATCTTATGAGAAATTGGAAAACATATATATGGATAATATTGTGAGTTTGCATGGAGTTCCCGTCAGTATCGTGTCGGACCGTGATCCTAGGTTTACTTCTAAGTTTTGGATGGCTTTTCAGAAAGCTATGGGCACTGAGCTAAGGATAAGCACAGCTTATCACCCAGACGGATGGACAGTCGGAGAGGACCATCCAAACCTTGGAGGATATGTTAGGAGCATGAGCGTTGGACTTTAAAGGGAACTGGGATAACATGCTGAAACTGATGGAATTCTCATACAATAATAGTTACCACAGTGCGATTGGTATGGCATCGTTTGAAGCCCCTATACGGACGAAAGTGCAGATCCCCGGTTTGTTGGGACGAAGTCGGGGAAAGGACGATCACTGTACCAGAGTTGATTGAGCAGACTATTGAGAAGGTGAAGATTATAAGAGAGAGACTAAAGGTGGCACAAGATCGCGGTAAGAGTTGGGCGGATTCTAAAAGAAGGCCCTTAGAGCTCGAGGTAGGTGAAAAGATTTATCTGCGGGTTTTGCCTACTAAGGGAGTTGCAAGATTTGGAATAAAAGGCAAGTTAAGCCCTCGGTATATTGGTCCATACGAGGTGCTTGGCAGGGTTGGTGAAAGAGCATACCGATTAGCATTGCCTCCGATCCTATCGCAAGTCCACAATATGTTTCCTGTTTCCCAATTGAGGAAATACGTGCCGGATCTGTGTCATGTTCTTGAGACTCAACCGTTGGAGATTAAGGATGATGTTACGTATGAAGAGTACCCTGTGAACATTGTAGACAGGAAGGATCAAGTTTCACGCAAACGTGTGATTCCGTATGTCAAGATTCAGTGGAGTAACCATACGGAGCGTGAAGCCACATGGGAACTTGAGGAGCAGATGAAGGAGTTGTATCCGCACCTCTTCCAATAAGGTACGTCAGTTTCGAGGACGAAACTTTTTGTAAAGGGGGTGGAATGTTATGCCCGCACCCTCCGGAACTTGATTAAATGAGGGGAGAAATTTTAAGAAATTAATAACCAATTAATTATCAAATAATTAAGGATTAAATATTAGAATTTAAGAATTTAAGAAAAAAGATTTTAAGTAAAATACAATTTAGAAATTCCAGTTTTGCCTTTCCCCATAACAAAACTGACAGAGCGTCATTTTTCCCTCCATTCATCTCAGAAAGTGTCAACCCTCACCTCTCCCCAAGCCCTAGCTGATTCTTCAGAGGTATAGGAGAGGAAGACAGCCTTCAGGAACCGATCCAGCCTTTGCTCGTTTTTCAATCCGATTGTCAGTCATCAAAGGCAAATAACTTTCTTATAAGTTCCTACGATTTGTGAAGAAAAGGCCCTACTTTTGTATCAAAATTGGATCACCATGCAGTATTATACCCTTGTTTATCTATATGTGAATTCGGTGCAATTACTGTGTTTTGGATTTGATGTTTTGGCCATCGTACCTTGAAAATCTAATTTGATTTTGATGAATGTATGAATTCCTACAAATCCCTAACCCTTGAACTCCTTTTTTGCTGCAATTTTATTGTTTGTTAAGGTTTGAGGGTGAAAGGTGGTATCTTTGGATTCGTAGGGTTGAAATCCTTGAGTGTTAGGCTTGAATCATTGCTATGTATGTGTGTGGTATTCAAGTTGTAGTTTAAGTATGAGATGATAGCAGGGATTAGGCCTGGAATGATTGGGATGGAGTTTGAGAATGATCGGAGTTTTGGTTATGCAGATTCTGAAGAAATCGCAAAGTTCTTTTTTTGGGATCGCAGACATCAATCGATCGATGTCATCGACTGATGTACATCGATCGATCCATGTAGGGTTAAGGAGAGACTGATGTGAGACAGAAAGTTTCTGACAGGCTTCGATCGATCGAAGTTAGGGTATAAAGTCACTTCGATCGATCGATGTAGGCAAAGGGATCGACCGATGTAAGACAGAAAGCTCTCTGACGGACTTCGATTGATCGATATGAGAGGATGAAGCCACATCGATCGATCGATGTAGGGTATGATATCAACCAGTTTCTTGGGAGGAATAGAAGAGAGAAAGGGAAGCTAGAGGACCAATTGGGTGACCTTAGAGACTCCTTAGGACTTGATTGAGGTTAGTGTAAGCCTTGGGAATGTGTCGAAGATGGTTAATCAATGGTGAGGACTCCGTGAGGTATTTGAATTGGACTTCAGTGCAAATGATCTAAGGGGTTAAGGATGAATGCTTGAGGTTTCGATAAGGTTCAAATGGAGTGTGTGAGGGTGTCTACTTCATCCCTTGTGTCCCTAGTATGAATGTTAATGTCGAGGTATGCGCGAATGTGTGAATAAAAGGAGTCTCAAATGATTGAACGACATGTTGAATGTGCATATTTGCATCATGGCATTTGCATTTGTTTATGTTTTGATAAAGAGCTGTGCCTTCGAATAAGGTATAAAGTACTTTGCGAAATGAGCTGTGATGCGCTACAGGGTATAAAGGCAAGCTGTAGTCGTCACAGGGTATAAAGTGAGCTGTAGTCGTCACAGGGTATAAAGTGAGCTGTAATGTGACACAGGGTAAAAGACAAGCTGTGGTTCATTACATGATATAAAGTTGAGCTGTGATATGCCATAGGGTATAAAGGCAAGCTGTGGCCCATCACAGGGTATAAAATTATATGACTGGGCATTTTGACATGCATTGTACTGTTTTGAAAAGTATCGCATAAGCATTTGTGACGGTGTAGGGTAGGACATGATTTGAAATGGCATGCATCATATGTTTCGTTTCGGTATGATGATTGTTATGTAGGTGACTTGTTGTTTACTTGTGTGTTACTTGTTTACTTTCTTTTATGGTGCAAATAAATCAGAACTTTGAAACGACTCAGGACATGTGCCCCATTTCCCCTTGATACTAATATTCACTCATGTCTTGCCATGTGATGATCCCGTATGTCTTATAAGCGAGTTACTTGCTAGCGTTTTTGCTAAGAGTTCTACCCGTTGTTTTGCAGATGAGGCCGAGTATGGTATGATCTTTATTAAGAACGGTGGCAAGTGGGCTGAGTGGGGTGCTTAGAGCATATATTGAGAATAGTCATAGGATGCTATTGGTTATTTTAACTTTCTATCATTTATTTGAGGATTAGATGGTTGCGTCCATAAACGGTTTTATTATTTATGCTTTTGAGAGTTTAGAATTGATTGATTTAGATTTTAATTTCTAAGTGTCTCTGCGCTTAATTCTCTTACTTCAGTGATGACGTGTATGTGAGAGTAATGAAGTCCGGTAGTCCTTTTAGTAGTCTATGACGGGTGCACTGGTTCAGGTCCGCTGTCCGGGCTGGGGCGCTACATAGTAACACTGTTGTACACATTGTGATCTTGATGTGTAGTAGACATAAGTTTGAATTTTCAACGCAATTCAAACCTTGATTTACTATACATCAAGATCCCGATGTCTATTACACAGTAGTACGGTATCATACACCAGGATCCCAGTATAAAGATACACAAAAATAGTCAAATCTTAACGATATATATTATTTTATCAAATTCTCCTCTAACCATCGAAATAGTAATGTTATTACGTTATACCCGTTATTGTTGCATAATGCTAGCTTCATATCTAGTATTTGATAAATAAAAAAAAAAACTAACCAATAGATTGACAAAAATCACATTCGGAGGAAGCATGTTTCTTTTTTGTTTCTTCTGTGGACTTTCCGTAAGAAAATGCATTTTTGGAAAAAGTAACTAAAATGTGTATTGCAACGTAAATATCTTTTCGAACCTTGTCTTGGATCAATTTCGTCCCAGATTGGACACAATTTATCCTATTAATAATATCATAGTAAATGAATGCAATATACAGATATAGAACTTACGTCGTTGTGATATATCATCTCCTCCCCCAAAAGGATGCGTAGGATATATATTTTATTTAGTGACAGCTGGTTTTAGTACTAGTTTCTTTCACTTTCCAGTTGATTATAATTGATGTTTTACACTTTAACTGATGTAGGTGTTATTGGTGACCACATGGTTAGGTGATAGTGTTTCAGTTGATGGTTATATATATGTATTTTCTGTGTCACTTCTTATTATTTTCAGTCACTTATTATATATATGAAAGCTATCAACTTTATATACTCAGACTGTGTCCCATAATTCTCCAAGATTGAAATACTTATAACAAAAGCCAATGCCTTGACTCGGGGACCTCATCATCTGAGCTTCAAGGAGCATCATGAAGGATGCAAATCAAAAGTTCAGCGGCATCCTATGTTGGTGACGCCTTACACAAAGAGTTCACAAAAGGTGTCCACTGCAAACTGTGACTTTGACCCAGCATCAGTGAAACACTCATATTGTGTGTGTCCTTAGAATCGACTGTATCTATTGGAGTAAACTCGACTCGAATAACAACTGAATTATATTATGTGGGCGCCAATATTGAAATCCTACATTGACTCTGTGTTGTTCCAAGCTAGGTTTTGGTCGTGGCCAGTCAAAGGCCAATTCGAAGCATGAGATTGAATGATCTGATCTTGACATGGGATTTAACCACCATCCTATTTTAGTATTTGTTCTTACGTAGACACATCACTAATAGTAGTTGGAGTATTGATTCAAGGTTAGTTTCAAATTAACATCATTAGCTTAACGTTGAAACTTTTACTGCTTTGTCATCATCTACTATTATTATCTTTTTCGCTTTTTTTGGTCCTATGTGATTTTGCAAAATTATATGATTTACACTAGGTTAAAAATCAAACTGAAGAATATTTTAGTATAGAATGTAGTAACACGTCACATCTGTGTGTCTCTTTTCATTGGATCACGCTGTAAGCGATTAAGTGTGAATAATGGTTATATAATTTATAACTAAATCCTAATTGGTTATTTACGAAGAGTTATCTAGAAGCGTTATGCCTTTTAAGTTAAAAGACGCAATTCTTTATTAAAAGGACATGTTCATTTATCAAAGGGACGCTATGCCAAAGGTTATGATGGAAGTACCTTTTGGTTACCTATAAATATGGATGAAGGTCCTCTCTTCACCCTAATTCATTGGTTATACTTATCCATCGAAGTAAACATTAAAGCAAGGGTTAGTAGAGAGAAACCTCCGTTTAAGTTCGGGATCGTCTACATCGAAGTTGAAGCTTCCGCTCATCAAAGTCGCTTCCGCTCACGTACCATGGTGAAAGGTACGCTTCCGCTAAACATCCTATAATAATTGTGAAATGATTGTGTATTTTATGTGAGTTTCCATTAGTGTAGAATCTGAATTTCTGTGATCCATTGCTTGCAGTGCCTGCTTCTACTTCGTTGCTTTCACATACTGCGTCCATTCCATTATTCAACGGTTTAAATTTCTCGGAATGGAGAGAACAAATCCGGTTCCATTTAGGCGCGTTGGACCTGGATATGTCACTCGAAGAGGAGAAACCAGGTGACATAAGTGATGAGAGCATTGATAATGATAATACCATTATAAAGCCTGGAAAAGATCAAACCGGTTGAGTTTAATGTTTATGCGGATGGCGGTTGCAAGCAACATTAAGTCTACCCTTCCTAAAACTGAAAGCGCTAAGGAATTTATGGCGAATGTGAAAAAATGTTCTCAAAGTGCTGACAAGTCTCTTGCTGGTACATTAATGAGTAGTCTGACTACTATGAAGTATAATGGCTCACGTACTATGCAAGACACATTCTTGAAATGAGAAATTTGGCAGCAAAATTAAAGCAGTCAATATATGGACTTTAACAAGCTTCTCGACAGTGGTACCTCAAATTTAATGACACTGTGACCTTATTTGGTTTTAAAGAGAACACCGTTGATCGGTGTATATATATGAAGGTCAGTGGGAGCAAGTTTATTTTCTAATCTTATATGTTGACGAAATTTTTCTTGTCACTAATGATCTTGGCCTATTATACGAGACTAAGAAATTTTTTTCCAAGAACTTTGAAATGAAAGATATGGGTGAAGCGACTTATGTGATCGGAATTGAAATTTTCCGTGATAGGTCACAAAGAGTATTAGGATTATCTCAAAAAGACTATATCAATAAAGTTCTTGAAAGATTTAATATGGAAAAATGTTCAGCTGGAACAGTTCCAATTCAGAAAGGGGACAATTTTAGCTTAAAACAATGTCCGTAAAGTGAATTGGAAAGAAAACAGATGAAAAGTATTCCTCATGCATCACTTGTTGGGAGCTTAATGTATGCACAGACTTGTACCAGACCAGATATTAGCTTTGCTGTCGGAATGTTAGGCAGATACCAAAGCAATCCTGGGATGGATCATTGGAAGGCTGCAAAGAAAGTTCTCAGATACTTGCAAGGAACTAAGGACTACATGCTCACTTATAGAAAAATAGATCAATTAAAGGTGATTGGATATTCAGATTCATATTATGCGGGATGTGTTGATTCAAGAAAAACAACATTTGGCTATTTGTTCCAATTAGCCGGAGGGGCAATCTCGTGGAAAAGTGTGAAGCAGTCTGTCATTGCTGCTTCTACCATGGAGGCTGAGTTTGTGGCATGCTTTGAAGCCACTATTCAAGGTTTATGGCAACGGAATTTTATTTCAGGGCTTATGATTATCGACAGTATAGCTAGGCCGCTGAAAGTTTATTGTGACAATGCCGCAGCAGTCTTCTTTTCTAAAAACGACAAGTGCTCTAAGGGTGCTAAGCATATGGAGATAAAGTATTTTGCCGTTAAAGAAGAAGTTCAGAAACAAAGAGTGTCAATTGAGCATATTAGCACCGGTCTTATGGTAGCAGATCCATTAACAAAAGGATTGCCACCAAAGATATTTCATGAGCATGCTGAACATATGGGTGTTGTTAGACGTCATGAATGATATGTATTAATGTATTGACACTTTGAGCTCAATAAAAGTTATTTGTTTATTATATTTTCTGTTTCTGATTATTGTGTATACATAAGTGTGTCAGAATTATGTTACAGAATTGAATGTTTATTAAAGTTATATTTTACTCTTCATTAAAGGTTGTAGTAAGCACAAGTTTAATGTAGTACATGGAAGGGAGTTTATCAAAACGGATGATTTATAACCACCATGACTCACATTAGACTTTACTTACTCACAACATTATAAGAGACCAATATTATGGTTAAAGAATTTAATTATATACTAAAGTACACATAATGGTTTTATATATCATATAAGATGTCACAAGGAACAAGTGGGAGATTGTAAGGTTGTGTCCCTTGTGAATAATGGTTATATAATTTATAATTAAATCCTAATTGGTTATTTACGAAGAGTAATCTAGAAGGGTTATGTCTTTTAAGTTAAAAGACACAATTCTTCATTAAAGGGACATGTTCATTTATCAAAGGGGTGTTATGCCAAAGGTTATGATAGAAGTACCTTTTGGTTACCTATAAATATGGATGAAGGTCCTCTCTTCACCCTAATTCATTGGTTATACTTATTCATCGAAGTAAACATTAAAGCAAGGGTTAGTAGAGAGAAACCTCCGTTTAAGTTCGGGATCGTCTACATCGAAGTTGAAGCTTTCGCTCATCAAAGTCGCTTCCGCTCACGTACCATGGTGAAAGGTATGCTTCTGCTAAACATCCTATTATAATTATGAAATGATTGTGTATGTGAAAATATAGATTTCTAGATCCTGAAGAATTAATCGCTTACACACGCATTATGTCTAAATCTGTTGTGGCCGTGTGAATCATATCTATGGGGAAATTTTTTCCTTTTTTCTTTTAGTAGTAACATACAACAACAACAATCATACACAGTATATTTCATCATTAACAAAAGTTATCGTTAAGGTCTGGGGAGTGTGAGAGACATGCAAACAATACCTCCATTCCAAAAGATAGAGAGTTTGATTCCAGTAAGACCCACAACTCTATATGCAACTGTATAAATAGCACAATAATAAGAATATAATATGCACAATAATTGAAAGAGAAAGACAAAAAAAAAGTGAAGATTAGGTTAAAAATGTTAATACTAACATAATTCTAACAATTTTTCGTTGAATTATCAACCACAAGTGAAGTCTTGTATGACAAACTTTGTATGATTTCTTTCATAGGTAGTCTTTTAAAGGTTTTTTTTCTTTCTCTGGTGAAATAGTCTTTTAAAGGTTCAACGTTTGATTTTCCTCCTTTAGGCTTTTATAAAGGCGAACATGGACACCTCAACATGAAAGAGGAACCCTTCACTTCCTTGGGAAGAAAAAGATTTTAAAGATAATCTAAGTTAACAAATATAATAATGAACCATCTCGTCTAAATTAAGTTGTTCTCCGTCAAGCTTGAGTTGAAAATTACATAATGGAAGCTCAGAGTCAACAGTGTTGAAATATATAGTTCTGAATTGCATAAGATGAAGTTCATATCCCATATCTACCTAATGGGAAGATACATTTCTATACAAAACCTTAAATTAATGGATAAAAATACATCATTAATCAATTCTCAACATTCGTCCCCATGTCATAACATGATAAAGGTGCGCATGGAATCCATCATCAATAACAAAGTTGGAGTCAAGCATGAACAATTTGAATTCGGGTGACGAAGGAATAAATAGACACTAAAGGTCATGTGATCTGTAAGTCTACATAGAATAAACATGAATATGATACAATGTTGAAATATTCGACAGAGGAGATACGTAAAGTGACATACATATTCACCCAAATTTTAAGAAATTGATTTAATACAGATTTTATTCGTAGTATTTTGATATATCCCTTGTTTGAACTTTTCATCCCTAAAATGCCTTATCTGTTATTTCAAGTGCATGATCAGTCTCCGAAAACGTCTGGGAATTTGGTTCAAATTAGATCGAGTAACTGTCACAAATTAGATTCTGATTTTCCAAAGATGAAGAATTCACCCTTACAACATGGATGATTCGAACCACAATGTAAGCTCTCCCCTTAATACGTAATCGCATATCAAATGAAATCTCAAATGAGATCAGTGCCAAAAGAGGTGTTCTCTGAATTTTTATTTCAGATAATATTCTATGTTTTTGTGAACATATTTAACTCAAGGACAAAAGACTAAATGATGAGGATCGGGGATCCCATCAAGAGGTCATGTGTCCTATGACAAGAAGAAGGGCTAGAGAACTTGGACATCAAGTTGGAACCTTCTTGTGCAAGCATGTTCAATATGAATCTAAGGCTCATTGGGTTCACCTCATTGAACCCACATTATGAGTGTGTTCACCCCAAGCGTGTGTGAGTATTCTTTATTTTGAATTTGGTCTTGTTTTCTTGTGATCCTTGTTTCAATGTGTTTGCTTTGTAGGTACATGCAAAGTCCCAAGCCAAACGGAGGTCCACAAATGGATTTAAAGGCGTGTGTACCAAAAAGGAGACAAGCGGAATGTTTGTCATGAGGAGAATGTTTGTCTCAACAAGGACAAATTCAAATGTGGTTCAAAGATGGAATTCATTCTCAAAAATTAACTCAAAAATATCTGCAGCAACAATCAAAAGGGGCGCCCACTTGAAGTTCAAAATGGAGATCAACTTGAAGTTAAACTTGAATTCAAATTCAAACATGATTTGAATTTCAAGTTCCAACCAATTTGAGTTTTAAACTTCAAGATAGAAGAAAATTCATCAACCACCTTTGGAGACTCAAAATCACACGCCATTTTGAAGAAAGAAGGAGGATAGATCACAACTCAAAATTGAATCCAAATTTGAATTCAAACTCAAACTCAATTCGGATTCAAACTTTAACCAACTTTTGAATTCCACTCCAATCACTTTCTCATCATCAAATCAAGTCTCCAACACCCTCATTACTCACCAAATACGGCTGGAAGGAGCGGAGAAGACAATCAACAACCAATTCAAATTCAAACTCAATTTGGAACCAAACTCAACCAACTTTTGAATTCAACTCCAATCACTTTCTCAACATCAAATCTGACCTCCAACACCCTCATTACTCACCAAACACGGCTGGAAGGAGTGGAGAAGACAATCAGCTACCAATTCAAATTTTAGCTAGAATTTGTTTTAGTTTTGAATTTGAAACAATTTCCAATTTTAAACACTTGTTAGCTAGATTATTTGAAATAATGTTTGATCACATTTAGGCTGAAAAAGTCGATGGTTTCAGCCTATAAATAAGGCCCTTGGCCGAAAGTTGAGAGGCAGAATTTTCATGAAATAAAATATTGATATTTTCTTCTATTCTTGTGATACTTTGTTTTCTTGGTTTTGCATTTAAAACCTAGGTTAATGTCCTTCAAATTTTGAAGGTGTTTCCATTGCTCTAAGGTGCCGTCTAGGAGGGCCATTGGTTTGCCTGATCAACGACCATCTTGAAGTCTTGGTTCTTGCTCGTTGCTCCAAATCATTTGTTTCACTAAGGAAGTAAGGGGAAGTCTTCTTTCTTGTGCCTAAACCTAATGAATGACGTTTGGAATGTGTGAATTCCCATCCCCAAAAACCGTACTACACACAAAAGGGAGAAAACAGCCAACCCAAAACCCTCATTTCCAAAAACCCTAGTTTTGGTTAATTATCTCAAATCAACCGAAATCCACACACATTCAGATTCATCTTGCATAACGTTATATATCTAATGTCACTTTGCTGAAATTGATAGCTCCTTGCACGGTCTTTCTCAAAACAACAGCTTGGGCAAAAAGGAGAGTCAATCCAGGTTTTACCCCTGAAAAAAAAAATGCTGGGGAAAGAGAGACGTTTTGTACAAAATAAAAAGATTTCTCAACAAGAAAAGGCAAAGAAAAATGCAAGAAAAAGAGAATACAAAAAGGGGAAAACGTTTGGGCATTACTTGAAAGTTTTTTGGAGCAGTTTGGTATCATCTTTCTTTCTTATTTTCTACAACCGTACTCCATGCTTGCTTTCCATATACTAAACCTCTTGAACCAATCACACATTTGGATGCTAGATTATTGAATGATTTGAGTCATATTGTGAATAATAAGTGCATAGAATCAAAATTAACTAAAGATTGCCCACGGCAACCCTTAGTTCATCTTTGATTTGTCCTTAAACATCAATTTTGGTTGCTTATATTCTTTGAATCTTAGTGAAAAAGTTCAAGTGTGTGCACATATATCTTGATTCCGTTTTGATACTATTTGGTGCAAATTAGAAGCAAAAGGGTGAGACAAGTGGAGATCATTGTGATTTGGAGAATCATTGGCAAACACTTTCTTAATTGATCGTTTTGACTCTTATTAACTTCAGGTTGCACAAGAGACAAAGTGGTAAGAGAGTGGAAATCAGAGAAAGAGGAGTGTTCGCGTTTTGTTTTCACTAATCAATTAACGTTTGCTTGTTTTTGTGTTAGTTTGCTTCTTTTATTTTCTTTCATTTGTTTGCATCACTTTAGGTAAAACATGGAGAGCAGCACTCATTCCTCGCCTAGCAAGTCAAAGGAGGCTGATACTTTTGACAACACACAACAACAAATGCTAAAAATGCTAAAGAAACTCATGCACAATAATGAGGTAATCAAACACAGGTTGGAAGACGTCGAAAGGAGTCAAAAGACGAGCGATGGGCAAGGCACCAGTAGGGCCGTCCCTCTGCCTCAAGGACAATGGCCTCCCCCAGAAGAAATTGAGGATGAAAGCCTAAGACCAACACACATTGAGCCAAAAGGGTTTGTTCCTCCCACGCAACCAAGGAGACACGCTCCAAGAAGGTACAATGATGATTATAATCCATTTGAACAAGATGAGTATGACTTCGATGACCACCTTCCCCGTCGTTACCAAAGATGCCAAAATCCCTTCCCCCACAAGATGACGATTTTCTGAAAACAAAAATAAGCATTCCAACGTTTTATGGCAAAAGTAATGCAGAGGAATACTTAGAGTGGGAAACAAAAGTGGATCTAATCTTTTATTGTACCAACTATAGTGAGCTACAAAAGGTGAGGTACGCTTTTATTGAATTTTCCAGCTACGCATTAAATTGATGGACAAACTTGTGTAGAAATAGGACTAATACAAGATAACCTCGAATTGTCACGTGGGCAAAAATGAAATTTGAAATGAGACAACGATTTATCCCAAACAATTTTGAGAGTTCTATTTTCACAAGTTTGCAAAACTTAAGACAAGGTTCCAAAAGTGTAGACGAATTTTACAAATAACTAGAAATCTTGTTGGAAAGATCTAACTTGCAGGAACCTGAAGAAGCGACCAAGGCTCGTTTCCTACATGGTCTAAATAGGGAGATTGCGCAAAAGGTTGAACTTCAACCTTACCTCGACCTAACGACCATGGTTCACATGGCTGAGAAGATTGAGCACCAACTAAAGGTACGTAGTTCATCCAATTTCAATTCCACTTACCGTACTAATCAAAGTTCTTCAAGATTTCCAAACAGGTCTTCAGGAACTGGAAGCTCATGGCCTACAGGAGGCCAAACACATGACCAAAGTGCAGCCCAAAGGTTTGACAACCGTGTGCAAGGCACACAAAAACAAGACAAGCGAGGCAAGCAAAAAAGCCTCCACAGGGAATTCCTCTGAGCTCTCAAACAGGTTTAGGGACATTAAATGCTTTAAATGTCAAGGTCATGGTCACATAGGAAAAGAGTGTCCTAATGCTAAAAGCGTCATGTTAATTGAGGAAACTAATGAATATGTGACTGAGTCCGAGCATGAAAATGAATCTGAGCATAATAATGAAACTAAAACTGAAGAAGATCTAGGCGCACCAGATAAATATGACACTAAAGAATTTCTTGTTGTGCGTAAAGATGTGAATGCATATCCAAAATTAGATGATCACGAGCAACATAAAGAAAACATTTTCCATATCCACTGCATGATAAATGGTAAGGTGTGCACTATGATCATTGATCCATGTTCTTGGAGAATGTGGCTAGCATTGAATTGGTAAGAAAATTGAATTCGCCTATGACTAATTATCCACATCCCTACAGACTTGCATGGTTAAATGATTGTGGTGAAGTTAGCATCCATAAGCAAGTTCTGATTTCTCTTAGCATTGATAATTACAAAGATGATATTTTATGTGATGTTGCACCAATGCATGCTAGTCATATCTTACTTGGTAGGCCATGGTAATTTGATAGACATATGACATATGATGGATATTTGAATCGTTATTCTTTCAAATTGAATGGTAAACTATCAAGTTGCATACACTCCCACCCTATAAGGTCCAGAAGATCACCAATGTATGTCTAAGTCTAGGACCGACTCTAAGGAAAAGGAAGCTGAGCGAAAATTTGTGGAATACATGAAAAGTGAAAGTAAGAAACAAGAGAGTAGGGGAAAAGAGGTAGTACACATAGGTGTCAATAATTCCAAAAACAAGTGTGGGTATTTTGCAAAGAAAAGAGAGGTCACACGAGCGCTTTTATAACAACCAACAGCCCTCATCATCATTCCCATAGCACGTTACCTTTCGGTAGATGATCTCCCACCCAACCTCCCTACCTCTGCTGCATCCCTTATACAGGAGTACGATGTTCTATTTCCCACTGAGTCACCATCCGGATTACCACTTATAAGAGGAATAGAACACCAGATAGACTTTCTTTGAGAAGCCGTCCTACCCAAAAGACCAGCCTATCAAGCCAACGCTGAAGAAACCAAGGAAATCTAAAGGCAAGTAGAGGAACTCCTAGCAAGTGAACGAATCCGAGAGAGCCTAAGCCCATCAGCCGTCCTTGTCATTTTAGTACCCAAGAAGGATGGAACTTGGAGAATGTGTACCGACTGCCGTGCCATAAACAAAATTACCGTCAAGTATAAGAACTTCATACCTAGGTTGGATGATATGTTGGATATGTTACATGGATCTAGATACTTCACCAAAATTGACCTCAAGCAAAGGTACTTTCAAGTATGGATAAGAGAAGGGGATGAATGGAAGACCACATTCAAAACCAAATTTAAGCTCTATGAGTGGTTAGTGATACCCTTCGGGCTCACCGACGCCCCTAGCACCTTTATGAGGTTGATGAATGAAGTCTTACGAGCCTTCAGAGGACGATTTGTTGTAGTTTACTTTGATGATATCCTAATCTATTCTTGAGCCATAGAGGACCACGTTGACCATATTAGGGCCTTTTTTGAGAAGCTTAAGCAAGAACAACTTTACGCCAACTTTAAGAATTGTTCTTTTTGTTTGGAACGAGTAGTCTTCCTAGGCTTTGTTATTTCGGCTGAGGGAGTAGAGATGGATGAGGAGAAGGTTAGGTCAATTGTGGAGTGGCCTACACCTAATACTGTAGGGGAAGTGCACAACTTCCATGGATTTACAAGTTTCTATAGACGATTTGTCAAGGATTTTTCATCCATAGCTGCACCCCTAAATGAAATTGTGAAAAAAGATGTGCCTTTTCGGTGGGAGGAGCCACAAGAACAGGCATTCGATGAACTTAAAAGGAGGCTAACCACTGCACCCATACTTAGATTACCAAACTTTGATAAGACTTTTTCAATTGAGTGTGATGCGAGTGGAGTGGATATGGAACGATATTTACCCAAAGAAAGAAACCCATAGCCTACTTTAGCGAGAAGTTGAAAGGTGCTGCACTGAATTACTCTACCTATGACAAGGAACTTTGTGCCCTCATGATATCCCTACAAACTTGGCAACACTACCTTCAACCTAGAGAGTTTGTGATCCACACTGACCATGAAAGCCTCAAGTACCTTAAAGGGCAATGAAAGTTGAACAAGAGACATGCTAAATGGGTAGAGTTTATTGAGCAATTCCCTTACGTGATTAAGTACAAACAAGGAAAGGACAATATAGTTGTTGATGCCCTCTCTAGGAGATACATGTTAGTGACTACTTTATCCTCTAGATTCTTAGGATTCGAATCACTTAAGGACTTGTACCCCAACGACCATGATTTTGGCACAATCTTTGAGTCATGTAAAGGGGCACCCTTCGGAAAGTTCTACATGCATGAGGTCTACCTTCTCAAAGAGCATAAATTGTGTGTTCCCTAATCGTCTCTACGAGAAGCATTGACTAGAGAAGCACATAGAGGAGGATTAATAGGCCATTTCAGAGTGTTCAAAACCCTTGAAACCCTTAAGGAATATTTCTATTGGCCACACATGAACATAGATGTCGAGAGGTTATGTGGTAGTTGCATCACTTGCAAACAAGCTAAATCCATGTCCCAATCACATGGCCTTTACACACCCTTACCTGTCCCTGATTCCCCTTGGAGTGACATTTCAATGGACTTCATTTTAAGACTTCCTAGGTCCCCATGAGGGCGGGATAGCATTTATGTTGTGGTAGATCGATTTTCAAAAATGGCACACTTCATTGCATATAGAAAAATCAATGATGCTACACATGTTGCTGATTTGTTTTTTAGAGAAATCGTAAGATTGCATGGCATGCCACATACCATTGTAAATGATAGGGATACGAAATTTCTAAGTCATTTTTGGCGTATTTTGTGGGCTAAACTTGGTACCCAATTGTTGTTTTCTACCACTGCTCACGCACAAACTGATGGACAAACTGAAGTTGTTAACCGTACTCTATCTCAACTTTTGCATGCCATTTTGCAAAAACATCTTAAACACTGAGAAGATTGTTTACCATATATTGAATTTGCATAAAATAGGAGTTTTCATCACGGCACATTGCATAATCTATTTGAAATCGTGTATGGTTTTAACCCCTTGTCTCCTCTTAATTTGATTCTCACTCTCGTACATGAACGTTCAAGTCTTGATGGTAAACAAAAAGTGGAAAAGATAAAAAACTGCATGAAAACGTTGAAGCGCAACTTGAGAAGAAAAAGGAAACTTATGAAAAACGAGCCAACAAACATAGAAAACAAGTTGTGTTTGAACCAGGTGATTTGGTTTGGTTACATTTATGAAGAGAAAGGTTTCCCAGTGAATGAAAGTCAAAATTGTTGCCTAGAGGAGATGGACCATTCAAAGTCTTAAAACGCATAGGTGACAATACCTACATCCTTGATCTTCCCGAGAGGTATGATTCTATTTCTTCTACTTTCAATGTTGCTGACCTCACACCTTTCACTGATGAACCCTTCGATCCGAGGACGAATCCTCTTGAGGAGGGGGATTGATAAGGATCAGGGATCCCATCAAGAGGTCATGGGTCCTAAGATAAGAAGGAGGGCTAGAGAACTTGGACATAAAGTTGGAACCTTCATGTACAAGCATGTTCAA
Source organism: Eustoma russellianum (assembly GCA_036186865.1). NCBI lineage: Eukaryota > Viridiplantae > Streptophyta > Magnoliopsida > Gentianales > Gentianaceae > Eustoma > Eustoma russellianum. The sequence goes on along the minus strand of AP025049.1, from coordinate 34,165,789 downwards.
CATGAACCTAAGGCTACATTATGAACGTGTCCCCCCTCCAAGCATGTGTGAGTATTCTTTATTTTGAATTTTGTCTTGTTTTCTTGTGATCCTTGTTTCTATGTGTTTGCTTTATAGGTACATGCAAAGTCCCAAGCTGAACGGAGGTCCACAAATGGTTTTGAAGGGGGGTGTACCAAAAAGGAGACAAAAGGAATGTTTGTCAAAAATTAACTCAAAAATAAATTCAAATGACAAATTCAAATTCAAATTCAAATGTGGTCCAAGATAGAATTCCTTCTCAAAAATTAACTCAAAAATATTTCCAACAGCAATCAAAAGGAGTGCCCACTTGAAGTTCAAAATGGAGATCAACTTGAAGTTAAACTTGAATTCAAATTCAAACATGATTTGATCCAACCAATTTGAGATTTAAACTTCAAGATAGAAGAAAATTCATCAACCACCTTTGGAGACTCAAAATCACACGCCATTTTGAAGAAAGAAGGAGGATAGATCACAACTCAAAATTGAATCCAAATTTGAATTCAAATTCAAACTCAATTCGGATTCAAACTTCAACCAACTTTTGAATTCCACTCCAATCACTTTCTCATCATCAAATCAAGTCTCCAACACCCTCATTACTCACCAAATACGGCTGGAAGGAGCGGAGAAGACAATCAACAACCAATTCAAATTCAAACTCAATTTGGAACCAAACTCAACCAACTTTTGAATTCAACTCCAATCACTTTCTCATCATCAAATCTGGTCTCCAACACCCTCATTACTCACCAAACACGGCTGGAAGGAGTGGAGAAGACAATCAGCTACCAATTCAAATTTTAGCTAGAATTTGTTTTAGAAATAATTTCCAATTTTAAACACTTGTTAGCTAGCTTATTTGAAATAATGTTTGATCACATTTAGGCTGAAAAATTCAATGGTTTCAGCCTATAAATAAGGCCCTTGGCCGAAAGTTTAGAGGCAGAATTTTCATGAAATAAAATATTGATTTTTTCTTCTATTCTTATGAGACTTTGTTTTCTTGGTTTTGCATTAAAAAACTAGGTTAATATCCTTCAAATTTTGAATGTGTTGCTATTGCTCTAAGTTGCCGTCCAGGAGGGCCATTTGGTTTGCCTGATCAACGACCATCTTGAAGTCTTGGTTCTTGCCCGTTGCTCCAAATCGCTTGTTTCACTAAAGAAGTAAGGGGAAGCCTTCTTCCTTGTGCCTACACCTAGTGAAGGACGTTTGGAAGGTGGAATTCGTTGTAGTCCATGTCTTGCACGCATCACTAAACGATAACAGAAGAAAAAGACGCATTGAAAAAAGCGAAAGATAGTATGAACAAACAAAGAAACTTATGCTCTGATACTAAACTGATGCGTATATGATCCTTAATGCTTTGATATATTCCTTGTTCAAACTTGTCCTCCCAAAAATGCCTTGTCCATTTTATCAAGTGCTGGATCAGCATTCAAAAGAGTATGCGAATCAGGTTAAAATTTAAAGGAGAAACCGATACAAATCAGATTTGTGCATTAATGTATGAAGCGAGGATTCGAACCACAATATGTACTCTGATGTTGATACAAATTGCTATGGATTTGGTCCGTAAAGCTTCGATTTATCCTTAGCTCGATCTTATCCTCTTAAGAATGTCTTGTAGGCTATTTTAATATTCAAGTGCTTGATAAGCCATAGAAAACATGTGTTTGTATTTGAACGAGAAAACGTGTGCAAATTCCGTTAAAAATTTCACGGTTAACCGTCCCGAATCAGACTTGTGCTTCTTCAAAAATGAAGAATTCACCCTTAGAACGTGACGTAATTATATTATCTCATCCAACCAGCTCACTTTTTGTCACATGAGACAACCCTAACTCACTCATAAAGTTCATGCGCATAAACAAATATGCGTTAGGGTTATAAAAATAAAATTTACTGCAACGCTATTAGTTTCTCTTCCCAGCCTTTCTCAGGATTTCATTTTCATCACGAAGTTTTCTTCCTTCCCTGCAACTCCGTCCTTCACATCCCCATGCTCATTTTGTTTCATCTTTATTTTACGTTTTCGGGTTGAACGGAAAATATCAACACAAACATACTTGCATCAATCAACACAAGTAAAGGCCTCTGCTTGTTGATCAGTAGCCGTATTTTAGTCTGCGGTGCTTAATCATAGAACCGAAATCTGTCGTTACGTGTGCGCAATCCAAACATGGATGGAGGATGATGCCGCCTGGGATAATTGAGATATTCTGGGAGGCGTTGTTTAGTTTCATCCATGGACATCATATTAAATAAAAGATCGTGCAAGGAGGATAAATCCGTCGGCCAAAAATTAAAAGGGAGTAAGTCGTCGACATGGAGATCAATCATAATAGGATATGATACCACATTAATTCGGCACGGCACAAAAGGAGGATATAAAATCTATAATTCAGATTATAACCTTAACCTGGATGTGTATATATATATGTATGTGTATGTATATGTTCTTTGTCCTTCAAGAATGGACTTAAGAAGGGGAAGAAAAGATTTATTACAATGGAAACCTATTGCGATTTCTCAATTGAAGGGATACAACAGCAAACCTATGAAAACAAATGCTCAAGAGACTTGCATTTGTGTTAGAAAGTATCAATCCAATCACATAAATCAAGTGATTAGATATCAACCAGATCTCAATCATATCCTGACCATGTTTTTATGTTTACTGTATACAACAAAAACACATACGCAGTATATCACAACGACAGCAAAAGTTATCGTTAGAGTCTGGAGACATTTAGATGCAGGCAAACAGTACGTCCATCCCAAAGTATAGAGAGTTTGCTTTCAGCGAGACCTCCGGCTCTATGTGTACCTGCATAGACAAATAATGAAAGACAAATAATTAAAAGCAAAGACAAACACAAAAAAAAAAATTTCAAAGTAACTTAACTGTAGAGACTATGTAAGTCCCTAAATATAACCTAAGGTGTTCATATATCTTGCTTAAACCTCGTTAACCTAAATCATATATCCCCATGTACTCTTATCATGGAATATATCCTCGGAGAGGTGAAAATTTAGGAAGTCATGCCTACTCTGCTCATTCCAAGTCAGTTTGGGCCTGTCTTTACTCATCTTTCCCTCTACAATGAGGCTTTCAACTGCTCTAACAGAAACCGTTGTCTGTCTTCTCTTGACATACTCAAACCATATCAGTCTTCCTTCCCTTATTTTATCTGCTACACTAGCGCACCTAACCTTTCGCTAAATGCCTCATTTTTGATCCCGTCTAGCCTTGTATGCCCACACATCCACTGCAACATCCTCATCTCTACCACTTTCATATTCTGCGACTGTGTCATCTGGATGGCCCAGCACTCTGTTCCATATAACATTGTCAGCCGCACTGCCACCCTATAAAATTTGCCCTTTAATTTATTTGGAAAATTCCTGTCGCACAGCAGCCCTGATGCGGCCCTCCACCTACATCAGTCTGCCTGAACTCGATGTGTTACATCACTATCTATGGCCTCATCCTGCTGTACCACTTATCATAAGTACTTGAACTTACTCGCCTGTGGTATCACTTGACCATCGATGGTAAGCTGGCTATTCTCACCGTCGGCTACACTACTGAAGTTGAAATGTGGATACGAGTATCTTAGAACGACTAATCCTTAAGCTTTTGCCCTCTAAAGCACATCTCCACTGCTCTAGTCTCATACTCAGATCATGTCTACTCTCTACGACTAATACAATATCGTCAGCAAAAAGCATACACCATAAAACTACCTATTGGATCGTCTTTGACAACTCGTCGAGGACAACTGCAAAAAGAAATGGACTCAAAGCTGATCTTTGATGGAGGCCTACCCCCACGGGAAGAAGTCTTATTCTCCACAGGCGTACGGACGGTTGTTTTCGTCCTTGCATACATATCCTTATTATGTCTATACATATCATATGAACCCCTCTTGCATTCAGACTATCCCAAATCACTCTACGTGACACACTATCATACGTTTTTTCAAGATCGATGAAGAGCATATGTGGATCGGGTTTCTTCTCCTTATAATTCTCTATCAATCCCCTTAGAATGTGTATTGCTTCCGTAGTTGACCGTCCTGACATGAAACCAAATTGCGTAACTTGAGTTTCTCCTCTAATTCTAGTGTCGATTATTCTATCTCATAACTTCATATTATGGCTTAAGAACTCTATCTGATCATGAATGTATTATAAATAGGCCAATGTACATATACAACGAACCAATAAAATACAACTTTTACTAATAGCATGGTATCGTAGATGATCATAGGACTCAGAACAAGGTCATCACTGTCCCGACCACCTTTTTCGGTCAAGTGACTAGAGATCGATCTAGCAAACACAACCGCCGGCAGAGGCAAAAACCAGCTAATCAAACAAAAAATTCATCACATAACAACAAATATCATTTCCGAATCATTATTGACCTATAAGGACTCAGAAAACAAATTCTTCATTCTCCCCAAACTATCTCCCAAAAGAAATGGCTATGTCTAGCCCTGCCCCATGGCCCCCGTCACTAGATATGTGTCTTAATCTTGGTTTAGTTGTGAATTCGACTTGTTCCAAAATACAAACGCAATTTCGGCGTCCTACTACTTGTCACCAAAAAAGAAGGCATGCTACCACTTTTTCTTCCTTTCCGTATTAATCTTTCCAATGCAAATGTTGGATTACTTCTTGGCCGACAAACCCCCAAATCAATTATGGCGGGTATCTCTTCTTAATAGTCTACCCTGGTTTTTGGGGAGAAGAAAAAGGATTGATATTGCTCAAAGACTCAAACTTGATCTGAAAGAAAAGACATTCAATAACAAAAGTTTCTTGGTACACAGGTATATTCCTATCCGTGGCAGTCTCATTAGGTAAAGTGGTTAGGATTTCTTGCTAAAGCAGGCTGTTAGTTCACAAAACATAGGGGCAGTAGCAACTAGCAAGTGAAAATCAAATCGAGATGAACTATTTCTGCATTAAAACAACAACACTACCCCATTGCCTTAGAAGCTCCCGTCTATAGCGGGGTAGGGGGCGGATGTACACAACCATACACGTGTTAGAAACACACAAAAGTTGTTTTCCGATGACCCATAATAAAAATTGCGTCAAGTTGTGTCGATCAACTGCTACTTCACACTATAAGAAGCGCAGCCAATTTAGTGAATTGTTTCACTTTATTTCATCATATTCCAAAGTCAAGGAAGAATGTGTCCTTGGCTCCATTGAAAATAGAATCATTCTACATTAAAAGATCCCGTAGAAACATTAACTTACACAAGAGGAGTTCATGGATCATCCATTTAATCGGCCAATGACAGTTCAAGAATTCCATTTATTGATTGTTCATGAGAGTGTTCAAACAGAAACAAATTCCATGACGCAAGGGAACGTCTTTAGAAGTAGTTGGTATTGTAGAAGTTCTTCAAGAAATTGGAAATGCCTTCATCCTTAGGTCCGTGATCTTGCACAAGTCCTTGGCGACCTACAACATATTGTCCTATTACGTGGTGTCTCTGCTTTGACATCTCCACAAAATTCTTCAGTTCTTCTATTCCCTTGAAGAGCAGCATGTCGATAACCTACAAGACAGAGAAAACAGTAAGGCCCTGATTTTTAGCATTCGAAAAAAATGCTCGCACAAGAATAAAGGTACATTTATGCTAGTAGGTGCTCACTAAACCCATGGCTTTGCTTCTAACTGATGATAGTACACGGGTTGAGACAGGGCTATAATACCCAACCAACAGAGAAAAAACATGCTAGAGTATGTCCACTAGAAACAGAATATACAAGATGCTGGAGAAAATTGCCCTTGCCCCGACAGATTTGTAATCAGTCTCCATATGAAAAAAGGGTAGCCTAAAAGTAGGTCGGAGTTCAAGTTTAAAATGTAAAGACACCACAAAGATTCTGCCCTTGTGATGAATCATTAGTGTAAATCCAGGGGAAAGGTCACTTATCAGGACATCTTGTTTCAAAACCCAAGCTTCAATAATAAACAACATTAAGTCATTCCAACAACTGCTCTAAGGCGGCTTTTCATCTAAAGGAGAACGATTGCCAAATTTATCTGTCAGAGGAACACTGTGCTGACAAAGATGCTTATTACTTATATAGAAAAATTTAGAATCATTCTGACTCCTATTTAGTTATCTAAATCCCGCCAAATGTTCTACATACAACCTTTTCAAGTTTGAGGTCTCATATTTTATATGTGGACTGTGACATGTACTAGCGACTACATTATGACATTCATCTTTTTAATCTTAGTGGTTACCTGCAGAGACCAAGAGCTGTCACACACGATTCCATCAAATGCAAAGGTCTCGCAACCCAGAGGACCAAAGCAATAATCAGCGAATATTAGCTTTTCCTGTTTGATTAAATGGTAAAGCCAAAAGAGTTCTAAAATCCATGAAACACGATAAACTGGTCGACTCAGCGAACTGGTGACTCATTATCAGTTCGACTGGTCCAGCCTTTTCAATATCGTCTACATAAGCTTAAACTTTAGATCATTAATGAGTAAAATTGAGCACCAGAAGGACCCTTGGGGTTCAATCTACTGTTGATTTTCAAAACCTTAGTCAAAATTCTTTCCAATAAAAGTCGGTGTTTACTAGCTCATATATTCATTTAGTATCACATTCCATCAGCAGAATATCGCCTTCTCCAACAAGTGCTGATACCCAAAAGGACAATCCAATTCTAGCTGTAACCAGCATCTTTAAATTCTTAAGACAGCCTGATGTATTAACTACTCTATGACACCTCTTGCAAAATTCTTATTAATCATCAAAAGACAGAGAGCTCAATATACTATTATGAGTATTTTCTGTGAGTTCGCAACAAACTTATACTAGACTTGATTAATGAAGCTAGATGTAAGAAAACCAAAAAGCTGATCAGATAAATGCCAAAGCCGAGCAGTTTCAAAGAAAAGTGAAAAGAAACAATTTCACTCAGGAACTTTTTGTTTTCAAACCTCTATTGCACCTGTATTACAGTGGACCACTAGCCAAGCCATTCTTTCATCAATCACAAACCCACACATATGCGTTTTAGGACGGAAAATGCTACCACAGATAGAATAGCAGGCATGTGAAACAACCACTGACTACTGAAGGATGGATTGAGAAATGGAACAAGAGCTACCCTTACCTTGCTGATCATAGGAAAGGAACTCTAACTCAGAAATGTAATGCATGTAAAAAGAATAATCTGAAGATGATAATCAAATAGATAGAGGACCTTGCTAAAAAGTAAGCCACACGAGCAACAGAAGCACGTGAAACATATACATGAAATGCAATCAATGAGTGGAGCAGCAAAAAAAAATAACAGAAGCAAGAGAAGCATATTACACATGGAACATGAAAGAAATGACGAAGCTCCCTCTTAGAAGTTCAATAACTTCAATGGCGATATTAATAACTAATCTGTTCCAACCAGAAAAAGGAAGAATCTGATATCTTCCACTTTCTTCAACGCTACACTTCCATTCCAATTTATAATCACCTCATTTCAACATCCAAAATCCACCAAAAAGGCATAGGTATCTTGAAGCAGCTAAAGTTCCTAGCTTTAAGCATGCTAATGCCAATTCCCAAATCCATATTTACCTCTAATTGACCACACCAATAAATCATCCGTCAACGTAATCGCACTCTACAATCCACAAATTTCGGCAGAATAAATTTAAAATAGGAAGAAAAATGTCGAAAGCCAAAAATTTCAATGCCAAAAGCTACTATCTTCTTTGCTAACCTTGGGATTTGTGACCTCGGAGTTCTTGCGGATCTCGGAGGCGACGGCGGCACGGAGTTGTGCGGGCGTAACGACGTCATAGAGATTATAGATTTCCATAATACTAGGGATCGATCTGCAAGCCAGCCTGAAGAAATCCAACGTCCGGTGACGCGCCTCCTCCAGACTCGCTGAATTCGGCGGCACCTTTATGTTCCGCAGCAGAAACGACGCCATTTCCCTATGTTAGAATTTCAACAAAAAAAATAAAATTAGATGTAAACAAGTTGAAATCAACAGATTAAGGATGAAAATCTCTTCGGCTCCAGAGGATATGTGGAAAGCAGAATCAGGAGAGCTGAAGCTGTGATTATTACACCGGGCGAAAGTGGGCTTCGGCCGTGAAAATATTTGTCATTCCATTTCTATAAATTATTATTTGCACATGACAAAGTTTAGCAAAAATTCCAATTTCTTTTTTTTTTTGGTTTGGGCTAATAATATGTTTTTTTATCACCTGCCTCTCTTATAGGGGATGGGATCTCATGCCCTTCAATCATCTCATCTCACTCATGACCACGCGACACGTGACAGCGGAGTGGGATGGTGAGGCTAGATGCAGGTGACCCTCATCTAGCCTCACCACCCTATTGCTGCCACGTGTCGTGCGGTGACGCGTGGGGTTAGGGAAAATGTGTGAGGGGATCCTATCCCCTCTTATAGTATAAGATCTACAGTATAGGATTGAAGTATTCAACAACATTTAAACCAAACCATGAAATATTTATTATATATCGACGAAATTTCGCCGAAAAAATACCATCAAACCATAAAATATTTACTATATGAGTAAATTGCAGTTAGTACTCAAACGTTGGTCACATTTTCCAGTTAGCATTTAATCGTTATGAAACTTCAGTTGGCATCCAAACGTGGCCAAAATTGACTCAATTAACACCAAAACCGGCTGCTGACCTGCTGCAGCCGGTTTCGACGAACTTTACCGCTAAAAAACAATTCCCTCCAAAATTAAGGTCTTCCTCTTCCCTCTCTTCTGCTGCTACTGTTCCCTGCTGGTTTGCCTCCATAAATTAGCCCCCCAATTCACAAAATCACCCAGTATACATCAATAATTCACATTTCTCATTCTTCCTCCTCCTCTTTATTGTGCTTTAAGATGTCTCCTCATCCTCGGTTTGTGAGTTCTCAATTGTATGCAATGTGATTTTTTTTTGTTTTCTTGTTAGAATGGGGTTGGAGTATGCGGGTTCTTTGAATGAACGTAGGAAATTATAGTCTTTCTTTGAATGACATTGGTAGAAATTGTAGATTGGTTTCGACTGAATTTTTTATTGTTGGAGCAGCTTGCTTTATACTCCTGGGAACCATTTTCTAGTAATTTCCAGCCATTGCATGCTTCCTCAAATATTGCACCAGAAGCCAGAGTGATGGAGTTTGAAAGGCCTGGGGAGCTTCTACTTCAACACAAAGGGAGTCGCATGAAGGCTTATCAAAGATGAAACTTGTATGCCCTTTGTGACGAGGAGAGTTCTATGGTTGGATTATTGTTGAGGAAGCTCGTAACTTCATGAATTCATAATTGAGAAGCTGGTGCTGATCTGAGGAAGCATGCAAGACATGTGCACCCTCATGTCCGGCCCGCAGATGCTGACCTAGAGAGGCAGCAGGATTGGAGAAGGTTGGAGCAGCAGAGTGAGCTTGATGATCTACTTAGTATCCTTCAATCATCTGTAAATGAAGACAGAGAATAGAATGTCAGCTCCCTTCTCGATGAACGGGGTTACTATATGAATGAACGTAGGAAATTATAGTCTTTCTTTGAATGAAATTGGTAGAAATCGTGGATTAGTTTCAACTGAATTTTTTATTGTTGTCTCTTCCATTTTCATACCACAATAACAGCGGCCTTCCACCCCCAATTCAGCCTTCCTCCGATGATTACCAACCGAGGATGAGAGAGACATCTTAAAGCACAATAGAGAGGGGGAGGAAGAATGAGCAATGTGAATTATTGATGTATATTAGGTGATTTTGTGAATTGGGGGCTAATTTATGGAGGCAAGCCAGCAGGGAACAGTAGCAGCAGAAGGGAGGAAAGAGGAAGACGCTAATTTTGGAGGGAATCGTTTTTTGGCGGTAAGATTCGCTTAAACCGGCTGCAGCAGGTCAGCAGCCAGTTTTTGGTGTTAATTGAGTCAATTTTGGCCATGTTTGGATGCCAACTGAGGCTTCATAACGATTAAATGCTAACTGGAAAATGTGACCAATGTTTGGGTGCTAACTGCAATTTACTCTTTACTGTATTTTATCGAAATTTTGCGAAAAACATGCCACCAAACCATAAAGTAATTATTATAAAATAAAGTTCTCAAGACACTACAATTTTGTGTTTGTAAAAGGTCACGGACCGATTGCTTAGCGATTTGATATACGCTGTATTATCTTATATTTTATACAAAAAATTATTATTATAGCTCAAACTTATAACATTAAGATCATAAAATAGCAATGTTAACGCTTGATATAAAACTCTCACAAAGGATTTACTATATATCGACGAAAGTTCGCCAGATAGACCTCATGCCAGCGGTAGGAAAGGTAAACGCATATTTTCTACCTTTATACTTCAATTTCTTGAATGAAAAACAATAGTCGTCTTCTTCAAGGTTCACCCACATCCACTCCCTTATGCAAAACCACCTCTCTCATTCCTATCGTCGAATCCATCACCCCTACAACACCGCTGATGAAGTCGGATCTTCACCAAGGATCAGAGATGATCCAAATATAGTTATGTCGTCTGCTGTCCGTCAATGATTTAACTCCAACCCTGTATATCGTCCCACGCAAGAAACAAAGTCAGAGGTCCTGGGGTTATGACCCCGGGTTAAACCCTCCGACACTTAAGTCAGTTTGGGCCATTCTCACTGAGATTTTTTTGGTATTTTTAGAGTTTAGAGTTGATCTCACGAGTATGGAGTTTTTCTCTGTATGTGCTCTCAACGAAGATGGGTTCCGAATCTCCTCCCTCTTCCTCCTTTCTTGCCTTTATTCATTTGGTTCTTCCCCCTCTCTCCTGGATGACGTGACTGAGGCGTATGTAAGAGGGGCTATATTGTAGTAGGTGTACAGTATGATTGGACAGAGGCATGCTTAAGTGGCTGCGCAAGTAGCTGAGCCTATGACACGTAGTCGGCCAACAATAATGACTTTCTAATCAACCAAGCGATGCTTGACACCTGGAAAGAATTTACAGAATCACCTAGGTGGGTCCCAGACGACAGTTAACTTGTCTGAATTAGCTGAGTATTTTAGGGCCAAAACTCTGCTGAGAATGAAGCTGAGGTCATGGCTCGGTGCAATCAGAAAGCTGAGGCGAGACTGTATCGAGGCCGAACAGATCCAGCTTCCTTTAGAAGTTATGCACTACTTATCTGATATTTGAATATTTACTAGCCGATGCCGACCAGAAATGGTTGCCTTGTTTAACCAGTAAATTGTTGAGCCGAACTGCAATTAGAATTCCGCTAGGAATATGGCCAAGTGTGGTTTGGCCAAGGATATTGAAATCTGCCGATCCGAGCTGACTAAGAGTTATACTTGAACTTGCCTTAGTTACATTAGATCATCTGCCCTAACTGTTGATGATGGAGGACGAGGCTGGTGTCTTCTAGCCGAGGTTGACTTAGTCAAATAGCCGAGCATGAGTTACGTTGACCATTTGATTGACTGGAAATTTTTATCTTATCTGAGCAGGTGAATTTTGGACTCATCACTTTGCCCCTAGATTAGTCTGGCCGAGCCGAACATGAAGGGCATGCTAATCGATTAAGAGCTTTTAATGTGTTGTCCTGTCAAGTAACGACGTGTCTGCCTCTGGTTGGGCCGTACTGCGCATTTACTGTTTGCGTAGACTTCGAAGCGTCAGTTACGTACATTTTCACTTCCGGCGGCTGAAGGTATCGAGGACGAGACCCTCGAGGCGCCTTTCTTCTCCAGCAGTCCTAATCAGTTTTCACTGTTTTTCTCTTTGACCAGTCATGTTTTGTTCAAGCAGCATCTTTCGCCTCTCTCCACGGTCACCTTCTTTATTTTGTAAGTCTTCTTCTTGTTCTGCAATGGTTTCTGAATCTCATGATTCTCAGAATATTTCTAAAGACGCATCTTACGCCGGTGGTGGTGGAGAATACCCTAATTCTCCAGCTTCGTCAGGGAGGACGGTCTCCAGCGATGACCGTCCTTTAGTAAGATTGCGCAAGGCCACTGGTGGCACTGTTGGACCCAGTCGGGGTGTTCAACCCAGCAGGACCATCACCGTGGTTAATTCGTCGTCGGAGCCGAAAGAGGTTGCTTCTGCTCCGGTGGTTGTAAATCCTCCGACTCTGCAGAGGGCCCCATCTCTGTATACGGGGGTAATTAATAGGGGTCTGCCTTCCGTTCATGTCCAAGAATCTTTTTGTACTTTGTCCGAGGCTGAGCTGAACCGGATATGTAAGAGGTATAAATTTGACCTAGATCGGTTCAGCCCTCTTCTGGCTCTGCCTGGTCAGACAGCTTATGATCCCCCAAAGGATTATGAGGCTGTCTATAAAGAGTATTTCAAATCGGGATTCAATCTTCCTGTTCCTAAACCCCTTGTCCGCATCCTTCGTTCTTACAATCTCAGACTTCCTTATATAAAACAAAACGGTCTGAAGATCATTCTCTGCTATTTTCTTTTTCTCAGAATAATTGAGTCTCCGTTCCATCTTAGTGTATTTAGGGGTCTTTTTTCTTGTAGAGTCTCGGAGATCTGGTACTATTTTAGTAAACGAGCTCCCACCAGCGAGTTCAATTTTGCCATCAAAATCCCATCCTTTACAAAAAAATTGGAAAGGTCGTTTTTTCTATATCAAAAAAGATGTGCTGTCGAAACGGAATGTATGGAAATCTGGCAAGGCAGACAACCTGAAGTCGAGCGCAGAGCATTGCAATGAAGCGGCCAAACTTCAGAATCTGCCTTTCGTGATTGACTGGCAGAAGGTGGACGCAACCATCTTGGAGGCGGCTGACCTGGGCCATCTGGCCTTGCGTCAAAACTTTCATCCACTTGCTCCAGATAGCCTAGCAATAGTTAGAGGTTGGTCTCTGTTTGTCTGAATTTCTGTGTTTATTTAACATTCAATTGATAATTGTCTTGTTCCTTATGCAGGCTCAATGGCTTCTAGAAACGAAGATTATGCCAGCCAAGTTGCCGGGATCGCATCTCGGAAGAAAGCCAGGAGACCAAGAAGGGGTCCTTCGATTGCTTCTGTAAAGGTTGGATCTGCCTTGGCTCTGCCCCCTGCAAGGAAAATTCCTATTTCTGAACCAAGGTTCGATCTCCTTCGAGACGAAGCTGAGAATATGATTGCGTTGGCTGAGCCAGATACTTTAAGTTTTCTTTCTTTCAACTCTTTGAGCCAAGATTGGTCACTGACCTACTCTTGGTATACGTTTGCAGCTTTGTTGATAGTTGAAATAAGGGATGAGGCGGCTGAGCCCATTCCTCGGGCTCAGGTCCTTGTTGAAACCGAACAATCAACAGAGGTCGGCGAGGGCTCCAACCTTAGACGCAGAAAAAGGGGCCGAGATGAAGGTCCTTCTACCCCAGCTGAGATGACTTCTCCTCAGCCATCCAGAACCCCAGGGCTGATCCTGAGGGAATTTTCTGAACAAGATTCTGCTGTGGACTCTGCCACAGCCAGACGTCTGAATAAGATGATGGTTCTGCCTTTGGACCGCGAGAGGTTCAAGGCTCCATCATAAGAAGAACTTGCCAATGCCTACCATATTAACCTCGCCCTGGTAAGTATTTTTAATCTGTTTGTTTGCATTGATTGAGTGATACCACTTGGTAATTTTCTAACTTTCTTGCATGGCAGATCCGAGCCCAAGAGCTGGAAATTTATGAACAAGGAGAGAAATTTAGTTAGGCACTTAAGGACAAAACCAAAGAATGTGATGAGGCTACCCAACTGATGGCTGAGCAAGCCAAAGAAATTGAAGCCTTGAAGACCGAGGTCTCCACCCTTCGCCAAGGGAAGGAAGAAGCTGACACCAAGTGGGCTACTTCCAACTCTAAGGTGGATGAGCTGGAAGGCAAGGTTGCTGAACTGGAACTCTCCTCCACTCAAGCTTTGTCTGAGGTGGAGTCCTTAAAGACTGAGCTGCAGTAGGAGAAAAAGGCTCGAGAGGATCAACTAGTTCATATGCCTCATTAATTAGCAGAAGCGAAAGCTGAGGCAGTTACAGAGTTTAGAAGATCCCAACTGTTTGAAGAGAATCTGCTGCTGCTGCAGGGCCCGGTCATGCAGATGGACTAGAAAAAGACAGTAGATGTCTGCTCAGAAGTTTGCCCCCAATTGAATAATGAGGATCCCAGGATCATTGATCTCTACCATCCTACTGCTGGTCAAGACTTCAACACTCAGTTTAAGAAGTTTTTGGATGGAGCCGATCTTAGGGAGTCTGAGGATTAGATATAGATTTCTTGTAATAGAGATGACAGACATCTATTGTACTTTGTAATGAAAACTTCTTCAATGAAATGTTTCAAGTGTTTGAACCTTTCTTCAACTTTCTATTCTATTCTGCTTTTCGCATTTTTAGAATTTCTGCTAAGTAATTTTGAAACTTGTGGTTGCCGAGATTCATGGTCGGCTTTGCACTTGACCAACTTATAACTTTGCAGTTAGAAAATAAACTAAGTTTGCGAGTTTTATATTTAAAATAAACCTGTTATTTTGCTGAGATGAGCCAAAAATTAGCTAAGAATGAGGCTTGCCTGAGCATTGAGCTGAGCCTGCAAACTTGATCTGCTTTAGCTGAGATCAGACTAAATGATGCTTCAAAATAATTACATAGAATTATTCCAAGTTTTCAATTGCCGTCAAGTTTGTAAAGGCATCCTGCTCTGCCCGGCTACTCTAGCCTGTTCTCAAAATTTTTGCATGTAGTTCTTCATAATGCCATTAATAAATAATTGATCTCAGCTGTATCAAGGGCCTTAATCCATACTTGACTTCATCTTTGATTAAAGAGATTGTCTTCACAGTGAAAGTACTTGACCTGGGCTCTGCCAAGGGTTTTGTAATGCCCACATCAAGCCTCAGCTCTGCTGCGTTTATTGAATGATGCTGAAATAAGAATTAATACTTGGAATGTGAACAAGATAATTGTCGTCTGAACTAAAGTAAACCTGTTACTTTATTTGATCCCACTAACTTTTAAGCAAGATAAAAGATCATATTTTGCGGAATCCCAATGATGGCATTGCCATTAAACACTGTTTATTAAAACCTCAGCGCTGCTGATGGTTATACAAATGATTTACAAAATTTTCCCTAGTGCTGCTAGGTGTTGATGAGGCTCATGTACACTGTCACGATTCACCTCGGCACCCCTTTATCGGAATGACTGTGAAACCTGTTCACGAAACTTTTGAGCCAAAATGGGCTTGTGCCTCAGACCTGCTGAGGTTTTATAGGGATACATGTCCCAGATACATGTCGAGACATGCTCGGCTTGCTCAGTCCTGCTGAGGTGGAGCACTTATACATCACTGATTTAGAGATCTTAAGTGTGCAGAATGCCAAGTTCGTGGTAAAGTTTTGCCCTCTAAGGTTTGCAACTTGTAAGCTCCTACTGATCGCACCTCAACTATGTGATAAGGGCCTTCCCACTTGGGATTAAAAGTTCATGCTGGTGCTGCATGACTTGCTTCATTATTGCATAGTACTAAATCTCCCACTTGATAAGACATTGGTCGCACTCTAGAGTTGTAGTACTGAGCCATTAAATTTTTGTACTGAGCCATGCGAATATGGGCTTGTTCCCTCTTTTCTTCCAACTCATCCAGATTTAATCACAGTGCTTGGTTATTTGTCTGAGTAGAGTAGTGATTTACCCAAGTAGAGGCGGACCCAATTTCAACTAGAATGACAACCTATGTGCCATAAACTAAGGAAAAAGGTGTTTCCTTAGTTGAGGTGGAAGGTATAGTGCGATATGCTCATAAAACACTTGGGAGTTCATCCACCCAGCTTGCCCCAGTTTTATGCAGACGCTTTCTCAGGCCATCTTTGATTATTTGATTGGCCAATTCAACTTGCTCATTAGCTTGTGGGTGTGCTACTGAAGTGAAACGCTGTTCAATACGGGGTCATCAGAAAATTTCTTTCCCTTATCTGAGATAAGAACTTGTGGCAGGCCGAAGCGGCAAATGACATTCTTCCACAAGAACTTTTTTATCTGACCCCTTGTTATAGTAGCCAAGGGCTCTGCTTCCACCCATTTGGTGAAGTAATCAATGGCAACTACAAGGATCCTGACTGAACCTGGAGCTCCGGGTAAGGGTCCCACAAGATCAATTCCCCATTGCACAAATGACCAAGGACTTGCAATGGCAGTGAACTCTTGACTTGGCAAATGAGATATATGAGCATGTCATGGTGCAGAGTGGGCCAATAATAACCAGCAAGGTAGCATTTGCGAGCCAAGGATCGGGCCCTTGAATGATTTCCACAAATTCCTTGGTGCAACTCGCGTAGAATGTAGTCTCCCTCCTCTTTGGTTACACACCTTAACCAGGGCTGTAAAAAAGACTTTTTATACAGATGGTCATTAAAGAGAGCATACCTTGCGGCCTTCAGACGCAGACGTCGAGCTACATGTTTGTCCTCAGGTTGAGTTTCATACTGCAGGAAGTTAACTATCTCATCCATCCAAGTGTTGCAATAATCAACCTGCAGCACTTCATTGGCATCAAAAGCGCGGTGCTTCACTAGCTCCACGACTATCTTTTTTCCCAAAGTGGTCGAAGTGGAGGAAGCAAGCCGAGATAGCGCATCAGCTCTCTTATTGGCCGACTTGGGCATGTGCTCTATGCAGAAGCGCTCAAACATCTGGCCGAGCTGCTGGACTTTGGTCAGATATCTTTTCATATTTTCTTTTTTGGCCTTATAATCCCCATTGATTTGGGAAACAATCAACTGCGAATCACTTCGGGAAATGATTCGTTCTGCCCTCTACTTCCTTGCAAGGCCCAGCCCTGCTATTAAGGCCTCATATTCAGCTTCATTACTGGTTGCCTTAAAATCAAAGCACAAGGCATATTCAAACTCTTCCTTGCTGGGGTTGATTATGAGGAGACCTGCTCCACATCCATCTTTGGAAGAGGATCTATCAACGTGTAAAGTCCAATCATCCAAGGGATGAACCTCTTCTTCTACAGATATTCCTTCGACCAAAAATTCTGCTATAGCCTGAGCTTTGATTGAAGTCCGTGACTTATACTGAATATCATACTCTGCAAGCTCAGCATCCCATTTGGCAGCTCGGCCAGAAGTGTCTGGCCTCATCATAATTTGTTTTAGGGGCTGATCTGTAGCTACCACAATGGGATGTGCTTGAAGGTATGGTCTAAACTTCCTTGCAACCACTATGAGTGCTAGGACGACCTTCTCAGCGTTGGGATAACGCATTTCGGGCGCATGTAGAATTTTACTTGCGAAATAAATTGGCCTTTTCACATTATCTTGCTCTTGGAGTAGAACTGCACCCATTGCTTCTTTACATGTAGACAAGTACACGTAAAGCACTTCACCAGGTAAAGGCGAAGTTAACATCAGCACCTCAGCCAAATGGAACTTCAGCTCATCAAAAGCTTGCTGACATTGGTTGTCCCATTGGAAAGCAGTTTTCTTTTTTAAAATCTGAAGAAGGGAAGTGACCTTTCGGCAGACATGGAGAGGAACCTGCTCAAAGCTGCAATTCTGCCTGTCAACCTCTGCACTTCTTTAATATTCCTTGGGGGTGCATGGTTTGTAAAGCTTCAATCTTGGCAGGGTTAGCTTGCACCCCTTCTTTGGAGACCATATACCCCAAAAACTTTCCAGTGCGTATCCCGAATGTGCACTTCTTCGGATTCAGTCTCATGTGTGAATCCCTTAGAACAACAAAGACTTCCCTCAAGTTTTAAATATATTGATCAAAAGTCCTGCTCTTGATAAGCATATCATTTATATACACCTCCATTATTCGCCAATTTGTTCACTGAACAAAAAATTGACCAAACGCTGAAAGGTAGCCCCAGCATTCTTTAATCCAAAAGGCATGGTTACATAACAATAAGTATCTGACTCTGTTATGAATGAAGTTTTTTCTTGATCTTCCTTTTCCATGACAATTTGATGATAGCATTTGAAGGCATCCAAGAAATCAAAGATCTCATGACCTAGAGTTGAATCCACTAACCTATCAATCTTAGGTAGTGGGTAACAATCCTTTGGGCACGACTTGTCAAGGTCAGTGTAGTCTATGCACATTTTCCATGACTCATTTGGCTTGGGGACTACCACTGGATTAGCCAACCAAATTGGGTATAAGACCTCAACAATGAATTTTGCAGCAAGAAGTTTTCTGACTTCTTCTGCAATTACTTTGATCCTTTCTGGGGAAAAATTTCTCTTCTTTTGCTTTATGGGATTCACTTTGGGGTCTACATTCAATTTGTGCTCGGCCAGATGCGAAGGGATCCCCAGCATATCCTCAGTTGTCCATGCAAATATTATTGCAAATTCTCTCAGCAAAGCTTGAAGCTGAGTTAGTAGTTCAGCTAGCATCCCTGTTCCTATCTTTATAACATTTTCAGGTCGGCTCAGATCAAGGATGAAGTCATGGACTACATCATCTGATTGTAACCGCTCTTCTACCAAGGGTATCAGATCATCTAGACTGACCTATTGAACTGCTTCATTTCCTTGAGTGGCCACAGTATAACAACTTTGGGCCACTTGTATGTCACCCTGGATTGTCACCACCCCACCTGGGGTGGGAAACTTCATACTAACATGCAAAGGTGATACAATAGCCTCCGGTGCCACTAAGGCTGGCCGACCTAGCAGAATATTATTAGCAGACCTCTTCTTGATCACCACAAAATCTACCCACAGACAACGGTAGGCTGGGGGTTTACCAAAGCTGCAACTGAGTGTGACCAGTCTTGCTGGCTGAACTACAGCACCAGTGAAACCATAGAGTGAAGTGGTGACTGACCTCATTAAAGAATCTGATAAACCCAACTGTTGATATACACTATAATACATCACATTCACAGCACTGCCTGTATCCACATATGCACGTTGAACCTCCACAATTTTATTTGGGGCTAAGTGCATGTACAAGTCTATTACCAAACATGTGTTATTGGAGTCCAGCGGAATGGAATCATCTGGCTCATAGGTTAGTTCTTTAGTCAACTTAGCCCTCTTAGTCAGTGGACAAAAAGAAGTTCCTACAGAACTGGATTCACCTTGTCCTCCAGCGATAGTATAGATAATAGAATTGACCTGGGGCTTACCTGCAGCCCCACATCTGCCCTGCTCTTCATCATCATCTGACCTGCGGTGTCGAGGTGGAGACTCAGGTCGGCATTTGTCCTTCTGGGGGTTTTTATGGAAGTCTAGTAGATTATGCAGGCGTGAACGAGGGTCATAAAATTTCTTTAAGTGACCCTGCTCTATCAACTGCCGAATGGCCTGAGCAAACTGCCTGCAATCTTCTGTATCATGCCCAATATCTCTATGCTATCGGCAATATAGCTTAGGGTCTCTCTTCTCCTAGGTCCATTTAAAGGCTTAGGATCACCCTCAAACCATCTTTTTCCATGACAGATAAGATTCATTCTATAGAGGCCAAAAGGCGCAAACCTTTTTGCCTCCTTTACCTCGTCCCCCATGCGATCGAACGCACTACACCGTTCACGATCCTTTCCATCACTCCGATCCTCTTTTGAGTGATTAGATCGGCCCTTTTGCCGAGACCCCCTGCTCGGCCTCTCTTTTTAACCTGTTTGTCTCTTCACCTTGGGCAAACTGATGAGCTTTCTCCAAGTATTCTCTTTAGGTTGTGGGCCCCTCCTCAGCTAACTGAGAGAACATACATCCCGTTCGGAGCCTATTGATAAAGGCTGCTACCTTAACGCCCTCATTTATGTCACCGACCTGCAGTGATTCATCTGAGAAGCGTTCCATGTATTTCAGCACCGACTCATCTGGACCTTGTCTCAAGGTTATTAAGTGTGAAGAGTTCTTTATGAATGACGTGCTTGAAACAAACTGGAATTTGAATTTTTGTGCTAGTTGCTTGAAAGATCCCACTAACTTAGAGAAGATCTCTTGAAAACCATCTCGTGGCCTTCCCTCGCAAATACATCAAAAAGGTTTTACAACACAGGGGGTCTAGACATTTTCAGACTCATAGCAGTTTGGAACTAAAAAAGATGATCAGTTTAGGTCTGTTGTCCCATCGTAAGTATCCATCTTTGGCACCTTGAAACTATCTGGTGACAAGTACTCTGCAATATCCCAAGAAAAAAGACTTTCCTGGACTGCTTGCACAAATTCTTGCCGATGCTCTTCATCGTAAGTCCTTGGCCTACGATGACCTTCATCCTCTTGTGGGATACTCTTGAGAGATCGAGACCTTACGTCCAGGCGCTGTCTGGCCAAAGGCTCCGAATCCAGTGTTAGGGCCTTGAAACTGTGCTGCCTAGCATCCGCCATGAATCCTCGAGGAGGTTGAGAAGATTGTTGATGTGATATTTCCTTAGAGCGTCGAGGAGAGAGATCCTCCTCCATATCCTCGACCTCAGTGCGTTTTCCCTTAAGCTGCTCAATAACAGCTTCAAATACTTTCAGATTTTCGGTGACATATTTCATCGCTTTGTCATGATCCTCAAGTGATACTTCAGGAGCTTGATGATGTTGCTCAGGTTCTCGAGAATCATGTGTTGAGAAATATGTTTGGATAATTTTCAAAGTCATGATTTTAAGTGTTACATGTCACATATGGTGTTATAAATGAAAAAGATGAATAATTGAAGAAAAATGATATTGATGTTTAGTTTTTTTTTTGAAATAATTTTCTAAAATGTGATGAATTGGTTGTTTTCATTTGTATATGATTTATACATGTTCATTATGTGAATATTATGTGTTTTTTGGTGATTTTAAAATGTCTTGTGACTAACGTGCCTTGGAAGTTTCTACAACTTACCAAAAAGGGCAAAATTAGTATTTTGAGTTTTGTAGGAACATGATATGGTGGAAATATTTCAAGAGCATATTCTTATACTATTTATCATGACAAAGTTGATATCATGATTATTTATGACCATCCGGGTCATTTCTGGAGTTTTCTTACACTAGGGGTATTTTGGTCATTTTACCCCCAAGGGTATTTTTGGTATTTTCACTCAAGGAATCTCTTGAGTATATTATTATCTTCATTCTGGATCTGTGTTATTATTATTTTGAAGATAATATGGTGATCTTATATCTTATTCTCTCAACCGATGATATTATTGACTATAGCTGGATATGTGACGATTTGAGATGTCACATTCTATTTTTTCTTGAAGACCCTCTTATATATGTTATAAAAGAACATTTATCATCATTATCCAGAGATATTAAAGGTGTCAAAGGTGTGGAAATGATCTCAACATATAAGAAGAAATATTGGAGAATTTCGGTGTTACACGTTGACATAATCTGTCAAGTGTTATCTATTTATTTCTTCTTCAAAAATCTGAGTTGCTACACTTATATATATGTGGAAAAACGTGATTTATAAGGTGGATATGATGTGGAGTTCATTTATGAGTTGGAGACAAGTGGACCAACCAAAAAGGAGCTAGTTGGCAAAATTGCCAACTTGGAGTTTACTAAAAATAGCCAACGGCTATATTGTTTTTCTTGGGTATTTTCAGCAGATTTTTAAAGTCAAATGGAGCTCTCACATGTCCTATTATGATGCTTGAAGTTGGGGATAATTTGGTGGTATTATCATTTCTTATTTTATTAAGAAAAATCAAAAAGAATTGTTGTTAAATTCTTTGTAGCCAACGGCTACTTCACATAATTGGTGCTGAATTTTTGATTTAAAAAAAAGTAAAAGCTCACATGGCTATTCTCAAGCAAGGAGTTGAGGTTATTTTGGTGCATTATCTTCTTCTTATTATCTACATTTTGCAAAGGATAAATGAGACTATCCTAGGTGGAAAAAATCGGCCAACATGACATTGCCAAGGTGGATCAATCATGTTGTTTTATTTTGCCAAGTGTACAAAGCCAACCAATGATGAGAAGACATTTGGAATTGATGATGAAGATGGTGACACATTGGGAATCTTATCTTCAAGGCTCATCTCACACTATAAATAGAGGCAATGGTGAAGAAGATGAAACACACTTGAAGCTCACAAGCATTCTATAGCTTTCATATTCATCTTCTTGTTCTTGTTGTTGTATTTTGTTGTAGCAAAGTTGTTCTTAATATTTTGGTGAGCTACAAGCCTCTTGAGCTTCATTTGTAAGATTGATTAGCCATCTTTATAAGGCT
The DNA here is from genome assembly GCA_036186865.1 of Eustoma russellianum. Taxonomy (NCBI): domain Eukaryota; kingdom Viridiplantae; phylum Streptophyta; class Magnoliopsida; order Gentianales; family Gentianaceae; genus Eustoma; species Eustoma russellianum. The sequence goes on along the minus strand of AP025049.1, from coordinate 34,143,568 downwards.
ACATCAATAGGTGTTGGAGGTATTGCAACTAAGTGTTGCTTAGAAGGTGATTATCCAAGTCTTGAGTAGGGTTGGTGTATAACCCAAGGATCAAGCTTGGCTCTTGTTGTAAGGTGTTCATATCATAGTGAAATCCAAGGAAAGGTGTTCCTTGGGACTGGAGTAGGTCACATTGACCGAACCAGGATAAATCCTCGGTGTTCTTCTCTTGTTTCTTTATTTCTGTTTTCTGCCCGTTTTTGACTGCAGTTTTCACCCAACTTCACACAATTTGAAAAAATAGCTACACATTTTCAAAATTCGTGATTTTTGGTGGAGTTATACTTCAGACTGTTAGCTTTCATTTTCAACAAGAATCACTTGATTTGAGCAAGTAAAAGTTAGTCTTTCAGTCTTTGCAAGATAACTGCTCCAATCTGGCTGCAATCTGACCAGTTTTGAGAAAAGTTAAATTCTGTATTTTTCAAGAATTGTTTGAGGTCAGGGCCTTTTAGAAACTTCATCTACACATCCTAAGGAGTGTTTTGATATAAAGATCAACCTTTTTGGTTGAGTATTCAAAGAGAAACACTATTTTCAAAATCAGCAACATTCTGTCCAATTCTGTCCAGATTGACCATCTAAATCTTTTAATTTGTTTGAAGGGTCAAACGATCTTATTTTTGTCTGATTTTTGGACAGAGTCTTGCTAACTCATTGAAGTTTAATTCTGGAAAGTTTCATAATTTTTGGAGTTGTGTACAATTATTTGTGAATTTTTGAAAAACGGGTTTCTGAATCTGAGTTGGTCTCAGATTCTGTTTTCAAGGGGATTTTAACAAAGGGTTGTAGTGTAATTTCCGCTAACCACTATTCACCCCCCCTCTAGTGGTGTTCATTGCAGGTGCAACGGTCCAACATTTGGTATCAGAGCCAGACCAACACCACTCAAAAGAAGCAAGATTCAACACCGTACGAACAATACAAGGCCAAGAAACAACAATTCATAATATACTGCTTGTCTCAAATCAAATGGGTACATACTATGGCTATTGTTTCTCACAAAGGTGAGTTGGAAGGTATGTCCACACAACGCCCTCCTCTTTTTGATGGCAATAATTTTGTTCATTGGAAACTAAGAATGAGGCTATTCTTAATGGCTATAGACATCGATTATGGTCTATAGTTGAAGATGGGCCGTACATTCCAATGAAAGTTGTACAAGTTAGTGGAGTAACTCAAGAGGTTGAAAAATACAAAAGTGAATGGTCATCAGATGATAAAAAGAAAATGTCCATGAATGCTAAAGCTATGCAATTACTTTTGAATGGACTTACAACTTCTGAAGCAGGATATGTGTCAAATTGCACAAGTGCACACGACATGTGGAAAATCACTTGTATTAAAGCATGAAGGTACTAGTGGTGTTAAAGAGTCAAAAATAAACATGCTTATGACTGAATTAGAGACTTTCAAAATGTTGCCAAACGAATCCATAACATCTATGGATTTGAGGATTTCTAATATTTTCAATGCCATTGAAGCTTTAGGGAAGACATTTTCGAACAATGAAAAGGTTCAAAAGGTTGCTACGAAGTCTCCCTGCTGAATGGGATCCAAAGGTGACTGCAATCGAGGGAGACAAAGTCAATCACCAAGATGGATGAATTGATCGGGTCTCTTAAAGTCTATGAGGTAAAACTGAACCAACGAAGTCTGAATCGTCTAAGTCATCCAGTAAGTCAATAGCCTTCAAAACAACTGAAACACATGCTAATAACGATGATAGTAATAGTGATACTGAATTAGACGATGAGTTGATATTGATGCTAGAAAACTTAGAAAGTTTTTCAAACGCCCAAATAGGAATAGACAACATAATTCTTCTTCTTCTTCTTTTCTCAATCTAAGAAAAATAACACAAACAATGGTATAATAAAGAATTAAAGTGTTATGAATGCGGTCAAAAAGGACATATTTCATACGATTGTCCAACAAAGAAAAATAATAATAAAAAACAACAATAATAAATAAGCCAGGACAAGGAAGCTCAAACGTCAAAGACAAAGGAGTCTAAGGCAAGAAAAGGGAAACGAGCAATGAAGGTGAGCACATGGAGCGACTCATCCGACTCAGAATCCGAAACTGAGGAAGCTCAAGTGTGCTTCGTATCCAACGAGGTATGTTCTTGCTTCTGATAGTGATTCTGATAGTGACATGACATTTGATGAAATGTATGAAGAATTCCTACGAATGCAATGCTCACTGTAAGAGGCTCTCTAAAGAAAAGAAGAAACTAGTTGAAGAAAATGACAAGTTGAAGACGTCCAACTTGGAATTTTCCGATCAACTAGAATCTCTTAAACAAGAGTCTACTAATACTCTTGATTCTTTAGAGAACAAAATTGAATCATATAGGAAGATGAACAAAAGTTACAAATGGAAAATAAAATGTTGAAATCCAAGTTAGAAAGTTGTGAAAATGAAATAGTGCAACTTAAGTCTTCTAAATTTACCTTAGAAAAAATGATAGAACAATTTTAAATCGGGTGCAAATATGTTAGATACACTTATCTCATCACAAAGTATGGCAATGATAAAACCGGCCTAGGCTATAAAGAAGAAAACGAAAAAGTAAATGAAAAGACTAAGTTTGTTTCATCTAGTACAAAGTTGCCATATAATACAAAATCAACTGTTGCCTGCTACAATCTTCTTCTATACACCTTCTTCTACTCATATCAAGGCAAAAATACAACACAAACCCACCAATATGCACACGCATAAACATACATCTAGGCCAAATTTTGCATCTAGACAACCTAGAAATCATGCCTACATGTATACAAATGCAACTAGACCAAATAAAATGCATCCAACTTTTTATGAACCTAAGCATAAGCAACTCTCATACAAGTCTTATAGAAATACACATGAATATACATATAGAGCACCATATAAGAAACAAAATCGCATGCCTTATACACATTATAAGATTCGGTCATCCTATAATGATTATCACCATGGCGCAACATGTATAACAATGCATCCTCACTTATGTGGAATAATCATCTATATGCTTATCCTTCTTACTTTAACCATGCTAAAAATGTGCCTAGAAAGTATATTCAAGTTTGGATACCTAAGGGTTATCTAAACAAGAATAATGCCCCTAACATTCAAGGACCCAAATAAAGGGTACCTAAAACTTTGTCTCTATTGTAGGAAAAATGCAAGGAATGCAAGAAAGAGGCAAAGTCAAAGAATCTAAAAACCAAATGGTTTTTAGATAGTGGATGTTCGAGGCATATGACGGGCAACCCCAATCTATTCACCGAACTTGAACATATTGATGGTGGAAAGGTAACATTCGTGACAACAACAAAGGAAAAGTTGTTGGAAAAGGAACAATCGGGGACCCAAACACATTTCAAATACGAAATGTGTTGCTAGTAAGGCAATCTCTCTTATAATTTACTTAGTATTTCTCAACTTATAGATTGTGGTTATAATGTCTCCTTTCCTTCTTCTTCCCAATTCTTGTGATATAATAAATGAAAAAGGAGAAACGGTTTTAAAAAGGAAATAGAGATGGAAATATTTATACCCTTACCTTAGATAACATGTTAAATGCTAAGGTTAAGTGTCTAATATCACATGACTTAGATGTGAATTTATGGCATAGAAGATTAGGCCATATAGGAATTTCAACCATTAGGAAATTATCTAAAAAGAATTTAATTAGAGGTATGCCTAAGTTAGACTTAGATAATTTTCAAATGTGTGAAACATGTATTAAGGGAAAACACATTAAAGAAACCTTAAAACCGAAACATGAAGTGAGTACTAGTCATGTACTAGAATTGCTTCACTTAGACTTATTTGGTCCAAGTAGGACAAGAAGTCTAGGTGGACACTACTATGTGTGTGTCATAGTAGACGATTACTCACGCTACACATGGACATTGTTCTTAACACACAAAGACGATGCTCCATTAGCAATCGAAACCCTTATCAAGCAACTTGAAAACATTTACGAAGAAAATGTCAAAAGAATTAGAAGTGATAGAGGTGGAGAATTTAAAAATAAAGACGTAATCAAATTTTGTGAACTTTATGGAATAAAACATGAATTCTCACCACCTAGAACACCACAACTCAATGGAGTTGTTGAACGTAAAAATAGAACGATTCAAGTAGTTGCAAGGACAATGCTGTGTGAAAATAAATTACCTAAGTATTTATGGGCTGAAGCTGTTAACTGTGCATGTTATATTATAAACAGGCTCACTATTAGAAAGAAATTAAATAAAGCGCCTTATGAATTGCTAAACAATAGACAACCTAAAATAGATTATCTTAAAGTATTTGGATGTAAATGTTTTGTGCTAAACACTAAGGATAATCTAGATAAATTTGAACAAAAGTCTATTGAATGTATATTTGTTGGATATTCAACTAACTCAAGAGCATATAGGTGTTATAATCCTGCATCTAGAAAAATAATTGAATCCATACATGTGAAATTCAATGAAAATGCATGCTTTGAAGTTAGTGATAAACATCAACATAAACAAGAAACAAATGTTGAAAATATGTTTGATGATGAAGTATTACTTGAGCCTGTACTTGATCATCTAGAACCAACTCCCCCTGAACAAGACATGCATGAACCCTTAGATGAAATGAATCAAGAAAATTTGCAATTGGAAGATGATACAACTAATGATCCAATTACATATGATAACATTCACACTAATGAAACTTTTGAACAAGATGAGGGTGAACCTAGTCAATCTAGGAATTGGTGGCACCCTAGAGAATTAATCATTGGGGATCCAAGTGTTGGGGTTAGAACACGTAGAAACATAAGTCAACTTGAAGGACATATCTTAGTCTCACACATAGAACCTAAGAATGTGAAGGAAGCCTTAGGTGACATATCATGGATAGATGCTATGCATGAGGAATTAAATCAATTCACAAGGAACAACGTATGGGACTTAGTACCTAAACCTGAAGACAAGTCTATCATAGGAACTAAATGGGTCTTTAGGAATAAAATGGATGAACAAGGAAATATTACAAGAAATAAGGCTAGACTAGTCGCACAAGGTTATAATCAACAAGAAGGAATAAATTATGAGGAAACCATTGCACCCGTTGCACGACTAGAAGCAATTAGATTGTTACTTGCGATTGCAAGTCTAAGTAACATTAAACTCTTCCAAATGGATATCAAGAGTGCATTCTTAAATGGATACATCCAAGAAGAAGTGTTTGTCAAACAACCCCCTGGATTTGAAGATCCAAAGAATCCTAACCATGTTTACAAGCTTAAGAAAGCTTTATATGGTTTGAAACAAGCTCCAAGAGCTTGGTATGATAGATTGCAAACTTTCTTATTGCGAATAATTATGAAAGGGGAACCATAGACAACACATTATTCCTAAGAAGAAAAGGTAATGATTTGTTAATAGTTCAAATATACGTAGACGATATTATCTTTGGTTCAACTAACCCTACCTTAGTAAAAGACTTCGAAGAATGTATGAAGTCAGAGTTTGAAATGTCAATGGTAGGAGAGTTGAATTATTTCTTAGGACTCCAAATCAAACAAACCCCTCAAGGAATTCACATTAGCCAACTTAAGTATGTCAATGATATGATTAAGAAGTTTGGCTTTGAAGATTTGAAACCTACAACTACCCCCCATGAGTGTTAGTACCAAACTCGATAAGGATGAAAATGGTAAACCTTTTGATGACACACTCTATAGGTCTATGATTGGCTCATTGTTATACTTAACTGCATCAAGACCTGATATCATGTTTAGTGTGTGTATGTGTGCTAGGTTTCAATCTTGTCCTAAGGTATCACATTACAATGCAGTGAAAAAGATATTTAGATATCTTAAGCATACACCTCACTTAGGACTATGGTATGATAGAAACGCTAAGTTGGAATTACACGCATATAGTGATGCTGATTATGGTGGTTGCAAGTTAGATAGAAAATCCACTAGCGGCACATGTCAATTCATAGGAACCAATTTGATCTCTTGGTTTTCTAAAAAGCAAGCTAGTGTAGCTCTTTCTACCACTGAAGCCGAGTATATTGCTTTGAGTTTATGTACTACCCAAATACTTTGGCTTAAACAGCAACTTAGTGATTTTGGCATTAAAATGAAAAAGATTCCAATTTTCTGCGATAGCACAAGTGCAATCAATCTTTCCCGGAATCCGGTGCTTCATTCTAAGGCCAAACACATTGAGGTGCGATACCACTTTCTTCGCGATCATGTTCAAACTGAGGACATAGTGATAAACCATATAAGAACTGATCACCAAATCGCTGATATCTTTACCAAACCCCTTAATCAAGCCACGTTTGAAAACTTGCGTGCTAAGTTAGGTATGATGACTTACGATACCATTGTATAGTTCTATCTTTTGCATGATTTGCAAAATAAAGGGGGGAGATAAAATAAGCACATGATTTTAGATTTTAGTTGGTAAGTCATCATTTGGTATGAAATGATAAGTTTCAATTGGTTATGAGTTGAGTATAGGTTAAGGGGGAGAGTATGAGTTGAGGGGGAGCAACATACTATTTAAAAGTTGAAAACATTTGGTTAAATTTTTAATTATAAGTTGTGACATTAAAATCATGTTAGGGTTATTTTGAAAATCATCCAAAAGGGGGAGAATGTTGAGAAATATGTTTGGATAATTTTCAAAGTCATGATTTTAAGTGTTACATGTCACATATGGTGTTATAAATGAAAAAGATGAATAATTGAAGAAAAATGATATTGATGTTTAGTTTTTTTTTGAAATAATTTTCTAAAATGTGATGAATTGGTTGTTTTCATTTGTATATGATTTATACATGTTCATTATGTGAATATTATGTGTTTTTGGTGATTTTAAATGTCTTGTGACTAACGTGCCTTGGAAGTTTCTACAACTTACCAAAAAGGGCAAAATTAGTATTTTGAGTTTTGTAGGAACATGATATGGTGGAAATATTTCAAGAGCATATTCTTATACTATTTATCATGACAAAGTTGATATCATGATTATTTATGACCATCCGGGTCATTTCTGGAGTTTTCTTACACCAGGGGTATTTTGGTCATTTTACCCCCAAGGGTATTTTTGGTATTTTCACTCAAGGAATCTCTTGAGTATATTATTATCTTCATTCTGGATCTGTGTTATTATTATTTTGAAGATAATATGGTGATCTTATATCTTATTCTCTCAACCGATGATATTATTGACTATAGCTGGATATGTGACGATTTGAGATGTCACATTCTATTTTTTCTTGAAGACCCTCTTATATATGTTATAAAAGAACATTTATCATCATTATCCAGAGATATTAAAGGTGTCAAAGGTGTGGAAATGATCTCAACATATAAGAAGAAATATTGGAGAATTTCGGTGTTACACGTTGACATAATCTTGTCAAGTGTTATCTATTTATTTCTTCTTCAAAAATCTGAGTTGCTACACTTATATATATGTGGAAAAACGTGATTTATAAGGTGGATATGATGTGGAGTTCATTTTATGAGTTGGAGACAAGTGGACCAACCAAAAAGGAGCTAGTTGGCAAAATTGCCAACTTGGAGTTTACTAAAAATAGCCAACGGCTATATTGTTTTTCTTGGGTATTTTCAGCAGATTTTTAAAGTCAAATGGAGCTCTCACATGTCCTATTATGATGCTTGAAGTTGGGGATAATTTGGTGGTATTATCATTTCTTATTTTATTAAGAAAAATCAAAAAGAATTGTTGTTAAATTCTTTGTAGCCAACGGCTACTTCACATAATTGGTGCTGAATTTTTGATTTGAAAAAAAGTAAAAGCTCACATGGCTATTCTCAAGCAAGGAGTTGAGGTTATTTTGGTGTATTATCTTCTTCTTATTATCTACATTTTGCAAAGGATAAATGAGACTATCCTAGGTGGAAAAAATCGGCCAACATGACATTGCCAAGGTGGATCAATCATGTTGTTTTATTTTGCCAAGTGTACAAAGCCAACCAATGATGAGAAGACATTTGGAATTGATGATAAAGATGGTGACACATTGGAAATCTTATCTTCAAGGCTCATCTCACACTATAAATAGAGGCAATGGTGAAGAAGATGAAACACACTTGAAGCTCACAAGCATTCTATAGCTTTCATATTCATCTTCTTGTTCTTGTTGTTGTATTTTGTTGTAGCAAAGTTGTTCTTAATATTTTGGTCAGCTACAAGCCTCTTGAGCTTCATTTGTAAGATTGATTAGCCATCTTTATAAGGCTACATCAATAGGTGTTGGAGGTATTGCAACTAAGTGTTGCTTAGAAGGTGATTATCCAAGTCTTGAGTAGGGTTGGTGTATAACCCAAGGATCAAGCTTGGCTCTTGTTGTAAGGTGTTCATATCATAGTGAAATCCAAGGAAAGGTGTTCCTTGGGACTGGAGTAGGTCACATTGACCGAACCAGGATAAATCCTCGGTGTTCTTCTCTTGTTTCTTTATTTCTGTTTTCTGCCCGTTTTTGACTGCAGTTTTCACCCAACTTCACACAATTTGAAAAAATAGCTAAACATTTTCAAAATTTGTGATTTTTGGTGGAGTTATACTTCAGACTGTTAGCTTTCATTTGCAACAAGAATCACTTGATTTGAGCAAGTAAAAGTTAGTCTTTCAGTCTTTGCAAGATAACTGCTCCAATCTGGCTGCAATCTGACCAGTTTTGAGAAAAGCTAAATTCTTTATTTTTCAAGAATTTTTTGAGGTCAGGGCCTTGGAAACTTCATCTACACATCCTAAGGAGTGTTTTGATATAAAGATCAACCTTTTTGGTTGAGTATTCAAAGAGAAACACTATTTTCAAAATCAGCAACATTCTGTCCAATTCTGTCCAGATTGACCATCTAAATCTTTTAATTTGTTTGAAGGGTCAAACGATCTTATTTTTGTCTGATTTTTGGACAGAGTCTTGTTAACTCATTGAAGTTTAATTCTGGAAAGTTTCATAATTTTTGGAATTGTGTACAATTATTTGTGAATTTTTGAAAAACGGGTTCTGAATCTGAGTTGGCCTCAGATTCTGTTTTCAAGGGGATTTTAACAAAGGGTTGTAGTGTAATTTCCGCTAACCACTATTCACCCCCCCTCTAGTGGTGTTCATTGCAGGTGCACGGTCCAACATCATGCTCTGGAATACCTGAACGGGTAACCATTCGTCGTTGTGGGTTGGAGGACTGCCTCAAACCCTCACGCCGGCCTCTAACCAGCTTAGAATATTGGCTGTTTCAAAATTTTTACTCGATCGGAGGTTCAGGACCTCCTTCTAGCGCCAAATGATGAAGTCGGATCTTCACCAAGGATCCGAGATGATCCAAATGTAGTTATGTCGTCTGCTGTCTGTCAATGATTTAACTTCAACCCTGTATGTCGTTCTGTGCAAGAAACAAAGTCAGAGGTCCCGGGGTTATGACTGTAGCGCCCGCTCCCGAGCCCTAGCATCGGGAATAGTGCACCCGCCGTATCTCGCTAAGGAGAATACAAAGCGTCGAATCAATCTCTTACATGTCAGAAATGACGTATAAATTTTTTTCTCGCGCAAACGTAAATCATAACTTAAATTAAACTCCAATAATCGTTATTACCTTAGTGAATAAAAATTCTGATAATAAAAGTAACAAAGAAGTCTATGAACATTCCCCAAGGTATAAGTATGAACAAACAGCTGCAGAGCCCCCTCGTATCCTAGATGTAGCTATCAACCAGCCCACTTCGCTATGTCCGTCCCGTCTTCAACGAAGATATGCTCGTAGTCCTATTCCGGCTCACCTGGGAAGTAGGGGTGAGTGACAGAAAATCACCCAGTAGATGCCCGCCTCAAACCAATACAAAACGTGCATACCGAAATGATACAACCTCATAGCACATAAATATAAGATAAAACCACATAGCACATAAATATAAGATAAAACCACATAGCACATAAATATAAGATAACATGCATAAGATAAAGTAAATGCGGTAAGTAAAGCACTCCACATAAAAATGCGCAACTACGTGATGCATGCCCCATCCACGTGTCACACGCAACAAAAATAATGTCACGCAATATGCCCCTAGACCTATATGCAATGCATGATCCCGGGATTGACTGGACGCCTGTAGCCCGTACACTATAATCCACTCTGACCGATGCCCGTGGCCCGTACACCACGATCCACCTTAACCGATGCCCATAGCCCGTACACCATGATCCACCATGACCGAATACCCATGGCCCGTACACCATGATCCACTCTACTCGAGCGTCTGAGACCCGTACATCTCAACTCACTCCAAATGCAATGCACGTGCAATGAATGCAACAACAAAGTCGCCTGGGGCCCGTACCTCCATCCTCACCATCTCTGGCACTCAATATTTGGCTTCGTAAAATTTTCGAATATTGGAAAATCGTTATTTATCACCACCCTTATTTTTCCATAGCTTGTATTAATTTACTAAAATTTTCTACTAATTTTCCCTATGTTTTCCTTATTTAATTCTATTTATTACTATTAATTTTTAATTACTTAAATTTACCAAACTTCAAAAATTAAGTGAAAATAATTTAATTTTAACCTTATATATTTTCGGGAACTTATTTGAATTTTATTGGTATTTAATTATATTTTTCCTGGCCTGATCCAGCAGGCCCGATACATTTTTTTGACAGGTTAATGGGCCGCCTTTGGTCCGACCCGCTGCCCAGCCGGCCCGATCCGTTGGCCGTCCTTTTCTCTGCCATAATTTAATTAATTATTTATTTATTTAATGGATGTTACACCAGTGGCAAACGCGCGATGTGATTCGTTTTTCGATCCCAACCTCCATTTTTTCCTATTTCCTGTCTATATAAACCTATTTTAAAGCCAAAACACAACTTTTTTTAAAGGCTCCTAATATAAAAGTTTTCCTTTTTTTCCAATTTTTTAAGGGTATTATTTTTTTCGATTCCATCATACCACCAAATTCACACACATACACGCACATAGCCATAAACAATATATCTCATGCTTTCCAATATATACAAAAAAATTAACAACTTAAACAAATAAAACAACGAAACACATTAGTATACCATCAAAGCATGCATGAATCATACACGTTTGAGGGGGGGAAGATACACCTACCTTTTTGACGAATTAACTTTCTTCTCTTCTAGGCTCGAATCTAAACAATCGTAGTATAAACATCAATACTAATCATAAAGGTTAATTTGATTTACTTAAAATAATTAGTTCATAGCTTTCTATTATTTTGCCTAACTGAAATTTTCCAGGTACAAAATATCCCACATCGCCAAAAAGACACTGTCCACGCCAATAGCCATAACCAATTAACAGAAACTAAATACGGTTCATACCCATTAACATATATATATATATATATATATATATATATATATATATATATATATATATATATATATTCAAATATACATTTCGCATATATAATGCATATAATTAATTATGATAATATTCATTTGTGCCCAATTGATTTGGCCACTGCCCATTAGTGGCAGTAACGATCAGCTCCAAGGAAAAAAACAAACAAACTTCTACATATACCAGAAATCAATATATGCTATAACCAAATGCATATATACTTTCTACAAACCTCTATTTATACAAGTTATCTATGTGGCCGCTGTACATGAGACAATCGACCTCCCCTTTCAATTTATTATCTTATTTCTCAGCAAGAAATCGATCCCATTTTAGAAGATTGTTAACCCAAAACATTTAATATATATATATATATTCATATGCAACAGCAGTATATAAAATTTAAATCATAATTACCCAATGTTATTCATAGATATACACCTTAGTTTGGCCTTCATTCATCCGAGGGTACCAACATACAAAAAAAGTATAAATATAACTCATATGTATATATATTCGGTACACATATAATCAACACTCTATGCATTTGCAAAAAACATAGTAAATATAGAAAGAGTACTTGCCTCGATCCAAGTATATACTATACCGTAATCGAAATCAAAATTGAGTTGAATTTCCCTCCTCCTTCTCTCACTCACTGCTGGCCGATTTGATAGTAGAGTGGGACAAAAGGGCTGCCGTTGGTTTTTGTTGAGGCTGGGGAAGGACGGCTGTTGGGGAGGGTGGGATTGCTGAAATCTTTTTTTCGTTTGGGTTGGGGGTGGCTGGGTAGTAATTTAGGTTTTGCTTCTTTTTTTTTGTTTGTTTTCTTTTTCTGGCTGAGAGAGGGCATCAACTAAGGGAAATTGGGGTAGGGTAATAGAGTATATATATAAGTATTTAGGTAGGTGTTGTGTTAGGAGGTTTCCTAATAGATGAAATTCAATTTAGATAATCCTGATCTCTTTTGGAATTTGATTATCAATTTACTCTTTTAATTCTAATATAGTTAGGATAAGTATATATCTACACACTTAAATATTTTATTCCCCTTTTTTCTTTCAAAAGTAGCGAACATAACAATGACCCCAGGTTGTACCCTCCGACGCTCAAGTCAGTTTGGACCATTCTCACTGAGATATTTTGGTATTTTTAGAGTTTAGAGTTGATCTCACGAGTATGGAGTTTTTCTCTGTATGTGCTCTCAAAGAAGATGGGTTCCGAATCCCCTCCCTCTTCCTCCTTTCTTGCCTTTATTCATTTGGTTCTTCCCCCTCTATCCTGGTTGACGTGACTGAGGCGTATGTAAGAGGGGCAATCTTATAGTAGGTGTGCAGTATGATTGGACAGAGGCATGCTTAAGTGGCTGCACAAGTAGCTGAGCCTATGACATGTAGGCGGTCAGCAATAATGACTTTCTAATCAACCAAGCGATGCTTGACACCTGGAAAGCATTTACAGAATCGCCTAGGTGGTCCCAGATGACAGTTATCTTGTCTGAACTAGCCGAGTATTTTAGGGGCCAAAATCGTGCTGAGAATGAAGCCGAGGTCATGGCTTGGTGCAATCAGAAAGCTGAGGCCGAAACTGTTCCGAGGCAGAGCAGAACCAGCTTCCTTTAGAAGCTATGCACTGCTTATCTGATATTTGAATATTTACTAGCCGAGGCCGACCAGAAGTGGTTGCCTTGTTTAACCAGTACATTGCTAGCCGAAGTGCAATTAGAATTCCGCTAGGAATATGGCCAAGTGTGGTTTGGACAAGGATATTGAAATCTGCCGAGCCGAGCTGACTAAGAGTTGTAATTGAACTTGCCTTAGTTACATTAGATGATATGCCCTAACTGTTGATGATGGAAGACGAGGCTGCTGTCTTCTAGCCGAGGTTGACTTTGTCAAATAGCAAAGCATGAGTTACGTTGACCGTTTGATTGACTAGAAATTTTTGTCTTATCCGAGCAGGTGAATTTTGGACTCATCAACCACTATGACTCCAAAAACTCCAGCCATTCTCCTTCCCCGCCACCAGTTCCTCTCGCAATTCTGCAAACAGAGACTGACATCATTCCCGCTGCCTATTCTCCTCCACCTGCTGCCCTCCCTCTAACACCGTCTACATCGCCGCTCCATTTTTCCCTCTCCCCTGCAGCAAACCGCCACCCTCCACTGTTCCTTAATTTTCAATAATTTCATGTCTTATCCCCTCACAGAAAAGAAATCATATCTTCTTCTTAATTCAACTGAAAAAATTTCCTTCCTGCCTTTTCAAGGCCATCACCTCCAATTCCTCGCCACTCACAAGACCTTAGCAAAATTAAACATCACCAAATGGGAAAGATAATGCAATGATGAGCACTTTTATCAGACCATTAGTTGCTTTTGTTTTGCATTTCAATGCTTGACATGTTGAGAAATTGGAAAGAAATTGAAATTGGGTCAAGTTTCAAACTGGGTTTAGCAACGTACTTTGAGTTAAGTTATAGTTAGTTTCATTAATGATAAGTAGAAACTAATGAGTACTTAATTATCTAAGCGACAAATAGATAATTTTAGGTTTTTGAATCACTCAATTCCGATACCGAGTGAATGAGAAATTAATGTTAAAAGTAAGGAGTAAAGTCAGCTCAGCTCGGCCCAGACCTGAATGGGATCAGGTTATGGACTGAGCTGCAGACTTGATGGGCTCAGGTTGTGCACTGGGCTGCAGGATAGGCTACAGGCTACAGGCTGCAGGCGGGGTCCTATAGCAGCAGGTCGGATCTTATCAGCTGGGGTGGAGTTTGCTTGAGTTCAAACCTCCAGGTTGTTAAGATAGACTAAGATTAAATTTTGAAAAGTTGTTGAGTTTTAACCAGTCGAGCTGAACTGAATTTGTTATGATCTGATGGTTCAGATTGAACGGTTATTTGATCCGGTGGCTGAAGGCAGATCTGGTGCAGTTTTTTTGATCCAAGGGTTCAGGCTGAGCAGGTATCTAATCCTACAGCTATGGTTGAACTGACTGTAACAGACTGGCCTCAGAATTTCCCTATAAATAGTGGCTCAGCTAACCTCTGTGGTCACACACACACACACTCAGAATCCAAAGTTATTCCTATTTCTCTGCAATCTCCTTCTCTCTGCATATTCATTCTCCCGCATACAGAAAACATTCTGCATTTCAAGTAATCCAAGAAGTTTAGGACAGCTTAGATGTTCGTTGAGTTCATACGCTGTAGTGCCGCTCGTCTAAACTGACTTCCGTTGTATCCTAAGAGACGATTACTCCATTCGGTTAGGCATAGTTTACCAGAGCAATACGTCTTAAGAACAGAGTCATGGACTCACCTTTGATCTCTGGTCAGCTTAGCTGTTGAGGTTATTGCCGACCTGAGCTCTGCTGATCGAAGGATAGCGCAACACTGTTGTGGTACAGTGTTGCCGAGCTGAGCTCTGCTGTGTGCTGAGTTCTGCTGTTTGGCTGAGAGTATTCGTTGTTCTACAGTACTGCCGTGCTGAGCTCAGCGGAAGCGGCTGAAAGCACAATTGTTGCTCTGTTGTGCTGAAGTGCCGAGGTCGGCAGGTCGGCTATCAGTCCAGAACTCAAATACAATTGCACTGACTGGACTAATCTGATCTGATCTGATTGATCAATCTGACTTCAGTTCAGCTCGGCTGGAAAGCTAATAGCACAAAACTACTGTTCTGAAGTGCTATTTTGCTCAGGTCGGTAGGTCGGCTAACTATTCAGAATGCAAACTCAATTGCCATATCTGAATTGTCTTGACCTGGCAGATCAATCCAGTCTGAACTGAGCTAAGCAAGTCGGCCACTACTTTATTTCACAAGTAGAATGTAAAGAAGTCAATTTTGTCTAACATGAATTATTCTCAACATGAATAACATATTTGAGTATGATTTTGGACACAATAAAAAGAAAACAAATAAGAGTAAATCTAGAGAAGGCTTGTTGAGGGAGGTGGGTTCTGTTGTTGGGGACGGGAAGTGGGATTTGCTGGTGGAGACTGCGGTCCTACAGCTGGGTGGTGAATCAGGTGGTGCAGGGTGTGCTGTTGGCCGCAACGGCAGATCTGTACTGGAGCTAAGGGACAGAGGGAGAGGGATGGTGACAAATTTACAGGTGGTGGAGGATGTGAATTTGGCAAGCGGCGACAGATCTGTAGCGGGGTGCCAGGATGTGGCGGGAGGCGATGATGTGAGGTGTGTGAAGATGATATATGCTTCAAAAGGAGGATTTGATAGGAGTGGCAAACACGTCCTATTTCATTTTTTTGGATTTTATGTTACGACATGAATTTTCGGATCAATAAAAATGAAATAATATAATGAAAAATGAAACGCGAATGAGATGTCGATAAAATTTCGATGGAATTTAAATTTTATTTAGGATTAATAAAGACATCGACATTAAATATCGGGGTTAGAAACGCTCGGAAAAATCACCAAACTATAAGTTATCGGATATAGCGAGACCTGACGGGACTAGATAACGAACCATTCGGACATAAGATGTGATTTAAATAAGTTTGTGGGTAGCAATCTAAGTCGATAGATGTAAATCAAACCAAATAAAAATACCCGATCTGATAAATCGAATACACACTAATACCATATTTTCTTCTACTTTATCCTGCATAGCAACAGAAGACAAACCCTCCCCACTTTTCCTTACATAGGTCGGCCCCTACCCTCAAAAATGTCACCATCCTCTATTTTTTATTTACACAAACCCTCTCTTTTTATTATCACCTAAACCTACTCTACCCACTTTCTCCAAGAAAACAATATTCCCCCACTTTTTGCCCATCACTCTGGTTGGACACCACAAGAAAGAATACTTTTTCTACTACGTTTCTTCAACTCCACACCTTATCTCTTACACATTCTCAAAAGCACCATTATTTTTATTCCTCCATCTCTTCAATCTACTTCATCATTTCCTCCACAAAACATTCTTTCTCTCTCTCCCTCTTTCCTTTACTTTCGGCGAGACATCTACAAGGGGGTAAACCCATTTTACTTCATCATCTTCATTCCACTATATCTCCCATCTTCTACCAAAAACTCTCTCTTTCCTCTCTAACCAAAGCAATCCTCCATCTTTCTTTTTCTCTAACCTTGGCCGAGATTACAACAAGGAGAAGAAATGATTTCTTCCCTTTTCTACATTGCAACTCTATACACATCACTAAACTCCTTCTTCTTCACTAGGGCCGATTTTCTCCAAGCAATCAAGGAAGAAATTTTCCCATCTTTTCTTCATACCACCATCACCTAAGCCAAGTTTCATAAACCTTCCATCATCCAAGAGTATTTCAAGAAGGTCGTAGGACTTTGAATCAAGAAAGAACAAGGTAAGAAACTCCATGGATTTTAAATTAGATTTTCTCTACTTCTTACCTACATAAATTATACACTAACACTAAAACTTTGTCTTTCCAACCGTGACTTCAACAAGGAAGAAAAAATTCTTCTTTCAAAACAAGTGAAGAAACACCACTTTGAGGGTAAGAAAAGTGAATCAAGGCAAGTATTCTTCCTAGATCCTACATGGATTTTCAAAGGTCTATGTATATATGTTCATATTAATTTGGATCATCCATGATATATGTTCAAGATTTTGTATCAAGAATATGTAAAATATATATGTTTGATGTTAAGCTACAAGTAGTATAATGGAAAAATATATATATGCATCTACATATGGTCACACGCCCATAATGGATTTTTGGAAATAGAAATTGTTTTTTGTTTTTTATATATTGAACATTTTGTGTATTATGTAAAGTAAATTATACATATAGATTTATATATACTCATGTACGGTCGTAAATGCCTTATGCATAGGAAAGAAATGATTTTCTTGAAATCAAGAGTATTTATATGTATAAGGTAAGAAAATAAACACATGTATGTCTTTATATATATAACACACGGAATATAAATATAATAAAATGAATAAGGCATTTTATGTAATATATATATATATATGTGTGTGTGTGTGTGTGTGTGTGTGTGTGTGTGTATACGGCCAAGTGTATTTTGATTGATATAAATAATTTTATAGTACATGTTGAAAATGTATATGTATAATATATGAAAGAAATATATATATATATAGGTATATACGGCCAATATGACTTTTTATGGAAAAAATGGATTTTATTTAGTATGATAAGTATATGTACGTACAATGTTTAAAAATAAGTAAATTTATATATATATATATATATATATATATACCTAACCTGCGTCCATAGGCTTTTATTTGAGGAAAAATATTTTATGAATATTTATAGGTATAGCATGTAGGTTAAGATATGAAAATTTGTTATTTCCATGGTTATAGATTTTTTTTAATTAATGAGGAGCCTCCAATTTTTTTATTAGCCCTCACTTTTGGCAGAGGAAAACCCTGATTAGATAGAATGTCCTGAAGCAAAGAAGTCAAACAATTATGAGGATGAAAGATGGAAAAAGTAATCCAGGTACAACGTTTGGAGGGCTGCCCATTGCAGATATGATATGCCTCATTAAAACCTTGGCAAGCAAAACCACCCTTGTGGATAAAATCTTGCACGAAGGAAAAAGAGTACATATTTATCTGCAGTGGGTGTAAGTGACATAAAGGCAAGTCCAAAACCAGCAGCCAAGAAGTCTCCACGAAGAATGTAAAGATGTTCCGCCGCAAACGATCCATGCAAGATAAAAGGACATTAGAGCTTAGCAATGAGATGCAAGATAGAATAGATGATGCCAAATTCATGTTAAGGCATGTACCTAGCCTAAAAATGCAGGCAGTCGTAAATTCAGGAAGACAATCCAGAAAGAAGAAACCAACGCAACAGCAGCCCACATAATCCAAGAAACCTCGCAAAGCATAATAGCCAAGATAATCATTGCAACATGCAAATATCCCAAAAAGACGCGCTATGGAATAAGCAAAAATAGATATTACCCATGCTGCCTGTAACCACCAAAGGATACAAGCAGAAAAGATAAATGAAGCCATTTAACTCCTCAAATGTACTGTCGTTAAGTCCGTAAGCAAACCCCTGGGCCACTGCCGGCAAATCTGCAATATCTGTGTATCCGTGAAGGTACCCGCGATGCAATGCCTCTGACGCCAAATGATGTGCCACAGAATTAGTCTCTTGAGGCGTGTAATGAAGCCCCGATTGTGTGAGATGCAAGAAAGAGTTTAACCGATCAATGTCAGCACGAAGATCCCCAGAGAAAGTTCTCGCATTTCGTATCATTGGAAAAATAGTCATGCAATCAGTTTCAATAAGAAGTCCCAGATATGTAAATGAATAAAATATTATTGCAAACCTCAGTGTTTGAATTTTCGCCCGCAGTGGAGAGACAGCAGGCAAAGGAAAGATTATAGCCGAAACCAATAGACACGAAGCTCTCCTAACAACCGCTCCCCGGCAGAGCCAAGCCTCCCTGCTGTAGCATCAACATTCAATTTCAGACGGCCTGATGGTGCAATGGACCAACGAACAATAGTATGACGTCGAAGATGAATAGGAGGAGATAAGCCCGCTGCCACTATGTCAGATAACGTTTGCGCAATTCTTTTCCCTGAAACTGAACTGCACCAATTATAAACATCCATGCGGGTGCATTCCACAAGCCGCCTATGATTATATACTTCTTCTCCGAAGAAAATTCCAGTATATTCCTTCTAAATATTCCAACATATGAAATGTGTAAAAGCCATCTTGAGTTGCCCTTTCATAGACGAGTAAAAGATAAGAACCAACAACTCATAAGATGTGAATGTAATGTGTTATGTATCGAGGCAAGACCATCTAAAATAAACGCATACTTTTGCCACAACCCGGAAATTAGAGGACAGTGTAAAAATAAATGTGTTATTCCACTGCCAGAGCGTTGACAAAATAGACATCGCGACAGAAAAAACAACCATAAAATGTCGTAAATTATTAGGAAGAGGAATAGCCCAAAACGCAGTTTCCACATAAAAAACCTTAGTATATAGGCCAGACCACCAAATGTATCTACATGACTGCAAGGAAAATCGAGAAACGCGACACTCCTCATATGCACTTTTGAGCGTAAATTGGCCATGTATATGTGGCTGCCAGTTGAATCCAGTATTGGCCACTTGAACACAACTTTGGCAAAAGGGTTGTATCTGACAGATTTGCTTCCAATCGGAAGAGTTGTATAATAAAGGCAAGTAATGGGATCTATAGCCATACTTACAATGCATAAAGTTCGCCCATAACGAAGAATTCTAGTGATATGACCACCAGATTTTACATTCATAAGCTCACTGTAAAGATAACAAAGAACGAATGCCCAAGTCTCCCTCAGCTGTAGGGAAACAGATATCCTGCCATGACCGCCAATGATGTTTCCTAGCTCAAAAGAAATTGGCCATTTTCTTTTCTAGTTCCTTAATAACACTTGTAGGTAATCAAGAAACAACAAACAAGTGCAAAGGGATTGCCGAAAGAACAGATCTAATGAGAACAAGATGACCTGCTGAGCTCAAAAGCTTCGCTGACCAACCAGACAGCCGCTTATCAAAATCGTTTAATAAAGTTGCACAGTGAGACGCCCGGCTAATGCCTTTATGAATTAGGGCTCCCAAATATCGCATGGGCAAAACAGATAAACGCATGCCTAACAAAGCCTGTCCTGGTGCCTGCATGATTAACACTTACAACAACTAAACTTTTATTGAAATTTACATGTTGCCCTGACGCTTGCTGATACTGCTCCAGAAAAATAATAAACCGACGCAAATTAGAAGCCGAGGCAGACAGAAAAATAAGCAGATCATCTGCGTATCCTAGATGTGAGGGGGTAAGCACTCTAATTTCTTCAAAACCACGTATCCACCGTTGCGTCACCAACGTATTAAATCTTCTGCTAAAGCTTTCTGAAGCTAAAATGAATAACAGAGGCGATAACGGGTCGCCCTGTTTAACCCCCCGACCAGCACTAAAGAAACCACATGGATGTCCATTTATTAATACTGAACACTTGTTGGCCGATAAATTATTAAGTATAAGCCTGACAAAGAAAGGTTGAAAACTCATATTAAGAAGTATACGACCAAGATAATACCAACTTACCCGATTAAAAGCTTTGGCCATATCTAGCTTAACAATAGCTCTGCCTCCTCGCTGCGGCTTATCCAATATATGTACTATTTCTTTAGATCATAAGAACTTGCTCCGCAATGTCACGTCCCGACATAAAGCCTGACTGCTCAGAAGAAATCAATCGCGGAAGGAGAGGCAACATTTGGGTAGATAACAGTCGCGTGACAACCTTAGAAATAAAATTTGTAAGACAGATCGGGCGAAAAATCTGGAAAAGTCTCAGGAGATGGCACCTTAGGGATCAAAACAATAAGAGAAGCTGACATGGCCACTGGTACCATCATTCCTAGAAAAAACTCTTGTTCTGCCTTGAGCACATCCATCTGTATAATATCAAGCAAAAGCGATAAAACTGTCCATGATAACCATCTTGGCCAGCAACACTAGTAGGACTTAAAGCCCAGACTGCATCCTTAACCTCCAGAAGCTGCGGCATCACAACTAAGGAAGCATTATCCTCTGTCGCTAATGTAGGAGTAATATACCAAAGAATCAGATCATGATTTGACGTAGTCTCAGCCTGAAACAATTGAGAATAAAAACAGGTAGCCTCGGATTTAATATCAGTATCCGAGACACATTCCTGGCCATCCGAGGAAAATGTTCTAGTAATACGCTGCTTTCTCCTACGGTCCTTGACAATATTATGAAAAAACAAAGTGTTCACATCACCTTCCTGCATCCTGTGAACACGTGCTTTCTGCTGTCAATATTGACAAACCCTAGATTGAGCAAGCAACAACCGAGCCTTTGCCTGATGATATTACGCGCGACTGATATCGGATGTCTGAGTATCATATGTCGATTCTGTCCGAACCACTTCAGCTTCTGCATCAGAGACAGCAAAAAAAAATGTTTCCAAAGACTGTTTTATTCCATCGGCGGAGATCTTCTTTCAACCTATGTAACTTTTGATAAAAACCTCGCATTCCACCGATGGTTGGATAAGAAGCCCAAGATGGCAAATAAACTCTTTACAGTCAGGATGAGTCATCCATACATCTAAAAATCGAAATGAGCTAGGCTCTATCATCGTGGTTTCGCGACATGTGAGGTACAGAGGAGCATGGTCAGATGTTGTCCGATTCAAGTGATGAACGAGTAAAACCTCAAACACATCATAAAAGAAAGTGAAACAAAGAAATCTATCCATTCATCTACTAACTCTTCCCAAGCCACACCCGTCCGACCATGTATACGTGGAACCCTGAAATGGTATATCTGCCAAAGCCGCATCATGAATCCATTGATTAAAATCAGTCAATTGCCGAATAGATGACACCAAAAATCCCTTGTGTTCATCAACCGAGCAAAATGTGTTAAAATCCCACCAACTGTCCAGGGTCTTGTATAGATTGTGAGAACATAAGAAGATCAACCCACAATGACCTACGTGCTGCAATAGTATATGGCCCATATACTTCTGTCCACCAAAAATATTTCCCAGAGGGAATCCACAAAAATGAAGAGATATACTATGTACACCATGAGAGATGTTCTCTTTTATACATTTTATAAAAGAGCAGAACTCCAAAAAACCCAAATCTTATGATCAACTGAATGTACCGTATGGGAAAATTGAAACTTAAGCCGATAATATTCCAATTTGTCATCAGGAAACTTTGGTTCAATTAAAACAAGCAAATGAATATGTTTGGTGCGCACCAAATACTATACCCTATTGATGGAGGTGCGCAAGCCCCGTACATTCCAAGCTAAACAATTCATTTCGAGAGGAAGGCTCCAAGCTTGAAGCTGCTCGAGTAAGTATAATCGACGGAGGAGGCTGAGCCATATCTTTCTTCTTAGTACAATGTCTCCTCTTACTACCTTCTGCCATATCTTGCATCACAACCATATTCAGCGAATCCAGATGTGCTACAACCACCATAGCCAATGCATTATCCTGCTGCAACAAATCACTCGCTTCACCTGCCAGTTCCCTTAGATCTTCTGACGAGTCAGCATGAAGTGCCTCTGAATCCGAAACATGGCCAGACCTGAGAGAAAAATCCACTGTAGCAGAAGGGAAAGGCTCCATTGCTGCTGAAATTAAACGCGTAATATCCTGAACATCCGTAATTGAAATACATTCTATAGGAATATCGTACGTCATATCTGTAGGGGGAACATCCATAACTATCGTTATACGTTCAATGTCCTACTACAATCCTGGGATTTCTATTCGTATATCAGCAGGTTGTGATGCATCTTCCATCACAACTGTTTTATCCTTCCTGGGAGTCCAACACTGATCCTTTCCTTTTAGTTTCGACGGTGCAGGAGGCGCCTTTACAACTGGGGCTTGTTCCTTTGTAGACTTGTAGTCTGTGAGACCGTGGCCCAACACGCAACATCGAGACAATAAAGGGGCTTATCCTCATATTCCAACTGCTGGAAAAAGTGATAGTCATGACTTTGAATGTATATACGCAAAGACAAGTCTTTTGAAACATCAATCTCCACACAGACACGCGCAACTGAGGGACGCAGCAAATTTACCGCTGCATTGTCTGGCTTAAGAGGGGTGCCGATCAATCGTGTGATTTGAAACAAAGCTTCTGGTTTATGAAGATATATAGGCAAACCAGGTAAAGAAATCCATACTGGGACAATAGGTGTATCCACCTTAGGATCAAAATCAAACGACCACTTGGTGATTCTCATATGAAACCCTAGAACATTCCATGTTTGACGTGCAAAACACCGGATATAATCCTTTTCTAGGTCTAAATTAATTAATATATGAGAACAAGAATCGATCAAACTGACTTGATACCTCTAGAAAAACCAACATTTTCGAACCATATCGAATGGCGTTAAGGCACGGACGACCATACAAAAACGTATCAACCAAGCAATGATGCAATGAGTAAGTAAGAGCGGCGACCTCTTGCTGTGTAAAAGCTATGGCTGGGACTCCCTTATATTTGGAGGCTTCTTTTGGCGGCAGACGAATATGAGCAGGATCGACTCCGGCAACAACAGAAGTAAAGAGCGGGGATCATGCATTGGAATGAAAACGAGAAAGAAACAACAAATCTAATATATCAAACAACAACGACAACGACGAAGGATTTCATCGTGTGGCAGCCGGAATCGCCACAGAAGCCGCTGCCATTCAGAGGCTTTTTTCCTAAGAGTTAATCACTTTCTTTCAGGTTACAGATTGTATAAATGCCTTCCATGGTTGTGGATATATATATATATATATATATATATATATATATATATATATATATATATATATATATATATATATATAAAGTATATAAAAATTTATGCAAATATAATTATACATGAGAAATTTCGACCAACATGCTTATTTTGTGGTGAAATGGCTTAATATACTTATGTTCACATATACGTATATTAAACATGTGAAGATATAAGAGTGGTTAAATTATATGTAATATATAACATGTCTTAAAAATGAATATATTTATGTAATTATTAAACTAATATTCGGCCTTATGGCCTTATTTTAATAAAATGGTTATATATATATTAGAAAATTAAAATGATTTGTGATCTTAATTATAAACGTGATATTGCAATTTAATGTGTCAATGTGTGATGGTACTGTGTAAAAGAGTAAATGTACTATGCATATTGCTTGAACGAAAATAATCAAATATTCTGCATAATGTGATCATAAAATGTTGTCCATGTATATTACGTAATATAAATGATAAAATATATATATTTAATTGTATCTATACACAAAGAACACTCATATGTATGGAAGTATATATTGTACATACCAATATATATATATATACACACACACACACACACATTTAAATACGATGCTATGATGTAAATGATTTTATTTCATGTTATTTACATTCATATGTATAATAAATAATAATGTGTAAATTATGATGTAAGTCATGAAATTCCTTGATGGTATATAGTAGTAATTAGGAATTTCATGTTCTATGTACCTAAGTTATGAATTATGAGATACATGTGTAGATTATATATTAATAAAGTATGGTTATGGTATTTTCATAAGTCATGATAAGTAGACTGTAAGTAAGTAAGTGGTGTTATTAATGGTAGTATGATCAAGATACCCTCAGCTGACCCAAGTCTCATGCTTCGTTAAATGAAAGTTTGAAAAGTGATTTTATCGCATTACATGTTCAAAAGTTCATATACATGTGAATAATAAACGTGAGAAGATTGATTCTATCCACACACCATATGTTATGTTATGTTTGCCAGTGTGACATCGGTACCGGGGTGGTAGGTGTCAGGGGCATATGATTATATTCAGGCTGAGTGTAACACCGGGTCTGGGACATGAGATCTCCGTCATATCGCGTTACCATTAGTACATGTACATATGTTTATGATGTTTATGTCGTACATGTACTATATGGGGAATCAATCGGTATGTCGTGTGTTATTATGCTTATGAAAAGTGTTATAGCCAATTATGAAAATGTTATATCTTCTTGTTATGAAAATGTCATGTTATGCAAGTTATGAAAAGCAAGTCATGTTTATGAAAAGTCTTGTTTTATGCATCATGTCATGATCATGTCACCTTAGGGTTATGATTAAGAATTCCTTAAGTATATGATGGCACTATAGTGTTCAATGTAGTGTTTATGCATGAAAGTGTAGCACATGTAAGATATGTGAGGATGTATAAGTTACGGATTATAAGCTAAGTATGGACACTGTATGGTGTTACAGATGAAGTGGTACGGGATGATGCTATGTATGTTGTGAAATCTTCCTTATTTACCTGCTTTCCCCTACGGTCCTTGACAATATTATGAAAAAACGAAGTGTTCGCATCACCTTCCTGCATCCAGTGAACACGTGCTTTCTGCTGTCAATATTGACAAACCCTAGATTGAGCAAGCAACAACCGAGCCTTTGCCTGATGATATTACGCGCGACTGATATCGGATGTCTGCGTATCATATGTCGATTCTGTCCGAACCACTTCAGCTTCTGCATCAGAGACAGCAAAAAAAATGTTTCCAAAGACTGTTTTATTCCATCGGCGGAGATCTGCTTTCAACCTATGTAACTTTTGATAAAAACCTCGCATTCCACCGATGGTTGGATAAGAAGCCCAATAATGGCAAATAAACTCTTTACAGTCAGGATGAGTCATCCATACATCTAAAATCGAAATGAGCTAGGCTCTATCATCGTGGTTTCGCGGCATGTGAGGTACAGAGGAGCATGGTCAGATGTTGTCCGATTCAAGTGATGAACGAGTAAAACCTCAAACACATCATAAAAAGGAAGTGAAACAAAGAAATCTATCCATTCGTCTACTAACTCTTCCCAAGCCACACCCGTCCGACCATGTATACGTGGAACCCTAAAATGGTATATCTGCCAAACCCGCATCATGAATCCATTGATTAAAATCAGTCAATTGCCGAATAGATGACACCAAAAATCCCTTGTGTTCATCAACCGATCAAAATGTGTTAAAATCCCACCAACTGTCCAGGGGTCTTGTATAGATTGTGAGAACATAAGAAGATCATCCCACAATGACCTACGTGCTGCAATAGTATATGGCCCATATACTGCTGTCCACCAAAAATATTTCCCAGAGGGAACCCACAAAAAATGAAGAGATATACTATGTACACCATGAGAGATGTTCTCATTTTATAAAAGAGCAGAACTCCAAAAAACCGAAATCTTATGATCAACTGAATGTACCGTATAGGAAAATTGAAACTTAAGCCGATAATATTCCAATTTGTCATCAGGAAACTTTGGTTCAATTAAAACAATCAAATGAATATGTTTGGTGCGCACCAAATACTATACCCTATTGATGGAGGTGCGCAAGCCCCGTACATTCCAAGCTAAACAATTCATTTCGAGAGGAAGGCTCCAAGCTTGAAGCTGCTCGAGTAAGTATAATCGACGGAGGAGGCTTAGCCATATCTTTCTTCTTAGTACAATGTCTCCTCTTACTACCTTCTGCCATATCTTGCATCACAACCATATTCAGCGAATCCAGATGTGCTACAACCACCATAGCCAATGCATTATCCTGCTGCAACAAATCACTCGCTTCACCTGCCAGTTCCCTTAGATCTTCTGACGAGTTAGCATGAAGTGCCTCTGAATCCGAAACATGGCAAGACCTGAGAGAAAAATCCACTGTAGCAGAAGGGAAAGGCTCCATTGCTGCTGAAATTAAACGCGTAATATCCTGAACATCCGTAATTGAAATACATTCTATAGGAATATCGTACGTCATATCTGTAGGGGGAACATCCATAGCTATCGTTATACGTTCAATGTCCTACTACAATCCTGGGATTTCTATTCGTATATCAGCAGGTTGTGATGCATCTGTTGGAGAATTTAAGGTTGGGCCTTGGCCCATCGATGAGATTGAAGATTTGGGCTTCGGCCCGTTAATGAAAGTTGCAAAATTTGGTTATGCAACGTACTATGAGCTTAATGAATCCTTAACGAATAGTTAATGTTAGGATGTGATCTCACTCAATTATGTATTGTGTGAATGTGAAATTAATGCTCAAAGTAGATGGAAACGTTGTGGATGGGTGACGTGTCACCCGTGCGGAGGAATGCCACGTTGGATATGTCCATGTGGCGGAAAAAGCTTCTGACGGACATCGATCGATGACTTCGATCGATCGATGTCACTTCGATCGATCGATGTCATCGATCGAAGTGGATCAGAGGACTTCATACGCTTCTTAGATCGATCAAAGTGGATCAGAGGACATCGATCGATCACTTCGATCGATCGATGTCCCTTAGAACGATCAGGATGATCGAATGAAGTGTTCAGTCAGACATCGATCGATCACATCGATCGATCGATGTCACTTCGATCGATCGATGTGATCGATCGAAGTCTGACAGCAGGCGCAGATTTGATTCTGTTGGCAGATTTGATTCAAAATGAGTCAAACTCTATCCTCCTCCATTCA
This sequence comes from Eustoma russellianum, assembly GCA_036186865.1. Classification (NCBI taxonomy): domain Eukaryota; kingdom Viridiplantae; phylum Streptophyta; class Magnoliopsida; order Gentianales; family Gentianaceae; genus Eustoma; species Eustoma russellianum. The sequence continues at coordinate 34,116,030 of AP025049.1, read as the reverse complement.
AGATAAGATCATCTGTTGTGATCTAACGGTAGTGAGTCAAGCAGCTTGAATCTAACGGCCGAGATTTGAACTGTCTTAACCGTTTAACCGAATATGGTTTCCATCCAACGTTCCACGTTTAAACCTGTTAATCTATCTTCGATCTAAAGGCTGAGATTAAACCATCCTAATCTGGATAGGAGGTTTTAATCCAACGGCGTAAATTAAACTTCGGTTTTGATCCAACGGTTACGGTACCTCCTACTCCCCTGTATAAAGAGGGCTAATGGCTCTTTCATAAACACACCACTTACAACACAACTCAAGCATTAAAGCATTTTGCATTCGTAGCACATGAGTCTTGCATATCGTCCGGGAGAAGTCAGGACACTCTAGAGTTCGAAGGAGTTCAAGTTCAGCAGTGCCGCTCAACTGAACAGGTACCCGTTGTATCCTGGGAGACGATTGCTCATACCGGTTGGGCACAGTATACCGGAGCAATACGTCTTAAGGACAGAGTCTTTGACTCGCCCCGGGTTTGATTTATTTTGTTGTTTCATATGCACACAGTGTACAGGATTGATTGTGCCAACAATCTTAAGACGTATTTTATTCAATTACATTCTGTACCTTTTTGTTTATTTACGCAAAGGCAGTTTCGTACTGTTTTGCAGTCTCTTTCTACTCATTCTTGTACCTGTGACTGTTCTGATCTCTACGTTTTGATCGAACTGAACAGGAATGAAACACGAGAGCTCAAACTCTGTTCAGGGCTTCAATGGTGCTCACTCCGTGTCCGCACCAGAAGGGACAAACAATGTTGCTGCCGGACCGCAGATCAATACGGTCCCGTTGGCACCGACTGGAGGGCCACAAATGAATCCGGCTGCCACTGCTGCTCAGGTGGAAAAGCCGGAGAAGTTTGCTGGAAGCTTCTTCAAGAGGTGGCAGCAAAAGATGTTGTTCTACCTCACTGCGTTGGGGTTGGCCAGAATGCTCAGCGAGGATCCACCTGTGGTTGAGCCTGTGGAGGATCAACAGCAGAATATGGAGAATGCCTTGGGTGCTGAGGCCTGGGCATACACAAACTTCTGTTGTTTAAATTTGATTCTTGGTTGCCTAGATAATTCTCTCTATGGCATATTTTGTACTTTTAAAACTGCGAAAGCATTGTGGTTGGCTTTAGACAAAAAGTACCGCACAGAAGATGCGGGGTACTAAAAAGTTGATAGTTGGGAAATTTCTCGACTATAAAATGTTAGATTCCAAAACTGTAATTTCGCAGGTGGAAGAAATACAGATGTTGGTTTCTGAAATGGAAGAGGAGGGCATGGCGCTCAGTGAATCTTCTTAGTTGCGGCTGTGATTGAGAAGCTGCCTCCTTCGTGGAGGGAATTCAAGAGCTATCTCAAACACAAGCGAAAGGAGATGAAGATGGAGGATTTGATAGTCCGTCTTCGGATTGAGGAGGACAACCGTCACTCCGAAAGAAAGCCATCCATGTCTTCTGGTCAAGCCAAAGCTCATGTTGCTGAGGCAAAGAACAAGAAGAAGCATAACACTTTGAGTGTGAACTCCAAGGGCAAGGAAATTGCAAAGAAGTTCACAGGTAAGTGTTATAACTGTGGTAAATCAGGGCATCGAAGCAGTGAGTGCAGGAAGCCCAAAAAGAATCAAAATCAGAATAAAGCGAAAGCAAATCTGGTCGACGCAATGGATGACCTGAATCTTTGTGCGGTAGTCTCAGAGTGCAATGCTGTGGGGAACGTACGCGAGTGGTGGCTTGATACTGGCGCCACTAGACATGTTTGCTCCAGCAGAGAGATGTTCACGAAGTATCAGCCCGGGAACAATGAACAACTTTTTATGGGAAACTCGGCCTCCTCGAAGATTGAAGGCGAGGGCAAAGTTGTTCTGAAGCTCACATCAGGGAAGCATCTGACTCTGCAGAATGTGCTACACGTCCCTGATATTCGGAAGAATTTAGTATCTGGATCTCTTCTAGTCATGCATGGTTTTAGACTAGTGTTAGAGTCCAATAAAGTTATTCTTTCGAAAAATGGCATGTATTTGGGGAAAGGGTACTTATCAAATAGGATGTTTAAATTGAATGTCATCACTATTGTACCCAAAAGAGATTTGCCCGCAGAGGCTAATAAAATTGCTTCCTCTTCTGCTTACATGCTTGAATCTTCTTGTTTATGGCATTTTCGTTTGGGACATGTTAATTACAAGTCAATACAACGTATGAGTAATCTTGACTTATTGCCCAAACTGGACTTTAATAACAAAGGAAAATGTCAAATATGTGTTGAAGCGAAGATGGCAAAGGCGTCATTTCCTTCAATAGAAAGGAACACTGAACCTTTGGATTTAATTCATACCGATGTGTGTGATTTAAAATTTGTGCAAACAAGAGGAGGGTAAAAAATATTTCGTAACTTTTATCGACGATTGCACACGATACTGTTATGTATATTTGCTAAGTAGCAAAGACGAGGCCCTTGATGCTTTCAAGGATTATAAAATGAAGTTGAGAATCAACTTAGCAAACGAATTAAAACAATTCGTAGTGATAGAGGTGGCGAATATGATACACCGTTTAATGAATTCTGTTCAGAAAGTGGCATTATTCATCAAACGACTGCACCATATTCACCTCAATCGAATGGTATTGCTGAACGCAAAAACCGTACTCTTAAAGAGATGATGAATGCTATGTTGATAAGTTCGGGTTTACCTCAGAACTTGTGGGGGGAAGCAATCCTCTCAGCCAACGTCATTTTAAATAGAATTCCATCTAAAAAGATGGATGAAACCCCATTTGAGCTTTGGAAAGGCTACAAGCCTAGTTACAAATATTTGAAAGTGTGGGGGTGTCTGGCGAAGGTTGCTGTACCGAAACCAAGACAAATTAAAATTGGGCCTAAAACAGTTGATTGCATATTCGTTGGTTATGCAACTAACAGTAGTGCATATCGTTTCTTGGTGCACAAGTCGGATATTCCTGACATACATGAAAACGTTGTCATGGAGTCAAGGAATGCAGTGTTCTTTGAAGATGTCTTTCCGAGGAAAGACAAAATTCAAGAAGTAACAAGACTTGGTAAGCGATTGCGTGAGGCGACTCCTCAAGGAGATGAGGAGCTTCGTCAAAGCAAGCGTGCCAAAATGCCAACTTCGTTTGGACCGGATTTTCTAACCTATATGGTAGAAAATGAGCCAAGGAACTTTTCCGAGGCTATGTCAACTCCAGAGGCTCCATTCTGGAAAGAGGCAGTTGACAGTGAAATAGACTCGATTCTTCAGAACCACACTTGGGAGTTGGTTAACCTTCCACCTGGAAGTAAACCACTTGGTTTGTAAGTGGGTTTTCAAGAAGAAACTGAAAGAGGATGGGTCTATTGAAAAGTATAAAGCCAGGTTGGTAGCTAAAGGCTATCGACAGAAGGAAGGCTTTGACTTTTTTGACACCTACTCACCGGTGACTAGGATCACTTCTGTAAGGATGCTAGTTGCAATTGCTGCAGTCTATAACTTGGAAATCCATCAGATGGATGTAAAGACTGCGTTTCTGAATGGTGAGTTGGATGAAGAAATCTATATGGAACAACCCGAAGGGTTTGTGGTTCCAGGACAAGAGTCTAAGGTTTGTAGACTCGTTAAGTCCTTGTACGGACTTAAACAAGCGCCTAAGCAGTGGCACTTGAAATTTGATCAAGCTATGTTAGCTAATGGTTTCAAGATCAATGAGTGTGACAAGTGTGTCTATATTAAGAGCACACAGAATTCTTATGTGATAGTGTGTCTCTATGTAGATGACATGCTAATCATGGGAAGTACTCGGGACATAATCTTGAACACAAAGAAGATGTTGACGAGAAACTTCGATATGAAGGATATGGGAGTTGCCAATGTTATTCTAGGAATTAAGATTTCTAGGATGACTGAGGGACTCGTGCTGTCACAAACTCACTATATTGAATCAGTTCTGAAACGGTTCAATATGGATGATGTGAAACCGGTAAAGTCACCGCTCGACTTGAGTATACACTTAAGAAAGAATCGAGGCGAACCTGTTGCCCAGTTAAAATACTCTCAGGTAATCGGGAGTCTGATGTACATAACGAATTGTACAAGACCAGACTTAGCTTGTTCAGTAAACAAGTTGAGCAGATTTACGAGTAATCCAAGTGATGATCATTGGAAAGCTCTTAACAGAGTAATGAGGTATTTAAAATACACAATGTATCATGGATTACAATACGCGAGATATCCAGCAGTATTGGAAGGATACTGCGATGCAAATTGGATATCAGATAGTAAGGACTCGAAGTCCACCAGTGGATACTTGTTCACGGTTGGTGGTGCTGCTGTGTCGTGGAAATCCACGAAACAAACATGCATAGCTAGGTCCACTATGGAAGCTGAGTTCATAGCGTTGGACAAAGCTGGGGAAGAGGCTGAGTGGCTTCGGAATTTTCTGGAAGATATTCCGTGTTGGCCTAAGCCAATTGCTCCTATTAGCATACACTGTGATAGTCAGTCAGCTATAGGACGTGCTCAAAGCAGCATCTATAATGGTAAGTCACGACACATACGTCGAAGACATAATACCATTAAACAGTTGATCTCTAATGGCGTGATTTCCATAGATTATATAAAATCAATGGAGAATCTTGCGGATCCGCTTACAAAAGGCTTGCCTAGAGATCAGATGTCAAGATTGACAAACGGAATGGGACTAAAGCCCATAATGCATGAATCTTTGTAATGGTAACCCAACCTTGTTGACTGGAGATCCCAGAATCTTGGTTCAATGGGACAACTAAGTTATGAAGATTCAGTTAGCACTTACTCATTCCGTCTGATAAAAGTGCTGTCTGCAGAGAATTTAGGGTAAGCTAAGGCTTTTAATGATATCCTATATCTTGATATGTCAAGTGGAGTATGGCAGAATACTCTTGATAGGAATCACCTATGTAAGTGTGAAGTGGGGCCGCTTCTATGAGAAAGTCTGGGTGGCAAGATTTCTCTAAAACACTTTCTGAAACCAGGTTGTTCATGGCCAAAACGAACACAACCATGAGAACCAAAAGGGTGTTAAAGGAAATATTGTGTGAGTACCATTGTCTTGGTTCACAACAAAGGCGGAATAGTTCAAGACATCAAGTCACTATTTAGCCGAGTGGATCCGATGGTACATCACTAAGAAAGGTTCAAAGCCAGAAGCTACATCTTCTGATGCAATATTTTCTTGTCTGACTTCTCCTCAGAGTTTGCATAAGTGTCTGCATTAATTTACATTCATGTGGGGGATTGTTGGAGAATTTAAGGTTGGGCCTTGGCCCATCGATGAGATTGAACATTTGGGCTTCGGCCCGTTAATGAAAGTTGCAAAATTTGGTTATGCAACGTACTATGAGCTTAATGAATCCTTAACGAATAGTTAATGTTAGGATGTGATCTCACTCAATTATGTATTGTGTGAATGTGAAATTAATGCTCAAAGTAGATGGAAACGTTGTGGATGGGTGACGTGTCACCCGTGCGGAGGAATGCCACGTTGGATATGTCCATGTGGCGGAAAAAGCTTCTGACGGACATCGATCGATGACTTCGATCGATCGATGTCACTTCGATCGATCGATGTCATCGATCGAAGTGGATCAGAGGACTTCATACGCTTCTTAGATCGATCAAAGTGGATCAGAGGACATCGATCGATCACTTCGATCGATCGATGTCCCTTAGAAAGATCAGGATGATCAATGAAGTGTTCAGTCAGACATCGATCGATCACATCGATCGATCGATGTCACTTCGATCGATCGATGTGATCGATCGAAGTCTGACAGCAGGCGCAGATTTGATTCTGTTGGCAGATTTGATTCAAAATGAGTCAAACTCTATCCTCCTCCATTCAAGATAAGATCATCTGTTGTGATCTAACGGTAGTGAGTCAAGCAGCTTGAATCTAACGACCGAGATTTGAACTGTCTTAACCGTTTAACCGAATATGGTTTCCATCCAACGTTCCAGGTTTAAACCTGTTAATCTATCTTCGATCTAAAGGCTGAGATTAAACCATCCTAATCTGGATAGGAGGTTTTAATCCAACGGCGTAAATTAAACTTCGGTTTTGATCCAACGGTTACGGTACCTCCTACTCCCCTATATAAAGAGGGCTAATGGCTCTTTCATAAACACACCACTTACAACACAACTCAAGCATTAAAGCATTTTGCATTCGTAGCACGTGAGTCTTGCATATCGTCCGGGAGAAGTCAGGACACTCTAGAGTTCGAAGGAGTTCAAGTTCAGCAGTGCCGCTCAACTGAACAGGTACCCGTTGTATCCTGGGAGACGATTGCTCATACAGGTTGGGCACAGTATACCGGAGCAATACGTCTTAAGGACAGAGTCTTTGACTCGCCCCGGGTTTGATTTATTTTGTTGTTTCATATGCACACAGTGTACAGGATTGATTGTGCCAACATCATCTTCCACCACAACTGTTTTATCCTTCCTGGGAGTCCAACATTGATCCGGTTGATCCTTTCCTTTTGGTTTCGACGGTGCAGGAGGCGCCTTTACAACTGGGGCTTGTTCCTTTGTAGACTTGCAGTCTGTGAGACCGTGGCCCAACACGCAACATCGAGAACAATAAAGGGGCTTATCCTCATATTCCAACTGCTGGAAAAAGTGATAGTCATGACTTAGAATGTATATACGCAAAGGCAAGTCTTTTGAAACATCAATCTCCACACAGACACGCGCAACTGAGGGACGCAGCAAATTTACCGCCGCATTGTCTGCCTTAAGAGGGGTGCCGATCAATCGTGTGATTTGAAACAAAGCTTCTGGTTTATGAAGATATATAGGCAAACCAGGTAAAGAAATCCATACTAGGACAATAGGTGTATCTACCTTAGGATCAAAATCAAACGACCACTTGGTGATTCTCATATGAAACCCTAGAACATTCCATGTTTGACGTGCAAAACACCGGATATAATCCTTTTCTAGGTCGAAATTAATTAATATATGAGAACAAGAATCGATCAAACTGACTTTGATACCTCTAGAAAAACCAACATTTTCGAACCATATCGAATGGCGTTAAGGCACGGACGACCATACAAAAACGTATCAACCAAGCAATGATGCAATGAGTAACTAAGAGCAGCGACCTCTTGATGTGTAAAAGCTATGGCTGGGACTCCCTTATATTTGGAGGCTTCTTTTGGCGGCAGACGAATATGAGCAGGATCGACTCCGGCAACAACGGAAGTAAAAGAGCGGTGATCATGCATTGGAATGAAAACGAGAAAGAAACAACAAATCTAATATATCAAACAACAACGACAACGACGAAGGATTTCATCGTGTGGCAGCCGGAATCGCCACAGAAGCCGCCGCCATTCAGAGGCTTTTTTCCTAAGAGTTAATCACTTTCTTTCAGGTTACAGATTGTATAAATGCCTTCCATGGTTATGGATATGTGTGTGTGTGTATATATATATAAAGTATATAAAAATTTATGCAAATATAATTATACATGAGAAATTTCGACCAACATGCTTATTTTGTGGTGAAATGGCTTAATATACTTATGTTCACATATACGTATATTAAACATGTGAAGATATAAGAGTGGTTAAATTATATGTAATATATAACATGTCTTAAAAATGAATATATTTATGTAATTATTAAACTAATATTCGGCCTTATGGCCTTATTTCAATAAAATGGTTATATATATATATATTACAAAATTAAAATGATTTGTGATCTTAATTATAAACGTGATATTGCAATTTAATGTGTCAATATGTGATGGTACTGTGTAAAAGAGTAAATGTACTATGCATATTGCTTGAACGAAAATAATCAAATATTCTGCATAATGTGATCATAAAATGTTGTCCATGTATATTTACGTAATATAAATGATAAAATATATATATTTAATTGTATCTATACACAAAGAACACTCATATGTATGGAAGTATATATTGTACATACCAATATACACACACACACACACGTTTAAATACGATGCTATGATGTAAATGATTTTATTTCATGTTATTTACATTCATATGTATAATAAATAATAATGTGTAAATTATGATGTAAGTCATGAAATTCCTTGATGGTATATCGTAGTAATTAGGAATTTCATGTTCTATGTACCTAAGTTATGAATTATGAGATACATGTGTAGATTATATATTAATAAAGTATGGTTATGGTATTTTCATAAGTCATGATAAGTAGACTGTAAATAAGTAAGTGGTGTTATTAATGGTAGTATGATCAAGATACCCTCAGTTGACCGAGTCTCATGCTTCGTTAAATGAAAGTTTGAAAAGTGATTTTATCGCATTACATGTTTAAAAGTTCATATACATGTGAATAATAAACGTGAGAAGATTGACTCTATCCACACACCATATGTTATGTTATGTTTGCCAGTGTGACATCGGTACCGGGGTGGTAGGTGTCAGGGGCATATGATTATATTCAGGTTGAGTGTAACACCGGGTCTGGGACACGGGATCTCTGTCTGATTGCGTTTATGGCCGAGTGTAACACCGGGTCTGGGACATGAGATCTCCGTCATATCGTGTTACCATTAGTACATGTACATATGTTTATGATGTTTATGTCGTACATGTACTATATGGTGAATCAATCGGTATGTTGTGTGTTATTATGCTTATGAAAAGTGTTATAGCCAATTATGAAAATGTTATATCTTCTTGTTATGAAAATGTCATGCTATGCAAGTTATGAAAAGCAAGTCATGTTTATGAAAAGTCTTGTTTTATGCATCATGTCATGATCATGTCACCTTAGGGTTATGATTAAGAATTCCTTAAGTATATGATGGCACTACAGTGTTCAATGTAGTGTTTATGCATGAAAGTGTAGTACATGTAAGATATGTGAGGATGTATAAGTTACGGATTATAAGCTAAGTATGGACACTGTATGGTGTTACAGATGAAGTGGTACGGGATGATGCTATGTATGTTGTGAAATCTTCCTTATTTACCTGCTTTCAGTTACAGTTATGGTATACCGATTTAAATCGATGTATATAGGTTGACACTTTATGCCACAAAAAAACCTTAGCAACTGATGGTGATGTGGGCCACCAAATGTATTTTGATAGATCAAGTAAGGGTGTTTGCAAGTGGAACAGCATATAAGCCGATTTAATAGTATACTGACCAAGAGAATCAGCAGCCCAGCTATAGCCATTTGGGGTAGAGTCAACATTATTCCTCATGTAATCATGAGTATCACAAATGCGCTTCCAAGTAGTTGAGTCATAGATGTGTGCATATGTATCACTCCTGCGGCCATACTTAGCCCGGCTGAAGATAGCCCATAGTGAATCAGAGGTGTGATACTTCCACCATAAATGTCCATCATATACTCGTTGAATAAACTCCAAATTTCGGATACCCAACCCACCGTGTTCTAGGGGGCGACATATGTGGTCCCAAGACATCCAATGATGTTGGCCATTCCATAGGAATGAAGCCATTTTCCTATTCAAGACGTTGATTACACTCTTTGGCAGTCTTGAGCTTGCTATAATGTGTATGGGCATTGTAGACAAAACATGCTTAATAAGGACTAGCCGCCCTGCCATAGACAACAAATTTGCAGACCAAGCATTAAGACACTTATCAAAATGTTCTATCAATGATGTACAATATGCTGAACGGTTTATCCCATTGTATAGATATGATCCTAAGTACTTCATAGGCAAATTAACCAAACGCATATTAAGTTGTTGTGCCACTCGATGTCCTACCACCCTTTTCCCTACCACTAGTTGACTCTTGTGAAAATTGATTAATTGCCCTGATTCTGCTTGATAAATATCCAAAAATTGTCGAAATCGCCCCATGTTAGATGCGCTGCCATTCAGAAAAACCACCAAATCATCAGCAAACCCCAAATGTGATACTTGCGGTACACGGCCAACTTGAAATCCACGCAATTCACCCGAACTTATTAAGGAATTAATGCCACACGAGAATCCTTCTGAAGCTAAAATAAATAACAATGGAGACAGCGGGTCTCCCTGTTTGACCCCACGCGAGACAGGAAAGAAGCCCACTGCTTTACTGTTTATGAGTACCGAGCATCTAGTCGCCGACAAATTGTTCAGTATCATTCGCATAAGTCTTGCATGAAAACCAAATTTTAGCAAAAGTTGACGAAGGTACGTCCAATCCACTCTATCGAAAGCCTTTGCCATATCAAGCTTTACTCCAACATGACCTCCATATACACTCTTATCTATCATGTGAACCATCTCCTGAGCTAATAAAACATGATCAGTGATACTACGCCCCTTTAGAAATCCAGCTTGCTCTGAAGATATTAATCTCGGAAGAAAATCTGATAATCACGAAGCGAGTAGGCGCGTAATAAATTTGGCCAAAAATTTAGTCAAACAAATGGGACGATAATCATTAAATGATTGAGGATTTGGTACATTCGGAATGAGAGTAATTATTGATGTCGCAAGCTGATTAGGTGGCCGTACACCAAGAAAGAATTCTTGGACTACTTTATGCACATCAGTTTTAATGATAGACCAAACTGTACGATAGAAGGAGCCTGAGAATCCATCTGGGGCAGCTGCACTGGTAGGGCTAAGATCTCATACTGCCCGCTGTACTTCTTGAATGTCTGGCAAAGCCATTAGGGCGTCATTATCTTCTTGTGTTAAGATAGCTGGGATATATTGGAGTAAAGGTGATGCATCCGTCAAGTGTTCCGCTGCAAACAGATTTTGATAGTAACTTACTGCCTGATTGTCAATATCTTCTTGCTGTACATATTCCATACCACTAGAGTCAACAATGCGATTAATTGTCTGACGCCGCCTTCTTTCCTTATCTACTTGATGATAGTATCGCGTGTTTGCGTCACCCTTTTTCATCCATTTCACATTTGCTTTCTGCTGCCAAAATAATATAGCTCGATGCTGCTGTTTCAACAAGAAGGCCATGCTGCGATGGTACCTTTCTCGAGACTCATCTATGGGGCAGTTGTCATACTCTCTTTCCAATCTAAGTGTTTCAGATTCTGTCTGAGCAATAGAGTCAAAAATATTACCAAATATATCTTTATTACAGTGTTTGAGATGTAGTTTAAGCTGCCGAAGCTTGTTGTAATACCCACACATCCCTCCTGTAGTATCATAAGATTGCCAATGTTGCGAAACAAAATGATGGAAGTCTGAGTGGGTGGTCCAGACGCCTAGGTAGCGGAAAGACGATGTACTAGCTGGTCTATCCGCTAAGAATTCAAGATAGATTGGGCAATGATCCGATGTCGTACGACTGAGGTGCTGATATGAGACTGTCGCAAATAAATCAAAGAAACTAGATGTGCAAAGATATCTATCCAGTCTCTGCCAAACCCGACCAAGGCCTCTCCCATCCCTCCATGTAAATGTGGAGCCCTGATAGTTAATAGGTTGAAGCAAACATGATGTTACACAATCATTAAAATCCTGTAGAGTTCGAAGAGAAGGGGAAGATCGGCCCTTGTACTCATCTAACGTCAAAAAAGTATTAAAATCTCCCCCCAATAACCAAGGTATAGCAATCTCATGTTATTTACATTCATATGTATAATAAATAATAATATGTAAATTATGATGTAAGTCATGAAATTCCTTGATGGTATATTCTAGTAATTAGGAATTTCATGTTCTATGTACCTAAGTTATGAATTATGAGATACATGTGTAGATTAGATATTAAGAAACTATGGTTATGGTATTTCTTAAGTCATGATAAGTAGACTGTAAGTAAGTAACTGGTGTTATTAGTGATAGTATGACCAAGATACCCTCAGTTGACCGAGTCTCATGCTTCATTAAATGAAAGTTTGAAAAGTGATTTTATCGCATTACATGTTTAAAAGTTCATATGCATGTGAATAATAAACGCGAGACGATTGATTCCATCGAGACACTATATGATATGTTAGGTTTGCCAGTGTGACATCGGTACCGGGGTGGTAGGTGTCAGGGGCATATGATTATGTTCAGGCTGAGTGTAACACCGGGTCTGGGACACGGGATCTCCATCTGATTGCGTTTATGGCCGAGTGTAACACCGGGTTTGGGACACGGGATCTCCGTCATAGCGCGTTACCATTAGTACATGTACATAGATTTATGATGTTTATGCCGTACATGTACTATATGGGGAATCAATTGGTATGTCGTGTGTTATTATTCTTATGAAAAGTGCTATAGTCAATTATGAAAATATTATGTCTTCATGTTATGAAAATGTCATGTTATGCAAGTTATGAAAAACAAGTCATGTTTATGAAAAGTCATGTTTTATACATCATGTCATGATCATGTCACCTTAGGGTTATGATTAAGAATTCCTTAAGTCTATGATGGCACTACAGTGTTTAATGTAGTGTTTATGCATGAAAGTGTAGTACATGTAAGATAGGTGAGGATGTATAAGTTATGGATTATAAGCTAAGTATGGACGCTATATGGTGTTACAGATGAAGTGGTACAGGATGATGCTATGTATGTTGTGAAATCTTCCTTATTTACCTGCTTTCAGTTACAGTTATACTATACTAATTTAAATGGAGACGTGTTTATTATATTCGATATTCATGGTTATTATATTTTGTCACCCTGTCTCCCCATGTATGATCCACATGTCGTATCTAGTAAGACTACTTGCTGAGCGATTAAAAGATTGGCTATCGCTCATACTTGCCTATTTATCACTTTCTAGATTACAGGTATCACTATACAGGCTTGTTAAGGACAAGCTAGATAGATCATTAATAACGAAGAAACCTGCCGAGAGATTTGCTTCGAAGGCGTTAGGTCTTGGTTTATGATGTATTTCTGAAGGTTTCAGTATTCTGTATATTATGACTTGTACAGATTATGATGTAGTGCATTGCATGTCGATTATGATTTGTTTATATTATGTTGTTTCTGCTTATCGATTCAATATTCATGTTGACATGCACATGTATAGTATCGACGCCTTGTACTCTTTGGAGTAGAGTACGGCGGGTGCACTGATCCAGAACCCTAGTTTCGGACGGGGCTCTGCATTTTAGATATCAAAGTATCAAACCAATACCTCATCCATTGTCTTTGCATGTACGAAAATGGATACCAAAACTCGTACATGTTAGGTTTTGTATCGTGTATCAGGTTATCTATAAATTTAGCAAAGTACAAATATTTCAGGTCGTGTTTGGGTTATTTTGTGTATTTTTCAAGTTTCGTGTATTTTTCAAGTTTCATGCATTTAAACCGATGAGGGAGACGGAGTCAGCTGTTAAACATGGGAGAGGAGATGGAGGGAGACAGAGACAAGAGGGAGGCAGAGGGTGGTAGGTCGGGAGACAGAGTTCAAGCTTAAGATTTTCAATTTTACAATATTAACTTTAATCATTAATATTTGGAATATATTGAAACATATCCGGGTATAGCGGGTTTAAATATGTAATCTGCGGGTGTTCCTGAACACGACCCGCTCTTAGTAGGTAAGTTTCAGGTCTTACTCGATTTGTATACGAAATCCACCAAGGCTATATCTATACCCGCAAGGAACGTGTCAAATTTAAATCGTAGTTGTGTGTCGTGTCTGGAATTTTTGTCCATAGGCTTTGGATAAGATGGAGAGCGAACGAGATTTAGTGACGCGCGGAGAAGGGGGACGCGGTGATGCGGCCAATACAGGCGGACACGTGGCCCCCTATGAAAAGCAAAAAAACTGCTACAGTTTGACACGTGTGCTCTCTATTGGTCGCGTCACCACGTCCCTCCTCCCCGTGCGTCACCGAAACTTTAGTCGATGGAGAGGGCTGCCTACTAGTCACGACACATTAAGTGAAGGGGCATATTGGTAATAATGCATTGACCCCTGTGCTTTAGACAAAATGTGTTTGTAACGGTTGAATTCCAAACCCCGAGAGATGAGTGATCAAAAAAGCAAGATGAGAGAGAAGGTAGGCGGCATTACACCAAACCACAGAGAGAAATCGAAAATTTTCCCAATTTTACAAAGTAGAGTCGAATTATACTTTTTTGACAATTGGATTCTACATTATAAATAAACTAGTAAATAAATGCGTATTATATGTTGGATTTATTTAATAAATCCTAAATTAAAGACCGTTCAAATGAATCTTGGGCAAAGTAACAAAAGGTAGAATTTTACTTTGCTCCATGTTCGGTGTTGATCTGCTCACCACATACGTCTTGGTGTTTGATGAATCTGGTGTGATCTAAGGATTCACGATCTTCCTCTAATTGTTGATGTACCCCTTGAACGGATTCAACAATTTACTGCTTTATCCAATGGAGATGCTAGGCAATGTGGCCTGTATAGAAAAGCTAAAATTCCGCCTTTTGTTACTCCCTCTCCTTTTCTCCCCTATGGCCGGCTGCCTTTTTGAAACTGTATGAGGAGGTGAAGAGCCTCCTCCTTTAAATACAGGGAGAATCCTGATGGTGATAGTATTTGGAGTTATGATGATAACCAAATCATTTTCCTTTATAGATGAGGACTCTTACTCATCTTTATCACCAAATGAGGATATACTTGATATTATCATCAAGTGATCTTTATCCAATATTAAATATTATTTAATATTTAATAATAAATATTATTATTTAATATTTAATATTAAATATTATTATTTAATATTTATTATTAAATATTATTTAATATTTAATAATAAATATTATTATTTAATATTTAATATTAAATATTATTGTTTAATATTTAATATTAAATGTTATTTAATATTTAATAATATATGCCAACACTTATCTACTAATCACATATGGGTTGTCGTCCCCTCGGGGACCAGACGTCGTACACATTATGGTCGTTGCACTTTGAGTTCATCCATCGGGGTCTCTGTACGACTTTCTACATATTCGGGGTTACCATTTTGACTACACTATACATCCCCGAGCACACCCAGGTGGTCTCTTAACATGTGGATGTTTTACGCAATAATTAATATTATTACGTGACATATATAAAATTATCATACGTAACATCCACTTTATGGTTAATTCGTGTTTACTTAATCAACGTACTGTGCACGAATTAATTCCAACATTATATATTTTCTAAATTTGATATATGTGATTTGTTGATGATAATAATAATGCTTTAAAAGATAAGACAAGTGATACTAACAATAGTTTACAATTGCGAAGTTCTTCCTATTTTATAGTGGTTTATGTTCCTACTTTATACTAGGATTTATTTATTCACTTGTCATATATTATACCATGTATACAATGTATTGTACCATAGTACTAATGAGGTTTAGTTGAAGTGACCAGAGCCAAGACTTCAAGACCAAATGGTATTGCATGCAAATCATCGCAAATGCAAACTTGTTTCTAATTTGTACTGGTATTAATACACTGGACATATATTTTACCATGTATAATGTATATCTATCATCTGGTGACATCTATTACACATGAACCAATAAAAAGTTAGAGATAGACCAAAAGGCAATTTATATCAACATAATTTTTTTATTCGTCCTTTTAACGTATGTAGCTTATACCTTTTTATATTTAATTTTTTCAACATACTCTTGATAGTATTAGTACATAGACCACAAGATAAATAGAACGTCTTTCATATCTTTTCTTTCCCACTTGTCAATGTTATTATTACGATAAGAACCTATATTACTATACAGATACATAAAACAGGCATACTATAAAAGCACCTTATTTCTACTAACAATAATGTTGTCACACACTGAGTCCTAACATTCAAGATGTCACATCCGTCATTTTCCTTCTTAAAAAATAGGCCTTTTCATATGACATCATAATTACATCGACCCTAACTACATAAATAAGTTCAACAAAATGAACTAAAAATCACTCATTATAATATCAAAAATAATCTACGACCAAAAGAAATATCATACTACTCAAGTAAAACTATTTAAAACACTCAAAGTAGTAACTCTAATGAAATCAACCCAAAAGCAATGACAAAAATTCAAATAACTAATAACATATAAAAGTCTTGTTAACTATTATCTTCAAAGTTCCTTTATCAATTCCACTCATCGTCCTCGTCAATATAAATATACTCGTAATCTTTCACACCTACAAAATGATAAGTAGTGGTTTGAGCAAAACAACGTGTTCATTAAATAATCTGACTTCTTTTTGTGGAATCATGAATGTCAAAAACAAGTTTTGGAATAAAGATAACTTTTATATAGTAACAAAAAGAAAACAAAGCATCAAGTTTACATCTTTAAAAATTACATAGATTACTTTTAATTTTTAGCTCTTCATTGACTTATGTCATATGCCAGAGTAATCTGGCTAAAAAAACCCCTTCTAGATAAAATCATGGATCTCCACATGAGACGAGGGCATAGTGTAGCACCCCACGCCCGAACCTAGTATCAGAAACAGTGCACCCGTCGTATTTCGCTAAGGAGAATACAAGACATTGAATCAACTTCATAAATTTCGAGAATGACGTAGAATTTTTTTTTGCGGAAACGTAAAATTATAACTTAGATTAAACTCAAATAAATATTGTTACATTACTGAATGAAAATTCTAATAATAAAAGTAAGAAGTCTGTGAAAACCCCCAAAAGATAAATAAGAACAATCAGCTGCAGAGTCGGCCTCATATCCTAGATGCAGCTATTCAACCAGCTCACTCAGCTATGTCCGTCCCATCCTCAACAAAGATGTGCTTGTAGTCCTCATCCGGCTGACCTGGGAAAGGAGGGGTGAGTGACAAAAAATACCCAGTAGATGTCCGTCTCAAACCAATACAAAACGTACATACCTAAATGATATAACCACATAGCACATAAATATGATATAACATGCATAAAATAAAAAATGCACAACTACGTGATGTATTCCTTCATCCACGTGTCACATGCAACAAGAATCATGTCACACAATATGTCCTTAGACCTATATGAAATGCATGATCCCAGGATTGACTAGATGCCTGTAGCCCGTACACTACAATCCACCCTGACCGATGTCCGTGGCCCGTACACCACGATCCACCATAACCGAGCGCTCATGGCTTGTACACCAAAATCCACTCAACTCGAGCGTCTGAGACCCCGTACATCTCAACCCACTCCAAATATAAATGCACGTATCATTAATGCAACAACAAAGTCGTCTGGGTCTGTACGCCCATCCTCACCATCTTTGCCACTCAGTATTTGGTTTTGTAAATTTTCTGAATATTAGAAAGTTATTATTTAACACCACCCGTAATTTTCTTAGCTTGTATAAATTTTCTAGAATGTCTACTATTTTTTCCTTATTTAATTCAATTTATTACTATTTATATTTAATTAATTAAATTTATCAAATTCAGAAATTAAGTGAAAATAATTTAATTTTAACCTTTTATATTTTCTGGTATTTAATTATATTTTTTTGGAATTTAAAATCATTTATTCATCCTTTTCTAATTTTCAGAAATTATTAAATTAATTAATAATTATTTTTTATATATATTCTGGCCAAGTCAGACCCGGCCTACCCTTTTCTTTCTAGCCTGGTCCGCCGCCTCCTTTTTTTATTTAATTAATGTTATTTGGTCGGCCTGTTGGCCATCCTGTCCGCTTAATTACTATTTTTTTATAATAAGGTTAACGGGCCTGGTCCTGCAGCCTGCCTGACAGCCGGCCCGTCAGAGTCTGGCCCGTCTACACTAGCAGGCCAGGCCGCAGCGGCCCGTTACCTTTTCCTTTTCTTTTTTTATTTTCGCCAGGCAACGCGTGTGAGCCACGGCCCGCGCGTGACGGCCACTCGGGGCCACTTCCAGCAGTGCGTGTGGCTCACTCAAACTCCAGACTCATTTTTTTCCTATATCCAGGCTATATCCACCTATTTTTAGGCCAAAACACAATTTCTTATGACTACTAGCATAAAAAGTTCCCATTCATACACATAAGCGCACATAACAATCACAAACAAGCCATCTCATGCTACTTCATATGCATCAACATAAATTTTACATCTTTAACAATAAAAAACAATTAATCACAATATATCATCAAAGCATGCATGGATCATACCCGTTTGAGAGGGGAAGAGGTACCTACCTTTCCAATGAAGAATTTCCTAAGCACGATGCTTGGGATTTGGGTGTGATGTGCCTAGCCTCCCTTTTCTTTTCTTTTCTTCTTCTTCTCTCTCCCTTCTCCTTTCTCTTTTCCCTTTTCTTTTCCTCTCCCCTGCCTCCCTCTCTGCCGCCGCCTACTCTCTCTCTATTCTTTTTTTTTCTTTTGCTGATTATTGTTTATATGTGTGGGTGGGGGATAAAACGGCTGGTTCAAATTGGGGAGTGGGGTGGAATATTAAGGATTTAGGGGAGTGATTAGTGGGGGCTATGGGTAGTTTTAAGATAAGGTAGGATTTAGTTAGACTTTAAATTTATTTAATTGATTGAATATTTTCTCTCTTTTTTTCAAATATTACAAATCCCTTTTTTTTCTTTTCAAATATTACGGTTACAACATCCTACCCCTACAAAAAGTTTCGTCCTCGAAACTTGCGTACCTTATTTGAAGAGGTAGGAGTAGCATGTAGAGAAAAAGGAGTTTGAGTGATTTTCAAATACATGATTTAAATGTGCACAAAAACGAGCATAAGATAAAACGTGCATGAGATAAACAAACGTGTGCATCATATTGCTCAGTACTTGCCTTATTTAGCTTATATATTATGTTGTCGTACTAACGAGCCATGAAGCGTTAAAGCTTACATCATATGGCAAATATTTGTTGTGTTTATACTATTTTCAGGTGCCACCATTAATAAACTAAACTAGTTCATTAAGTGAAGTACTTAGTTTAATAAACTAAGTAGTTCATTAAAGGAAGCCACATTTGGAAAAGGCACAAAGGCAACAAAGCTAAGGAAGGAAAGTTTTCTCATCCTCCCCTTCTTAAATACACATGCCTATATACATATATATTACACATATTTTCAGATTTTTTGAATAAAGGCACATACACATGTATTCCAACGTACTACCGACACGTTATATATTTTACGTACGTACGTTAACGTCACACCACTATACTTAACTCATATTTATGAGTATATTCAGGTCTTATATCATATGATATAAGATATGGTGATGACAAATTAAATACGACACGATAAAAGGTTCTAAACCAAAATTTGTTGTATCGAGCGAATACCGAAACTTCGCCAACGTGTCACGTACCTTCCATAAATAAATGGTCAGCCCCTATACATCAAACTTTTGATGAAAATTTCGTGCACATCACTGAATATTCAGCCAAAAATACTTTCCATGTTGGCACACACAAATTAGTCCACATTAAGGCCAAAATGTGAAGATTCCAAGTTTAATTTTTGTTACATGTAAATGGTACCACTTTAGGCCAGCCAAGTGCTGAGATTTAAAATATATATTATATATATTATGTATAACATAATATATATAACATGTGCAAAAGTTGGAATTTAAATTTGAGAAAAATCAGGTAATCGATAAATATCGAAAATTCAGTTTTTTACGCACACAACACATGGAACGTTTTTGGTACATCATGTAACACGTATCTAGACACTTTTTACATATGATATACATCTTAAAGTGTTCTAGAAAATTAAATTAAGGGCTGATTGGAATATACCATGTGTGTATTATTAAATGTGCACTATTTTACAAAGTTTGCAAAAATAAAATTCAGCACATGCACTATCATTTCCAATGCCTACAACAGCCATTTTGGAGCATATATGGAGCCTTGTTGGCATCTTGATTGGTCAAGAATCAATCACACAATGTTGGTGACATAAATGAAGGAGCTACAAAAGGTAACATTTCAAACTATGTCACATATATGACACATGAGGATTAATTGAGGATGTTATGGAAATGATTTGAATATTATTTAAATTAATAAAGTGTGATATTTTACATATCACACATGCTGAAACCTTTTTCAGCATTTGTGAAGACATGGTGGCCGAATTTGAGAGCATAAAGATGTCCATATTCATTTCTCATGTGATAGTAATATTTACCATTAATTGGTGATTCATTTTAATGAGAAAAATCAAAGAAAAATGGTAATGATTTGAACTTTATTCCCATGTGTCACATGCTGAATTTTCAGCATGGCAATAATACATTATGGCCGATTTTTTTCTCTAGCAAGGAAGGATTTAATGTCTTGCAATTTATGTGATATATCTTATGATTTATGGAAGTTATTTTGTGATGATTTTGGCACACGTTTAAGTGTAATTCTCAGATTTTTTTTCTAAGTCATCAATGATGACAACATTCATCCAATGAGAAGGTGCCAAGTAAGCGAAGACTAAATGATCATCCAATAAGAAGATGCCAAGCAAGCAAGACATTGTCACAATGATGTCTTACACTCTCTCAAGGACTTAAAAGATAATTTCTAAGAGGGGGAGACACACCAAGGGGGACGGCTGGATCATGTTAAAAGGAAAGAGAAGAGAGCAAACAAAACAAGGTCAAGCATTGCAAATCAAAGTGATCAAAAAGCCTAGCTCTTCTTCTTCTACATTTTCTTTCTTTCTTTCTTCTTGTAAGCCTATTGTATTCATATCTTTCAATCTTGAATAGGCTTGATATAGACCACCACTCATTTTATATCTTTGTAAAAGATTGATCAAGGTGTGATCAATCTTCATTCTTGCAAGGTGGTGGTGTTCGTGTGAATTGTACTTGTCATACAAGGTTTGTAAAGGGTTGGAGTTAGGTGTAACTCTATCAATCCTGCGGTAAGGTGTACTGCGTGTGTGTGATTAGTGTGAACCAAGGAAGGTGTTCCTTAAAGACTGGAGTAGGTTGTTTATAACCGAACCAGTATAAAAATCTTGGTGTAATTTACTTTCAGCATTTATTTTTCAGTTACTGCACTGATTACTCTTCTTGTTCGCATTCGTAAAAATAGTTAACGAATTTCAAAAAACACGAAAATTTCCAGAAATATACTCACACGTTCTAGGGTTAATTTGGCACAAGTTTCAACCCTTTTGGATAAGTATAATTCAATCAAACATCAAAAGTTCTGAGACTAGTGCAGTCTGATTTTCAGACTTGCAAAGGTTGAGACTTTGATTGTAGTTGACCTACTTCCCAAAAGAATTTTGCAAAACTGTTTCAACCCACTTAAATATAGTATATAAGGAGTTAGTGGTCAAATGTTCAGAGCATTTGGACGTTCACACAAATAGGAATAAATTTTTCAAAACCGACTACCGTTTCTGGCATATTCGCACAATCTTATTACCAACGGTTTTTGAAGGGGTTAAAGGTTGAATTTTAATTTGAAATTTTTAGGGGACCCTCATAACATCTGAGGCTAAGTTTTCTCAAAATTTCAGAATTTTTGGAGACCTCTAACCTGGTTTTAAAAATGTTTTAATACAGGTCCTGAAAACAAAATCTGTTTTCAGAAGTTGAATTGTTCAAGTTTAAAGAAATTTTAAAAACCACACTTTCCGCACCACCTATTCAACCCCCCTTCTAGTGGTGCCTTGCAGATCCTACAATTGGTATCAGAGAGCAGGAACACTCACTTCAAAGAATCCAATAATTCCGTGAGATGGCAACCACAACCGCGCAAGAAGGAATGTCAACTGTAAGGTCTCCTCTTTTCGACGGTGAGTCTTTTATTCAATGGAAATTAAGAATGAAACTTTTCCTTATGGCTATTGATATTGATCTATGGTCCATTATAGAAGACGATCCATTTGTTCCCACTAAGATGTCAATTATTGATGGTGTCACACTAGAGGTTACAAAAACGAAACAAGAATACACTAGTGATGACAAAAAGAAGTTGAGTATGAATGCTAAAGCCATGCAACTACTATTAAACGGCCTAAGTAAAAGTTAGGCTAGTTACGTGTCAAATTGTTCTAGTGCTCAAGAGATGTGGCATATTCTTGAAATGAAACATGAAGGGACTAGCCAAGTAAAGGAGTCCAAAATCAATATGCTTATGTCCACACTTGAGTCCTTTAAATTATTGCCAAATGAGTCTATTGTTGAGATGGATTTACGCTTGACTAACATTTACAATTCTCTTGAGTCTCTTGGCAAAGCCTTCACTATGCAGGAAAAGGTACAAAAGGTTTTGCGAAGCCTTCCATCCGAGTGGGACCCTAAAGTAACGGCCATAGAAGAAAGTAAAGAGACCAAATCAATTAAAATGGAAGAACTAATCGGATCACTTAAGGTATATGAAAACAAACTTGCTTTAAGACATTCTGAGTCCATTTCTAATAATGATAGGGCTATAGCTTTTAAATCAAATGAATACGTCGTAGATGATAATGACACAGATTCCGATGATGAGGACTTATTCACAATGGATAAAAGATTAAGAAAAATATTGAGAAAATCGATTAAACATAAGTCTACCTCATCTAAGGATCATAAAAATAAAAATAAGGAAATAAAGTGCTATGAATGCGGCAAACTTGGACATCTATCATATGACTGCCCTAATAAAGAAAAACAAACAAATAAATATCCTGACAAGGATCGGAACAAGAATAGACTCGTCTCAGAACCTAAGCAAAGGAGAAGAGCATTCAAAGCCTCCACTTGGAGTGACACATCCGACTCTGAGACTGATGATACGGAAGAACACAAGGCACAAGTATGCTTTACATCTAAAGCATCAAATGAGGTATCTTCCGACTCTGATTCTGATTCTGAATGTTCATATGATGATTTATTTAGTCAATATTTAGAATTGCATAAGTTTTCAAAGACTCTTGCAAAAGAAAAGAAGCGATTAATTGAAGACAAGAAATTGTTAGAATCTTCTAACAAAGATCTTGTGTCTCAATTAAACGATTCAAAAGAAGAGTCATCATGCATTATAAATTCATTAAAATCTGAAATTTCATCATTGACATCCGAGAACGTTGAATTGAAATCCGAGATTTCAAAATTAAAATCAAGGAATGCCGATGTAGAGAAAAAGGTGAAACAGTTTGATACGGGATCCAACATGCTGCATCGCATTATATTATCACAAAAGCATGACAGTGACAAAATGGGTTTGGGATACATTGATACTAATGAAGTATCAACCAAACCAAGTTTGTGGTGTCTAAGAAAGTAGACACTCCAAAGCCCCAAGTGGCGTCCAAGATGACGCAAAAACCGTCACTTCCCTTATCATGTCCCACTACATCTTCATATCACGTGAAATACAACTTTGTACCATATAGACATAAAAAGAAAAGAGTATTGCATACACGACATTCATTCCATCCACGCACTACGCATACAAACACAAGGACATATCAAAAACGTCCTACATATAATGCGTATAAAGGAGTTCTTGGCCAAAGGCCAGATAAAGTTGCACCTAAAGTATATTATGTTGCGTTCTCATCATCTTTCTCACCTTTTGGAAGACCTAGAAAGGTCACCCAAATGTGGGTACCAAAAGGGACATTTTCAAAGGGTTGAATAAATAACCCTTACCAACGCACGTATATGAAATGTATGATTTTTTTTCTTTACAGGCATCTTTTGATTTGCTTTCCAAAATAAAGGGGGAGAGAAAGCATGATTTAAGGGGGAGAGAGATACTGATTTCATAAATCAAGGAGGAGCGGACTCGAAATTTAAATTTCGAATTTTGAATCTATGCATAATTGAAGGGGGAGCGATAGGATTTAAATCATGTGCATAAGTTATTTTGAAAATTATCAAAAGGGGAAGATTGTAGAGAAAAAGGGGTTTGAGTTATTTTAAAATACATGATTTAAATGTGCACAAAAACGAGCATAAGATAAAACGAGCATGAGATAAACAAACGTGTGCATGATATTGCTCAGTACTTGCCTTATTTAGCTTATATATTATGTTGTCGTACTAACGAGCCATGAAGCGTTAAAGCTTACATCATATGGCAAACATTTGTTGTGTTTATACTATTTTCAGGTGCCACCATTAATAAACTAAACTAGTTCATTAAGTGAAGTACTTAGTTTAATAAACTAAGTAGTTCATTAAAGGAAGCCACATTTGGAAAAGGCACAAAGGAAACAAAGCTAAGGAAGGAAAGTTTTCTCCTCCTCCCCTTCTTAAATACACACGCCTATATACATATATATTACACATATTTTCAGATTTTTTGAATAAAGGCACATACACATGTATTCCAACGTACTACCGACACGTTATATATTTTACGTACGTGCGTTAACGTCACACCACTATACTTAACTCATATTTATGAGTATATTCAGGTCTTATATCATATGATATAAGATATGGTGATGACAAATTAAATACGACACGATAAAAGGTTCTAAACCGAAATTTGTCGTATCGAACGAATACCGAAACTTCGCCAACGTGTCACGTACCTGCCATAAATAAATGGCCAGCCCCTATACATCAAACTTTTGATGAAAATTTCGTGCACATCACTGAATATTCAGCCAAAAATACTTTCCATGTTGGCACACACAAATTACTCCACATTAAGGCCAAAATGTGAAGATTCCAAGTTTAATTTTTGTCACATGTAAATGGTACCACTTTAGACCAGCCAAGTGCTGAGATTTAAAGTATATATTATATATATTATGTATAACATAATATATATAACATGTGCAAAAGTTGGAATTTAAATTAGAGAAAAATCGGGTAATCGATAAATATCGAAAAATCGGTTTTCTACGCACACAACACATGGAACGTTTTTGGTACATCATGTGACACGTATCTAGACACTTTTTACATATGATGTACATCTTAAAATGTTCTAGAAAATTAAATTAAGGGCTGATTGGAATATACCATGTGTGTATTATTAAATGTGCACTATTTTACAAAGTTTGCAAAAATAAAATTCAGCACATGCACTATCATTTCCAACGCCTACAACAGCCATTTTGGAGCATATGTGGAGCCTTTTTGGCATCTTGATTGGTCAAGAATCAATCACACAATGTTGGTGAAATAAAGGAAGGAGCTACAAAAGGTAACATTTCAAACTATGTCACATATATGACACATGCTGATAATTCAGCATGTGTGTTGTATTATGTCCGATTTTTAGCACTAAGAAATGCCATATTTTACTATCTTGAATCATGAGGATTAATTGAGGATGTTATGGAAATGATTTGAATATTATTTAAATTAATAAAGTGTGATATTTTACATATCACACATGCTGAAAAATTTTTCAGCATTTGTGAAGATATGGTGGCCGAATTTGAGAGCATAAAGATGTCCATATTCATTTCTCATGTGATAGTAATATTTACCATTAATTGGTGATTCATTTTAATGAGAAAAATCAAAGAAAAATGGTAATGATTTGAACTTTATTCCCATGTGTCACATGCTGAATTTTCAGCATGGCAATAAGACATTATGGCCGATTTTTTTCTCTAGCAAGGAAGGATTTAATGTCTTGCAATTTATGTGATATATCTTATGATTTATGGAAGTTATTTTGTGATGATTTTGGCACACGTTTAAGTGTAATTCTCAGATTTTTTTTCCAAGTCATCAATGATGACAACATTCATCCAATGAGAAGGTGCCAAGTAAGCGAAGACTATCATCCAATAAGAAGATGCCAAGCAAGCAAGACATTGTCACAATGATGTCTTACACTCTCTCAAGGACTTAAAAGATAATTTTCAAGAGGGGGAGACACACCAAGGGGGACGGCTGGACCATGTTAAAAGGAAAGAGAAGAGAGCAAACAAAACAAGGCCAAGCATTGCAAATCAAAGTGATCAAAAAGCCTAGCTCTTCTTCTTCTACATTTTCTTTCTTTCTTTTTTCTTGTAAGCCTATTGTATTCATATCTTTCAATCTTGAATAGGGTTGATATAGACCACCACTCATTATATATCTTTGTAAAAGATTGATCAAGGTGTGATCAATCTTCATTCTTGCGAGGTGGTGGTGTTCGTGTGAATTGTACTCGTCATACAAGGTTTGTAAAGGGTTGGAGTTAGGTGTAACTCTATCAACCCTGCGGTAAGGTGTACTGCGTGTGTGTGATTAGTGTGAACCAAGGAAGGTGTTCCTTGAAGACTGGAGTAGGTTGTTTATAACCGAACCAGTATAAAAATCTTGGTGCAATTTACTTTCAGCATTTATTTTTCAGTTACTGCACTGATTACTCTTCTTATTCGCATTCGTAAAAATAGTTAACGAATTTCAAAAATCACGAACATTTCCAGAAATATACTCACATATTCTAGGGTTAATTTGGCACAAGTTTCAACCCTTTTGGATAAGTATAAGTCAATCAAACATCAAAAGTTCTAAGACTAGTGCAGTCTGATTTTCAGACTTGCAAAGGTTGAGACTTTGATTGTAGTTGACCTACTTCCCAAAAGAATTTTGCAAAACTGTTTCAACCCACTTAAATATAGTATATAAGGAGTTAGTGGTCAAATGTTCAGAGCATGTGGACGTTCACACAAATAGGAATAAATTCTTCTAAACCGACTACCGTTTATGGCAGATTCGCACAATCTGATTACCAACGGTTTTTTAAGGGGTTTAAAGTTTGAATTTTAATTTGAAATTTTTAGGGGACCCTCATAACATATGAGGCTAAGTTCTATCAAAATTGCAGAATTTTTTGAGACCTCTAACTTGGTTTTAAAAACGTTTTAAAACAGGTCCTGAAAACAGAATCTGTTTTCAGAAGTCGAATTGTTCAAGTTTAAAGAAATTTTAAAAACCACACTTTCCGCACCACCTATTCAACCCCCCCCTTCTAGTTGTGCCTTGCAGATCCTACATAGCGCTCTCACATCTGCTCCTCGAGCTCCCACGTCGCCTCGCACTCCTTATGATTGATCCACTGAACTTTAACATAAGGTATGACCCGGTGTCTCAATACCTAGTCTTTGCGATCTACGATTCTGATAGGAGTCTCCTCATATGTCGTACCCGGTCGAATCCTCAACGGCGGTGCATCTAGAACATGGCTCGGATCCGGAACATATTTTCTCAGCTGAGAAACATGAAATACGTTGTGTACCTGACTCAAGGTAAGGGGTAGTGCTAGTCAATAGGCCAAGGTACCGACCCTCTCGAGTACCTCATATGGACCAATGTAGCGAGACCTCAGCTTATCCTTCAAACCAAATCGTATAACCCCCTTCATAGGCGACACCCTCAAGTAAACCTTCTCATGCACAGCGAATCTAGAGGATGTCTCTTTGAATCCACCCAACTCTTGCTTCTGTCTTGAGCAACCTTGAGTCTATCATGTATCAGCTTCATCTTTTCTCTAGTCTGTTTAACCAACTCAGGACCAGTAATAGTACGCTCACCAACCTTGTCCCAATGAACAGGGAACCTGCACTTACGTCCATAGAGCGCCTCAAAGGGTGACATGTCGATGGCACTGTGGTGGTTGTTGTTGTAGGAGAACTCGATTAACTTGATCATAATATCCCAGTTCCCCTTAAAGTCTAGGGCGTACACTCGCAACATGTCCTCCAAAGTCTGAATGGTCCTCTTAGACTGCCCATCTGTTTGTGGATGAAAAGCGGTGCTCAACCGCAGCTCCGTTCCCAACCTTCTCTGACAAACTGACCAGAATCAAGAAGTAAACCTCGGGTCACGGTCTGAGACGATACTGACTGGGACTCCATGAAGGCTAACAGTATTGTCGATATACAGCGTCACCAATCTCTCCAAGGTCACATTACTTGGCATAGGTAGAAAGTGAGAAGAGTTTGTCAACCGGTCAACAATTACCTAGATCATGTCGTTGTCATTTCTTGTTTTGGGGAGCCCTATAACAAAATCCACCGTCACATGCTCCCACTTCTAGTCCGGTATCTCTAACGGCAATATTAAACCTCCCGGCCTCTGATGTTCTGCCTTAACCTGTTAACAAACAAAGCACCTCTCAATGAACTCGGCGATGTGTCTCTTCATACTACTCCACCAATAATGCTTTTTAGATCATTATACATCTTTGTAGAACCTGGATGAATCGACAACCTCGAATTGTGTGTCTCCTTCAACAATTCCTTCCTTAGATCACCATCACCAGGCACGCACAATCTTCTTTGGTACCAAATACTGCCATCATCATGTATCTGGAAGCCCTCAATTAGACTGGTCAACATCCTCTCTTGGATATCCCTAAGCGTCACATCCTCCTACTGCTCCTCCTTAATCCACTCAATCAGAGATGATGTAATAACCAAGGCCGCAGAACATTAACAATGGAATCAACACTGTCAAGATCAAACTCTACCATCTCTTTCTCTAGTGGCGTCTGTCTGACGTGATTAGACTTTCTACTCAAGGCATCTGCAACTCGGTTTGCCTTCCCCGGATGATAACTGATGGCCATGTCATAGTGTTTCGGTAGCTCAAGCCATCTCCTCTGACGCATATTCAACTCTTTCTGTGTGAATAGATACTTCAAGCTCTTATGATTGGTGAAGACCTCGCACTTCACACCGTATAAGTAATGGTGCCAAATCTTTAACGCAAAGACCACCGCTGCTAACTCAAGATCATGAGTCGGATAATTTTGCTCATATTGCTTCAACTGTCTCGAAGCGTATGCGATAACCCTATCTCCCTGCATTAACACGCACCCTGCAACGAAAATGTTAGGCTAAAGTCTATATGTACACAATGGTAAATTGAAATTCATATACATATACCTAGCCCATTCTTCCAGGCGTCGCTGTAGATGACAAACCCTTCAGTGCCAGAGGTTGTGCCAGTACTGGTGTGGTCATCAACCTCCGTTTCAACTCCCCAAAGCTTTTCTCACGCTCGGAGGTCTATACAAACTTGGTCTTTTTCTGAGTCAATCGACTCAGTGGTGCTGCAATCCTCGAAAATCCCTCCACAAATTTGCGATAATAACCAGCAAGACCAAGGAAACTATGTACCTCAGTGACGTTTGTAGGTTGAGACCATTTATCTTCTTCAGATCCACTGAAATGCCATCCTCCGAAATCACATGGCCCAAGAGAGCTACACTCTTCAACCATAATTCACACTTGCTGAACTTTGCGTACAACTTCTTCTTCCTGAGGGTCTCCAGAACCTCTCGCAAGTGTTCAGCGTGTGTCTCCTCATCAAGTGAATACACCAAAATGTCGTCGATGAACACTACCATGGATCAATCCAACTGCTCTCTAAATATTGTGTTCATCAAATCCATGAAGGCCGCAGGTGCATTCGTCAGTCCAAAGGGCATTACAAGAAACTCGTAGTGCCTATATCGAGTGCGGAACGCTGTCTTTGCTATATCCTCCACCTTAATCCTCAACTGATGGTAACCTGATCAGAGGTCAATCTTCGAGAACACTTTGCCACCCTGCACGCAATTTTGTTTTGCACAAGTTGATATACACAATAAACCGAATTCACAACGATTAAATGAAGACATTACCTTCAACTGATCAAATAGATCATCGATCCTTGGTAGTGAGTATTTATTCTTTATCGTGATCTTATTGAGCTCACAATAGTCGATGCATAGCCTCATAGTACCGTCCTTCTTCTTCACAAATAATACTGGTGCCCCCCCACGGTGAAACATTAGGCCTGAAAAATTTCCTGTCCAGTAACTCCTGCTGCTCCTTAAGCTCTTTTAACTCTGCTGGTGCCATCCTGTATGGTTCCTTCAAGATCGATTCGGCTCGGGGTATACGATCGATCTCGAACTCTACTTCCCTGCTCGGTGGTAAACCTGGTAGCTCATCAGGGAAGACATCCTTAAAATCTCCTACTACTGGAATATCATCAATCGATAGAGTCTCGGCACTGGCATTTAAAACATACAAAAGAAAACCCTCAGCTCCTTTCTTCAAAGCTCGAGAAGCCTGTGATGCGGTCATATAGATCTTCCTGGATGACTTCTTCAATTTGACATCCCCCTGGAAGATGGTTTCTTGCTTATCCAGTGTCTGCATACTGACCTCTCTCTGGTGACAGTCGATGGTAGCATGATATCTCGCCAAGAAATCCATACCCAGAATAATGCCGAAATTCTGCATCTCGATCGGAATCAGGGTTGCAGAGAACTCTAGCTCATTATCTCCAACTGGCATTCCTTGTATTGATAATGGGATACTAGCACCTGATCGCCGTCGGCTTGAACACGATAAGGGATTTCGAGCCGTTCTGGTTGAAAACATAGGTTCTTGACGAATCTCCTGGCAGCGAATGAGTGACTGACACCACTATCGAATAGAACTTATGTTGGGACTTGGTTAATTAATATCTCCCCTAACAGGATTATGGTTATACATACATCAAAAATCATCAAAACAAAAAGGAAATATCTAATTAAAACTTAATATAGAAATCGCTTAAATTAAAAGCACAAGTGACTACGTCTCTGACCTCTTGTAGCTCCGCGTCCGTCATGACATGTACACGAGCGTTGGTCTTCCCATTTCCTCTCTATTGTATCTGACTTTATGGCAGAGGTGATTATGCCCACAGTTGTAGCAAACCTGCTAAGCCCTCCAACACTGACCTGTGTACGAACGCCCACACTATGCACATACTGGGGGTGGCAGTCCAACAGCCCTGAGTGGATGTGCCGCCGTCGCTGTGGGACCCTCAATCATCAATGGCTGAGACGCCGATCCCTGCCCTTACTGTGGTGGCACGAAAGATCGCACGGTCGGTTGGCGGCGTGGAATCTTCAGCCATCTCCTGGATCTCCCCGAATGAAACTCCTCTCGCGGTCTTTTAGCCATGTCAACTGCTGCAACCTTCACGAGATCACCCTCAACCTCACGAAACACCTCCAACAACCCCTCAAAAGTGTAGGCCAGGTGCATATGATCAATGACTGAATACGGGAGCTCAAGCCGGTCTAGACCTTCAGCATCTTCGCCTCTCGTCATCCATGATGGCAAGCATGTATCTCCCAAGTGCATGGAATCTCTCAGAATACTGGTCCACAGTCATGGACCCCTATGTCTGAAGCTGGAAACTCCGTCATCCTCCTCTGGATGGCACTCTCAGGAACGTAGTGCCTTTGGTACTTCTCCCTAAACTGGGTTCATGTCGTTAGTGTAGTCAATCTGCGTACCACACCCTGCCACCATTGCCTCTGCATCACCCTCCAAGAATGATACCACCACATCCACCTTCAGGCCATCCGGGACCTGCAGCAACCTCAACTACTCAGACACATTCTTGAGCCACATTTCTGCCTTCTCTGATCAGGTGGTAACCCTGAACATAGGTATCCGGGAGTTCTGCATCTCCCGGTAGAAAAATCGAAGCCCCTAGGGTGGTGGTGGCTGCTGCTGCTACGGGTGAGCCATTTGTATCTGCTGCTAAGCCACCAATGTAGTCACCGTGGCCAGGGTATCTGCAAGAACCTGAGGAATGGTCTCCTGATCCCGCTGATCGTCACTATCGCGTCCTCCGTTTCCAACTGGCGGCTCACGTCGTGGAGGCATTTTCTGTAATTCAAGTTCATGAGAAGAATTCAGATTAGTCAATAACAAGTTGAAAGGTTGAACGCTGATAAATTGGCAATTAGACAAGAAAAGCTCACCATCGGCACACACCTCCTATGACCCGATCATAACTTAAGTCTAAAATCATTACTTAAGTCTACTTTGTTTGTAAGGGGTAAAATCATCATTTTACAAAAGATCATAACTTATGTCTAAGTGATCTAGTTAATCCTGTGTTTCCGATGCAGATTTGAAGCCTCGGCTCTGATACCACCTGTAGCACTCCGCTCTTGAGCCCTAGCATCGGGAACAGTGCACCCGTCGTATCTCACTAAAGAGAATACAAGGCGTTGAATCAAATTCATAAATGTCGAGAATGACTTAGAAATTTTTTATAACTTAGAGTAAACTCAAATAAACATCGTTACATTACCGAAGACAAATTCTGATCATAAAAGTAATAAAGAAGTCTGTGAAAATCCCCAAAAGATAAATAAGAACAATCAGCTGTAGAGTCCCCCTCATATCCTAGATGCAGCTATTCAAACAGCCCACTCAGCTATGTATGTCCCGTCTTCAACAAAAAAGTGCTCGTAGTCTTCATCTGGCTCACCTGGGAAAGTAGGGGTGAGTGACAAAAATCACTCAGTAGATGCCCGCCTCAAACCAATACAAAACGTGCATACCGAATATAACCACATAGCACATAAATATGATATAACATGCATAAAATAAAGTAAATGCGGTAGGTAAAGCACTCCACATAAAAATGCGTAACTACGTGATGCATGCCTTCACCCACGTGTCACACGCAACAAGAATCATGTCACACAATATGTCCTTAGACCTATATGCAATGCATGATCCCGGGATCGACTGGATGTTTGTAGCCCGTACACTACAATCCACCCTGACCGATGCCTGTGGCCCGACACCACGATCTACCATAACCAAGTACTCATGGCACGTACACCAGAATCCACTCCATTCGAGCGTCTGAGACCCGTACATCTCAACCCACTCCAAATGCAAATTCACATGCCATGAATGCAACAACAAAATCGTATGGGACCCGTACGCCCATCCTCACCATCTTCGGCACTCAATATTTGGTTTTGTAAATTTTTCGAATATTGGAAAGTCATTATTTAACACCACCCGTAATTTTCCTTTGCTTGTATAAATTTTCTAGAATTTTCTACTATTTTTCCTATTGTTCTATTATTTAATTCAATTATTACTATTTATTTTTAATTAATTAAATTTACTAAAATTCATAAATTAAGTGAAAATAATTTAATTTTAATCTTTTATATTTTCTGGAATTTATTTAGAATTTTCTGCCATTTAATTATTTTTTATGGAATTTAAAATCATTTATTTACCATTTTCTAATTTTTAAAAATTATTAAATTAATTAACAATAATTTTTTTTATATTCTGGCCAGGTCAGACTCGGCCTACCCTTTTCCTTCTGGCCCGGCTCGCCACGGTTCTGGCCCGGTCCGCCGCCTCTCTTTTTTAATTTATTTAATTAACGTTATTGGGCCGGCCTACCTTCGGTCTGGCCCGTTAGCTATGCGGCCTGGCCTGTTGGCCGGCCTGCCTGGTTAATTACTATTTTTTTAGAATAAGGTTAACGGGCCTGGTCCTGCAGCCTGCCTGACAGCCGGCCCGTCAGGGTTCAGCTCGTCTGCACTAGCAGGCCAGGGCAGCAGCGGCCCGTTACCTTTTCCTTTTCTTTTTTTATTTTCGCCAGGCAGCGCGTGTGAGCCACGCCCCGCACGTGACGGCCATTCGCGGCCACTTCCAGCGGCGCGTTTGGCTCACGCGCCACCGTTTCGGCTGTGTTTTCAACTCCAGACTCATTTTTTTCCTATTTACAGGCTATATGCACCCATTCTAAGGCCAAAAACACAATTTCTTATGACTACTAGCATAAAAAGTTCCTACATTTTCAATCATTTTAGTGTATTATTTTAATCCGTCCAATCCTATGACCAAATTCATACACATAAGAGCACATAACAATCACAAAAAAGCCATCTCATGCTACTCCATATGCATCAACATAAAATTTACATCTTTAACAATAAAAATAATTAATCACATTAATATATCATGAAAGCATGCATGGATCATATCCGTTTGAGGAGAAAAGAGGCACCTATCTTTCCAATGAAGAATTTCCTAAGCACGATGGTTGGAATTTGGGTGTGATGTGCCTAGCCTCCCTTCTATTTTCTTTGCTTCTCCTTCTCTCTCCCTTCTCCTTTCTTTTTTCCCTTTTCTTTTCCTCTCCCCTGCCTCCCTCTCTACCGCCGCCTACTCTCTCTCTCGATTCTTTCTTTTCTTTTGCTGATTAACGTTTATGTGTGTGGGTGGGGGATAAAACGGCTGGTTTAAATTGGGGAGTGGGGGTGGAATATTAGGAATTTAGGGGAGTGACTAGTGGGCGCTATGGGTAGTTTTAAGATAAGATAGGATTTAGTTAGATTTTAAATTTATTTAATTAATTGAATGTTTTCTCTCTCTTTTTTTTCAAATATTACAAATTCCTTTTTTTTCTCTTCAAATATTACGGTTACAACACATAAAGCTTAAACTCCCCCTGTTCGGGCGCTCCACTAAATGGCTTACTAATTGCTAGTCTACATATCATATAACGTATAATATTTTTATTTGATCAATCATATGTCACCAGCATAAATCGTTTAAGCGCACAAAACCTCTCATTTTATAAATCACATATCATCAACAAACTTTCACATAAAACATAACATAGTTCTACATCACATGATCCAATTTCATATCAAAATAGGCATGTCAAAATAATGATTTCATAAAATACTCCCACAAATGCACAAAATTCCCCTCTTGTTTATGCCTAAACGTAGACAATAACAAAATAATTTATCACTTAACAATACTACTGAGTAATTTAATATAAACTAAATCTCCTAATCAGCCCTTAACATCCTTTAAACAAATTTAATATAGATTTTATTATCCTTTATACTAATGACGTCCCTGTTATACACCGCAAACACACGCATCTGAGCTAGTTTGTCTCTCCGCATTCTAGTCTTGTGACTAGAGTTCAAAACTCATTAGGCTCTTTCTTGACTTCTTTTTTTATTTTCATTTATGTTTTTTTAATTAAGATTAATGAATCCTAACTTCCTTTTTTCTTTTCATTTCTCTTTTGTTTAATTAAGATTAATGAACCTTCATTGTACACCACAAATTTCTCTTAGCTTAGTGACGCATCTCTTCTATTTACCTATACCATTCTATTTACTTATACCATCAGGGTTTAATCTCTGTAGTGTTGCCAACCTTTTTTTTCCTTTTTGTATTAATTTCGTATTTTTTCCTTCTCTTCTCCCTCCTCACAGAACCGGTCTGCACCTCCCTATTTTCCTTATTTTTCTTTTATTTTCCTTCCTTTCTCTTTGTTACCAACCCCATCCCTAAAAGCAATTCAAACTCCTCTTTCACCTTGCTTAATTGCAGCCTTTGTTTTATTATATATTCTTATTCTCTTCTTCCTCGTTCATCAGCAACAACATGCCCAAATCCACGACCATAGCCGACAAGACTTCGGGGATCTTCAGATAATGGACTTATTTATCACAGACTAGATGTCTTTGATACCATGTTGGTTTGTGTTTAGCGTATGTACGCTCACGAGAGTATTCTTGACAACAAGAAATTTAATGACTCAAAAAAAGACATGAAGAGCAACAAAGAATACAAAAAACACGAGAAAGAATACGAAGAACACACAAAATATGAAGAATATGAAGAAAAAGATAATAATGAAGAACATTTAGACAATCTGTATGAACGCAGCTTTGCAAAGAACTTTGTTAGACCCGTTGTTTATGTTAGACATCATACCGTAGTTAAGGAGATTTTGTCCGTTGATTCCGGGATTAGGAGTATTTGAGGGATTATGAATATTTGACTGATTTGATTACAATTATTTGATTGATTCTTTCCTTGTACGTAGCATACCAAACGTGTACAAATAGGGTACAGTTGTATGAATGAAATCAATGAAAAATTTTTCCCATGCTTATGAATCTCTATAGTGTACCAAATTAACATGGTATTAGAGAATTGATCCAAAAAAAAACCGTGTTGTGTCAAGAACAGTTGGCTCAGAAAAAAGGCTCCTCATAGCCATTTTACCTTTCTCCACCCGTGCATATCAGTATAATGTATCTGTTCTTTGGCTCAGATTTTTTGTCTCTTCACGGCCAGTACACCTTTCCCGACCCATTACCATACCCGTATCCTGCAACACAAAACATCATGTCAACTAGTGTAGGAAGTACCTCAGAACAACTGAAACCTACACTTACGCTTCCAGAAAGATTTGATCTCAGTGAACAATTTGCCCTGTTCTTACAGCCAAGCCCATCAGTGGCCACCATGGATAATCTTGTTATAAGGAGAAGCTAAACAGCAACAATTATCCATTGCGGTGCAATCTGATGAAAAGAGCCTTGCTAGGAAGAGGTATGAGTGCCCATATCACAAGGGTATCTCCAATCCCTCCACTAACGGATCCGAGTTATTCAAAATGGGAGCAGGAAAACCAACTGGTCTTCACATGGATAATAGACAACATAGAAGACAACTTGGTCAGTAATGCCTCAAGATACCCAATGGCAAAAGCATTGTAGGACGGTCTAGCCATCACTTATAGCTCCTGCAGTGACAATATACAAATTTTTTATCTTCACCGACAGATTAACTCCATCAGGCAAGGAAATCGGCTATTAGATGAATGCTGGAGAAAGTTACAGGATGTATGGATGATGATAGACATCAAGGAACCCAATCCAATGGGTTGTGAAAAGGCTATTGGCGGTTTATAACAGAAGGATGCAAGAACATAGGCTTTACCAACTACTCACCGCAGTAAGTAATAAGTACGAGCCTAGCAAAAGAGATTTACCGAAAAGAGACCCTCTTCCATCTGCAGAGGTTGCCACAATGAGATCCGTAGGGCAGACGTGTGAGATGAAGTCATTATGGAACATACTCCCTCAGTCAACGTATCATAGGGAGTTGGTTATGGCCTAGCCACAAAAGGGCCAGCAGGCCATAATAAAGGGACACCAGAGAAAAACCCTCGACCATCTTAGGGCCGGGATTCATTTGAAGGGACAAAGACACTGGAAGGAAAAAGCTCCTAGTCAGGCTTGCCATCATCCCGAGAAGACAAGACTCACCTCATTTACAGCCATTGAGGGCAGCATCGGCATACGATGGAGCAAGTGCTTCAAATTGCACGGGTTTCCCAAGTTGTGGGAACAACATGGCAAGTAGGTGGTGCCGACAGTGCTACTCACTCAACAAACATATAGGCCCCTGCTTCTCCAGTGCCAGCCAATAATGGTATAGATGTGAATGTTCTGCCAGAAAAAACAGGTAATACAAACCACTTGACTCCTGTTTTTGATACAAATCCCTTAATTCTTCCCATATCATTGATGAATCTATAGAACCCCCTAATCAACCTTTACCTAATCTTGTTACTGATATTGTAGGGGACAACTCTAATAATATTGTGCAGCAACAGGTACGGGTGTTACCATACAGAATAACAGGAGGGGTCCCACCGAACAGGTACTCACCCACCAAAATTGCAAAGGCCTCAAGGTATCCTTTCAACCCAGCTCAGGGTAATGTCTCTAAAATGCGAAAGTAATGTTTGCCTCCTTGTGCTCCGAAATAATACCTCAAATAGCTGAAGAGGCGGTTGGTCCTTCCAGATTGGAAAGATGCGATAGACACTGAAATGAGCGCACTACGAAAGAATAAAACATGGGGAAAATGCTCACTTCCTCAATGGAAAAAGACAGTAGGGTGCAGATGGGTGTTCACAATAAAGTACAAAGCAAACGGAAGTATCGAAAGACGTAAAGATAGACTTGTAGAAAAGGGATATACGCAAACCTATGGGGGTAGACTATTCCAAGACATTCTCTCTTGTGGCCTGAATTGACACTATTAGGGTTTTACTCTTAGTTGCAGCCCACGAAAAACTGGTCGTTACACCAGTTTAATGTTAAAAATGCGTTTTTACATGGAAATTAATGGAAGAGGTATACATCGATCCACCCCCAGGTTTCTCGACAGAGTTTTAAAGTGGAGAAGTGTGCAGATTACTTAGGCATTATACAGACTCAAACAATCTCCTCGCACGTGGTTGGTGCCTATTCACCACAGTAATGAAGCAAGATGGATACCGAAAAAGTAATGCCGACCACACTATGTTCATCAAGCGAAGGGGAGATCTAGTAACGTGCCTAAATATTTGTGTTGATGATATGGTTATCACAGGTAGCGATGAAGAGGAAATTGCTAGGCTCCGAGGGTATCTATTCACGAAGTTTGAAATGAAAGATTTGGGAGGATTGAAGTATTTTTTTGGGAATCGAGGTATTAAGGTCACCATCAGGTATTTATATTTCTCAGAAGAAGTACGTCCTAGACCTACTGGCTGAAGTTGGAATGCTGGATTGCAAACCAGCCACTACACCGATGATCATGAATCATAAGTTGGAAATTGTGGAAGGAGCACCAAGTACAAACAGAGAACAGTATCAGAAGTTAGTGGAAAAATTAATTTACTTGTTCCATACAAGACCAGACATTGCATATCCAGTAAGTGTTATAGCCAGTTCATGCACAACCTTCCAAAGCACCACTACGATGCAGTTGTACGAGTTCTCCAATATTTAAAAGGGACTCCAGGACGAGGATTGATATTCCGAAATCATGGGCATTTGGACATAGAGGCATATACTGATGCTGACTGGACAGGAAGTCAAAGTGAATGGAGGTCTACGTCAGGTTATTTCGCATTAGTCGGGGGGAATGTAGTCACGTGAAAGAGCAAGAAACAAAAGGTGTCTCACTGCCCGAGTGCAGAGGCAGAATTCAAAGGTATTGTAAAAGGTATCACTGAAGTTCTGTGGCTACATAAATTGATGACCGAACAAGGTTTCAAGTGCAGTGTCCGATCAAGTTAAAAGTGTGACAACAAGCATCAATAAGTATCCAGCAAATCTAGTTCAACCCGATAGAAACCAAACAAGTAGAAATCGACACGCCATGTTATCAAGGAAAAAGTGGACTGCGGACTAGTAGATCTTCCGTTGTTAGATCTGAAGATCAGCTAGCTGACATACTAACCAAAGCTGTGAGTACTCAAGCATTTGAAAGAGCCTTGTCCAAAGGAGATTTTGTCCGCTGATTCAGGTATTAGGAGTATTTGAGGGAATTAGGAATATTTGATTGATTTGATTACATTTATTTGATTGATTCTTTCCTTGTACGTAGCATACCAAACGTGTACAAACAGGGTATGGTTTGTATGAATGAAATCAATGAAAAAATTTTCTCTTGCTTATCAATCTCTGTAGTGTACCCAAATTAACAGTTTATTCATGCTGAACAACCCTTATTTGATCAACAACCTTCTTGTCAAAGACCTTGGTAGATTCTTGGAAAGGTTTTTGACAACCTTGGAGGTGAATTCTAATCACAACTCACGATCACATAATTGATTGCATTCAAAAGACAAAAGTTAAGTTGACAAGCTCTGAAACTCACAAAAGCAAAAGGGTCAAATTTCTCGAATTTTATTGATGAAAGAGATTTGACAAAAATAGTGCATAAAAGGCCCTATTTATAAGCTTCAAAATATTAAAACTTAGCTAACCGAGAATATAATCTAATTTTCTTTGTATCCTACCTAGTTTGTTATAAGTATGGTTTCTAATTACATTACTTAAAATAATTAAATAAGTAAAAAACATAGAAAGAGGTTTCGTGCCGCATCACTTGTGCATAAAAATGAGAAACATGAGGATTTGTAGGCTCTAAGGATGATCGAAGATTGGGTTTAAACGGTTTGAGGAGCTTGTTGGTTTTAAGGATTTAGACTCCATCTTGAACTTGAGGCAACGCCTTATTTCAAAGGAAATTCTTTTGCAAATTTTCCAAATAGGTTAATGCAAATACAATGTTAGATCAATGATCAAGCACGCTATACATACATACATACATACATACATACATACATACATACATACATATATATATATATATATTATATATATATTAGTGAAGGACGGGTGGTACCGTCCAAGTATTTTATTAATATTCAACCCTCACTTGAGGCGGAAAAATACCGTGGTTACATGAATGCGTATATCTATGGAGGGAGACTCTCCCAAACTAAACAAAATAGAGAAGCAAAAATGTATAGAAACCGTAAAACACAAGATAACAACAAACTATAGCATGAAAAAAATATTACAAAGCCCACAACTCCTGATCGAATGTAGCGAATGCATATTCTGTCGTCGAACAAGCTCGGCCTGTGTTGCGATGGAGGATGACAATATCTCTGACATACGATGTACCTCAAAAAAGCCAATACAGAATTTACGACATAGGCATGGCAATTGATGAATCCGAAAACAATGCAATATATTAAGGAGAGACGGTTACCTAGGTTGCCCCTAACTATGATAGTTACGGGCAACAACGAATAGACGATATCCCCATAGGTATCCATCCTCAAGCAGCATATACTTTTCTTCATATACCGGTGTGTGAGTCTCAGCACAAAAAATATATGCAATATCAAAATCATGAGAAACACTGAACTGCATAAGAAGAAAATAATGGAAAACATACCCGGCCGCCTGCATCTGACCGATGCAAGCGTGAGATTTGTAAAATGTTGTGCCCATAAGGATATTAAGTGCGAATATATGGGGTATGGATATATGTACGTAAGCTACCACGTGCCAGTGGTGGAAGATCCTCAAATTTGTGAAATATACATGTGTGGAACCGCATCAATCCATATTGCTAAATAGTGTGCTACCGAATTACCCTCACGAGGGATATATGATACAGTGGTGCGTATGAGGGTCAGAAAAATCCATATTGTGCTAAAATCTATTTTTAGCACTCAACACATTATATATACTGTTTTTATGATAGAATATATTTTAGCACATAACACATAGCATATGAAATTTTTTTTATAGTAAAATATATTTAGCGTATAACACGCTGAATGCAAGGATTTTTCTTAGCAAAGTCTATTTTAACACATTTACTTAACCAAGCTATGTAAATATTATATTTTAAACTTCTAAACTATTGCAGCTCCCCAAAACTAACTCGTCAACAACAAATTATATCCACATACAAGATAATATGTCCCTTCTCGTCCGCCTAAAGTTCGTATTACTTGGCATAAAGTACTTTTACGGCAGTTATTAAATCTTCCAATTATCATATGCGGTTTATAATATAGGTTTTATTTAAATGACATAAATAAATTTATAATTTACATAATTGATTGCTGAGCTTTTGTACTTTGGTTGTCCTAGTGGCTGTTTAGTTTAATAACAAATTTGGAATTCTGAAAATGGTTGAATATAACAATGCACAAATTTTAAAATACTCCAGGAAATAACAAATTTTTAAAGTAACTCTATATCATCGTGGTAGTTAATCCATAACTGATAAGGGATAGACACATGGAAGAATGTAATTACTTCTAAATCACCATTAAATTAGTTATAACAATGTAAGACACGATTCGCCCTTTGTACAGCATGCCGCCTA
The DNA here is from genome assembly GCA_036186865.1 of Eustoma russellianum. NCBI lineage: Eukaryota > Viridiplantae > Streptophyta > Magnoliopsida > Gentianales > Gentianaceae > Eustoma > Eustoma russellianum. The sequence continues at coordinate 34,074,801 of AP025049.1, read as the reverse complement.
AGCTATAAGTCAAGCTTTTGCTCGTCCGGCCCCCAGGGCATAGTTCAGTTGGTACTCAGATTGGAGATTGCCAACAAAAGGTCATGAGTTCGAATCCAGGGACGCGCATAGTGTAGCTGTTTCTCTGCTACCAGGCCAAAGGTCTGGTTTGTGGGGGGCACCTTGTGTGGGTAACTATGTAAAATCTCACCCAATTTAGGAGGCTGCTGGATTCCTGATTTTACATCTTCCACGCAGCTCCTTAGGACTAGGGCAGTGGGGGGCCCTTTGGTTGGGGTTCAACCTTTTGCCAACAAGCTTTTGCTCGTCCATCTTAATGACTTAAAGGCATAAGAGAATTTGCCACCTACGTTAGGGCTTCTGTGACACTACGGCGGCAAATGTTTCCTCCACCTCCTTAAGGGAACGAGCAAGAGGCCCTTTGGTTATTTTATGAATAAATAAACATTTACATATAAGTGTATCATAAAATAATCGTATTGTTGTGCTTTAATTTGAAGCATAATTTGTTGTATTTTGGCATAGATAGTAAACGTGTCTATTCGTGATCTTTTCTCGTAAACGCATGTACATAGAAATCTCTTGATATAGACATAAGGTAAATCACAGGATGTCCTCCAATAGATAGAAGAAACACGAAACAAAATTTTTTATTCAACAAACAACACACGAGATATAAATCGCCCTACTTAATCAAAAATGCTATCATGGCCATTGATCTGTGCTTGAGGAGAAAATTATAGAGATTACACTATAAATGAATATTATTAATTTTTTCACAAGAATAAAACTTGAATCGTCGTATGTGTGCGTCTATAGAGGAGAAAGAAACAAAAAAAAATATAGCAAGATTATAGATGACACTAGTAATAAAGATTATTATATTTTTCAAAAGAATGAAAGTTTGGATCATTGTATGTTATAACCCGGTAGAAAAGAAAATGAGTAATAAAATGTGACATAATGTTCTAAGGAAAAGGAAGAAAAAAGTAAGAGGAGAAGGGAAGGGCCAACTTAATTGGCTGCAGAGAAGGAAAAAAAAGGCAAGGCTGTGCGCAGGAAAATGGGGCTGGACTGGCGCTGTGTTTGAGGCTGGGGGGCTGATCGGGTGGGTGGGTTTGGGGAGGGTGTTGATTGGGTTAATTTAATTAAAAAATAGTTTCTTTTAAAGCAAAAAACTGTTTTCATTGATTCTTTAAAAAAAATTGTGTTAAGAGACACAAAAAACAGAAATTGGTAAGAGGGCGGTATTGAACAACTAAAATGAAAAAAATATATAATAATAATAGCTAATTAATTTATTTTCTAAAAAATAAGATAAAAATTGAATTTTTTAATATCGATACAAACATAATATTTCAGATATGTTTGAGGATGATTGAAAAGCCAAATTACGTAACTTCGCAATAAATAAATAATTTATAAAGAGAAGTCAACAAATAAGAGGAAAATTATTATTGTAAGGAATTGAGAAGAAATATAATTATGAGGAAGAAGAAAAGAGGAAAAGAAAAAAAATGTGTTATGTGACATATTACATTAGCATTTCATGGTACGTGCATTCTCCTTCGGACGTGTGGCCCTATGTGGCGTGTAGCCCGACGGGGCGTGTGGCATGACGAGGCACTGTTTCCGATGCTAGGGTTTGGGAGCGGGGCGCTACATGTGGTATCAGAGCCAAAGTTTTGGTCTTACCTCAGAAAACATAGGATTAACTAGATCACTTAGACATAAGTGATGATTTTAGACTTAAGCTATGATCGGGTTTAAGAGGTGTGAGGACCGTTAGTTACTGTTTTACTTCTGAAATTTGTAAATTACCAAAATGCCCTTGTTTATGAATCTGAATAAATTGTGAATTGTAGAAAGAAATGGATCCAACTAGAAATGCTAGAACAGGACAAGCTCAGAATCAGAACAATAACATTGCTGAAGCTTTGGTCACAACTGACAAATATTGTGGCTCATCAGCAGCAACAGCTGAATCAACAAATATCGCCTTCACCGCCGCAGCCTGGATTGAGATTCTTTTATATGGAGATGCAGAATGCCTGAGCTCCTACCTTCCAGGACACATCGAAGGCGGAAGAAGCTGAGATTTGGTTGAAGGAGATATCAGATCATCTCTGTTTGCTGCAGGTGCCTGAAGACTTGATGATGGAAGTTGTAGTGCCATTTCTGATATGAGACGCTGAAGTATGGCGGCGTAGTGTGGGGATACGGTTGACTGCGCCGATCACTTGGGCGCAGTTATGAGAAGAGTTTAAAAGGTACTATGTTCTAGACAATGTGGTTCTACAGCGAATGGCAGAATTTCAGGCTTTGACTCAGGGGAGTATGTCAGCAGCAGAGTATGTTGAGAAGTTTCATGCCCTGGGATAGTATGTACTGTCTACAATGACTGATGAGAGATTGAAGATGTTGAGGTTCAAAACTGGGTTGAGATCTGAGATTCAGACTGGGCTTGTGAATGCGAGGGCACGAACATTTGATGATTTACTAGAAGCGTGTCATGAAGTGGAAGAAGATTTCAAAAAGGTGAGTGCAGAGGATTGTGGCAAGAGACCAAGGGATGACTTTGGATCAGGTAAGTCTGGGCGTTGGGTGAAGGTACCCCGACGTTAGCCTACAAGACTACAGTTTCAGCCACTGCAACAGCAAGTGCAGAGAAATTTTGGTCAGCCTCAGGGGAATGCTGGACCACCAGCGCCATATGCATACTGTGGCCAAAACCATACGGGTGAATGCTGGAGGAAGAATAATATCTGTGACAAGTGTGGTAAGCCTGGACATTATGCTCGAGAATGTTCTGAGCAGAAGGCGGTGCCACAACAGCCGCAAGGTGGTCAGCAGAAGGGAAGGCCGAGGACGAACGCTACAGTATATGTCATGACTGACGACGTTGTGACAGGCACTGTTTAAATAATTCAGTCATTTAATTGGTATACATGTTCCATTATATGTTAAATATTTGCGTATTTTGTTAACCCTTGAATTGCGATAGGATCAATCTTGGTTAATGAAGTTCCGGCTAACGTACTTTTCGATAGTGGCGTGAGTCACTCGTTTATCTCGAGGAGATTCATGAAGTATCTGAACAAGTGTCCAAAATGGTTAGAAATTCCTTATCAAGTGCAAGTTGTTGGTGATACAGTGATCATCTCACATCATCAGTATAAGGGGTGTGAATTGAAAATCGAAGAATAGATGTTTACTGCTAAACTTATTCCGATTCAACTAAGCGATTTCGATATCATTCTTGGGGTGTATTGCTTGGAGGAGCATCATGCAAATATAAATTGCAGAAAGAAGCAAGTCAGTATTAGAAGTCCTGATGCAAAAGAGGTGTTGTTTCAGGGCAATTTTAAGTTGAATAAGGTTTCGAAGAAAATCTATCTGACCACGGTTCAGGCGCGGTGGATGTTGCAGAAAGGTGTAGAGGGATTTCTAGTATACTTTATGGATTTGAAGCAGGAAGTACCGACGATTGATCAGATTCCGGTGGTAAATGAATTTAAAGATGTATTTCCAGATGAGTTGCTAGCTTTGCCGCCGAGTAGGAAAGTTGAGTTCGAGATAAATCTCATTCTAGGAGCTAAGCCTATCTTGAAGACACCTTACCGTATGGCTGCGGTAGGTTGAAAGATCTGAAAGAGCATTTGCAAGAGCTTCTTGATCGCAAGTTTATTCGTCCGAGTGTCTATCCATGAGGAGCTCTGGTGCTGTTTGTTAAGAAGAATGATGGAAGTATGAGACTATGCATCGACTATCATGAGATTAACAAAATCACGATCAAGAATAAATACCCTCTATCTCAGATTGAGGATTTGTTTGGTCAACTGAAAGGTGCGCGGGTGTTTTCTAAGATTGACTTACGGTCCAGTTCTCATCAGTTGAGAGTTAAAGCAGAGGATGTTGAAAAGACGCATTTCGTACCCATACGGGCATTATGAGTTTCTAGTGATGCCATTCGGATTGACAAATGCTCCAGCTGCGTTTATGGACCTAAAGAATACAGTATTCCGAGAACAACTGGACAAATTTGTGGTTGTCTTCATTGATGACATTTTGGTGTACTCTCCGAGCGAGGAGAAACATGCTGAACATTTGAGAGAAGTGCTGGAGACTCTGAGAAAGAAGAAATTGAATGCTAAATTCAGCAAATGTGAATTCTGGCTGAAGAGTGTAACAGTTTTGGGTCATGTGGTTTCAGAAGAAGGGATATCGATAGATCCAAAGAAAATTGAAGCAGTCACTGAATGGCCACAACCAACCAATGTGACTGAAGTCAGAAGCTTCTTGGGGTTGGCTGGCTATTACCAAAAGTTTGTGGAAGGATTTTCAAGCATTGCAGTTCCTGAGTAGATTAAAGCAGAAAAAGACAAAATTTGAATGGACTGCTGATTGCAAGAAGAGCTTTACTGAGCTGCAGAAGAGACTGACCACAGCACCTATATTGGCACAGCCCTCTGGTTTGGAAGGGTTCGTCATATACAGTGACACATCCAGAAGTCGATTAAGTACGTATATGATTTCAAGTTGAACATTATATACTTGTCAAATTGAGGTCTAATTTTTCTAATGCAGGTTGCGTGCTCATGCAAGAAGGCAAACTTATGCCACTCGACAATTAAAGGCATATGAGCATAATTACCCAACTCATGTTCTTTATTTGGCAGTAGTGGTGTTTGCACTTAAAATTTGACGACGTTATCTTTATGGAGTGAAGTGCAAAGTTTTCACAGATCACAAAAGCTTGAAATATCTGTTTACACAAAAGGAGTTAAATATGCGGCAAAGAAGATGGTTAGAATTGCTGAAGGACTACGATCTGACCATCAGTTATTACTCGGGAAAACCAAATGTGGTAGTGGATGCTTTGAGCCAAAAATCTAGTCATGTAGGCCAGACACCGCTAAAGAGAGAGATGGCTGAGTTCGATCTTGATATAGTTGACTCGACAGCGAGTTTTCTGGCTACACTCACTATTACTCTTACGTTGCCGGAGCAGATTAAGGATGCACATAAAGAGGATGCTGATTTGAGAATGATTCGTGATCGTATGCTTACAAGTCAGGTGGATGGATTCTAGGTACACGATAATAGAAGTTTATGGTTTCAAGGAAGACTATATGTTTAGGATAAAGAAGAATTATGGAAGGAGTTGCTGAAGGAAGCTCATAATTCTAAGTTGTCTATTCATCCTGGAGCAACTAAAATGTACAGCGATCTTAAGAGACATTACTGGTGGAGTGGGATGAAGCGTCACATTGCTGAATTCATCGAGAGGTGTCTAGTTTGCCAGCAAGTAAAGGCTGAGCACCAGAGACTTGGAGGGTTAATGATGCCATTAGAGATACCTGAATGGAAATGAGAGCACATTACGATGGACTTTGTTGTGGAACTTCCGAGAACCCGTAATGGAAATGATATGATTTGGGTAATAATAGACCGGTTGACGAAGTCGGCTCATTTTCTACCTATGCCGAGTGATGCGACTCTGGAAAGACTCGTGACTCTGTATATTGACAACATTGTCAGCTAGCATGGTGCCGGTAAGTATCGTGTCGGACTGTGATTTGAGATTTACATCAAGATTCTAGTCAGCATGTCAAATAAGAATAGGTGCTGATCTGCGTTTGAGCACGACATTTTATCCGCAGACAGACAGGCAGTCTGAGCAGACGATACATACGTTGGAGGATATGTTGCGAGCGTGTGCCTTAGATTTTAAAGAAAATGGGATAGCATGTTGAAATTGATTGAATTTTCTTATAACAACAGTCATCACAGTGCTATTAATATGGCACCATTTGAAGCTCTTTATGGCCGAAAGTGTCGATCGCCGGTGTACCGGGATGAAGTCATTGAACGAGCCATCGCTGGTCTTGAGTTGGTTGAGCAGACGAAAGAGAAGATCAAAATTATTCGTGATCGACTCAAAATAGCTCAAGATCAGAACACAAGTTGGGCTGATTCTAAGAGACAATCACTGGAGTTTTTGGTCGGGGAAAAAGCATATTTGAAGGTAACACCGATGAAGGGAGTGACCCGGTTTGGGTGAAAGGAAAGCTGAGTCCTTGATACATTGGACCATATGAAATACTTGAAAGAGTTGGGACACTAGCGTATAAGTTGGCGTTACCCCTGGCTTTAGCTCAAGTTCATAATGTATTTCATGTGTCGCAATTAAGAAGGTATGTACTAGATCCGAGTCACATACTGGATGAAAGACCGTTGAAAGTTAGACCTGACGTGACTTACGAAGAGGTTCTGGTAAAGATCATAGATCGCAAAGATCAAGAGCTGACACAGAGGACCATACCCTATGTTAAAGTTCAATGGAGCAACCATACATAAAGAGAAGCAAAATGGGAGCTTGAAGAGCAAATACGGGAGAAATATGCTTCTCTTTACTTAAGGTACGCAAGTTTTGAGGTCAAAACTTATTGTAAGGTGGGTAGACTGTTATACCCACTAGAAAAGAAAAGGAATAATAAAAATGTGACATAATGTTATAAGGAAAAAGGAAGAAAAAACTCTCCACTAAACCCCCTTTAATTACCCTATGTAACCCCCACCATAAAACCCCTTTAATAACCACTAACCTACATTTACAACCCCACCCTACTACTAATCTTCTTAATCTTCTCCATAAAACGGGCTAGAAAAAACACCTATTATACTTGGCCAACTGGCCATAATAAGGAAAAAAAAGTGTTGTGAGTAAAGAAGAAGGAGAGAATCTGAGAGGGAGGGAAGACAAATGAAAGAAAAGAAAGGGAAAAAATAGGAAAGAAGAGAAAAAAAGAGAAGGTGAAGGAGAAGACCAATGCCACCACCAACACCACCACATCAACACCACTAACCTTAGCCTACAACCAAGAAGTAGGTGGTCCCTCTCTTTTTGAGCTAATTTTATATGTGTAATTATTTGCTATTTGATTTTTTATGTTACTTTGAATGCTACAATTCAAATTATTATGTTATATGCTTTAGTTATTTATTTGTTGCATAAAAATGTTATGTATATGTTTATTGTTCATTTTGTGTTTTCAGCTGGAAAATATATATATATAGAAAAGAAACTGATTTTAGTATATGTTATACAAATGAATTGTAAGAATCGGTATAGGCAAAATGAGGTCTATATGTACATAATGTTTTTTTGTTGAAGTTATATATATAACAAAAAAAACAATAATCTTGCTTATGGATATTTGTGATTGAATGATTTAAACTTTGAAATTTAATTAAAAGAGTTGCAATATGATGAAATTGATATTGGAATTGAATATTATCTTGAATTAAAGGTTTTAGTGGGTTTAAGTTGGAAAGGGGAGGCCGAATAAATGGGGAGAAAAAAAGGCCTAGCCAATGTGGGCTAAAAAAAGAAAAAGAAACTGGAAAATGGCTGGCTGGAGGAAATTGGCCCAATGGAAGGAAAATGAGAAAAAAAAATGAAAAAGGGAGGGCCAGCTTAATGGGCCGACAGAGAAAAAATGAAGCCAGGTTGCACGCGAAGAAATGGGGCTGGACTGGCGCTGTGTTTGGGGCTGAGGGCTGCCCGGGTGTGGGTTTTGGGGAGGGGGTTGATTAGGTTAATTTAATTAAAAAATAGTTTTCTTTTAAAGACAAAACTGTTTTCGTTGATTTTTAAAAAAAATTGTGTTAAGATAAAAAAAAATTGGTAGGGGAGATATTGAACAACTAAATGGAAAAATATATATAATAATAATAGCTAATTAATTTATTTTCTAAAAAATAAGATAAAAACTAAAATTTTTTAATATCGATATGAACATAAATATTTAAGATATGTTTGAGGATGATTTGCAAAACCAAATTATGTAACTTCACCAATAAATAAATAAATAAATTTATAAAGAGAAATCAATAAATAAAAGAAAATTATTATTGTAAGGAATTGAGAAGAAATGTGATAATAAGGAAAAGGAAAAAAATATGTTATGTGACATATTACATTAGCATTTCATGGCACGTGCATTGTCCCTCGGGACGTGTGGCCCTATGAGGCGTATGGCCCTATGTGACGTGTGGGCCGACGGGACATGTGGCCTGACAAGGCGTGCGGTAGGATCACCTCGAGGTTCATTTATTCCACGGTAGAGAGACAGACATTCGTGTCTTGAGATATCGTTACGTGTGATGCATCATAACACTTCATAATATTGAGTAGTGCCTTTATTAATCGTTTAATCGTTATTTATATACCTGCTAGACATGTTTTACCTGTTATCTGCTCCTATGTATACAAAATTGTTCGGAAAGAGGAGAACCTACTGGCTGATATTTACTATCACTCGCACCTTTATTTTTCCCCAGGTGAGCAGAAGTACGATTACATATACGTAGAAGACGGAGCTGAGTTCGAGCAGTGGGGTAGTTAGAGTCAGAAGATGTTTACATTTGCAGTTCTATTTCGTTTATGTTGAGATGGAATAATTAACCTAGACTTGGTACTTATCTGGAGTTGGACTTGTGATGTTGAAATAAAGTGAATGTTTATTTTATTTATTTTGTTTCCGCTACGTAATTTTCCATGTCACTGCTGACGTGTAAGAAAATTGAACGACGTCTTGTAGTTATCATAGCAGACTACGACGGATGCACTGTTTCCGATGCTAGGGTTCGGGAGCGGGGCGCTACATTGTATGTGTGCGTCTATAGAGGAAAAGACGTCAAAAAAATTACAAGATTTATATGAGAAAATACTGCAAAAAAGTGGGAAAAACATAACTTGTGACTTCTATGAACTTTTATGGACGAACGTTGTCATATTCATTTTCTGATCCGTATTTGTTTCTTGCCCCCTTTTTATAAAAAAGACAATAATATTTTTAAAATACAAAGTATGTCTTGTAATTATTCATACACTTTTGCTTTTTTTTACTAATCGTGGTTGCTCCAACACTAGCTTCGATAGGCCTGGTGCATATTCTTTTAAATTTTCTCGAAAAAATAACGTTTAAAACATTAATAAAAAACATTTTCACTTAATTTTCAAAACTAAATTATAGGATTCCATCTATATACCATCATAACGATGTGTATGACGCTATATAACGGTAATAAGGTTATCACCGTCAATTGTAAAATATCTAAAAATTCAAATTTAAGATTCCATTCATACACCGTGATAATGGTGCATAAAAGTGAGGTGTTTATTACCATATGCTACAAATCTTCAAATGTGTGAGATTTACTCATACATATACATTATGTATATGTCAATATCTATATAAATATGCAAACATGGAATATTCATTCGTACACGATGTACACGGTGTATATGTCACCATTTGTACATTTTTCAAATTGGGAGATTTATTCATACACTGTATACATGATGTATGCGACGTCGTTTTACGGTGTATGCGACACGGTTAAGACGATATATGCATGTATATTTTGTTTGTTTGAATAAATAAGCCGTCATCCTGGAGGTGTCTTATTCATCGCTGTCACGATATATGGTTCAATCTAAAGTACATTTTGATCATGGTAACACGCTCTTCCGAATCACATGCAGTTATAGATGGTTCGTGATTGAGGGTAAAAGAAGAGCAAATCCTTATAGCACGGCACAAATATTTTTCAGCACTTGGACCCGAAGCAAATTGGGGTGCATACTATGTAGACGGGGCAATTTAGCCTTACATTGATAAGTCTCGAAGACAATATAATACAAAAGTCTTGTCCATTTAGTTTATAATGCATATTAAAGTTCTTGTGAAATCACTATGCAATGTATCAAAAAGTAGGAAATAGAGAATTTGTCCTAGAACTTCCCTATTTTTGTCGTATAGTGTTATTCACCGGCGAGGAAATCCTAGCCGTTTCGCACTTTATTTCTGACTACCAATTAATCCCATGGAGGATTCCAACATGGGTCAATGTCTATAAGAGGTTGCTCAACTCTACAGAAGTGTCAAGAAGTACAAAAGACCTGCACAAGGGGAACCTGGGTCTCCGACATTAGCAACGACCAGTGGAGCTGAGAATTAGGCACACCTACTCCGACAACCTGCCCCGCCTACTGAAAGCTATGTAGGTGATGATGAAGATGATGATGCTATCAATGAACATATCGAGGGATATGAGGAAGCCATGCTTGAAGAGGATAACAATGCTGAAGCAGGATGAATATCTATGGAGGTCTCATGCACCGAATGCAAGGAACTCTTGAAGCCGTGGAAGCAGGCACTTATTGTGAAAACCTTGGGTAAGAATTTCTCCTATAAAGTTCTTGAAAAACGTGTGACAGATTTATGGGAAATGGGCAATCTGATTGATATTGTAGATTTGGGAGGGGGATGCTAAGTTGTCAGGTTCTTCTCAGCAGTATGATATTATCACGCGTTGGATAATGGTCCCTGGATGATTCAGGGCCATTACATTACTATAAGTAAATAGAAGCTTTTTTTCTCTATAGACAGTGATATAGTTGCAAATACGTCGACATGGGTTCAGATTCCCAATCTCCCCCTAGAAGTTTTCAGTTAGGGGATCCTTATGAGGTTGGGAAATCTGTTGAGTAAAGCTACTAAGGTAGACAACACTGCAATGAAAGTTGAACGTGGTAAATATGCAAGATTATGCATTCAAGTGGATCTCAGACGCCGCTTAGCCTCAAGGGTTAAACTCAATGGGAATATTTTTCATATAGTGTATGAGGTCCTTAACTTAATTTGCTTTAAGTGTGAAAAGTATGGCCACACTAATGACCATTGTGGAGAGCAACAAGGTGAGGCCCAAAGTGAATCAGTTGCAAAAACCCGCATAGTACTAAAGTGAATCCAGAAGAACCCTTTGGTCCTTAGATGATCGCATCCAACAGACGTAAGCGTGCTAATTACACTAAGCCTAAGATGGGCCAGGGCCAAGTGGAACAAGGAGGTAGGGCATTGGGTCACGGTTCAACCCCTTGAGAGGCAACTATGAGGAAGCAGGATGTAATGAGGCCACTGAGGATTTGCAAAACAATTGAACAATATAATATATAGAGGTCCTGAAATGACCTTCTAGACAACTTCTAAGGGGGAAATAGGACGAAAGGAAAGGCAGAAGAAAAAAGGTATTCTAGTGCAAGATGTGTCTAAATTTCGCGTCCAATTACCACCTAGAAGACAAAAGTTGGAAACACAGAATCTCAGTACATTACGCTAGGATTTCATCCTCTACAGTACACTTCTATTGGAGGACGAGGTTCCTCCTCAGGAGGATGAGGTTTCTTTAGCAGATCACAAGGAGGGACGGTGGTGACTCATTTCACTTCATGACATAACAAACAAGTCCTCAGAAATTTAGGGAGATGGTAATGTATGGAATTCATGATTGGAGTGGCCAAGTCTTGCTGTCAACAGGAAGGCCACCCTTGTTCTAACAGTACATGAATAGGGTAAGGCCCATTCACCTGATGGAACCGATGGGTGGAGCAAGGAATCTCAAACTTCCCATGCTCCAAATATGCCAGTGATGATGTTGAATAAGAATAATGGGCTCCTGCCCAAAGAGAGGTCAGAGAGGAGATAGAAAGTGTTGATCAACCCTAATTTGTTGCTCAATGAAAGTTATATCATGAAATTGTAGGCGGGGCCGCTTCCCCTGAATTTAAAACGGTGCTAACAGACATGGTTAATGAGCAAAGACCAGATATATTATTTCTTTGTGAAATAAGAGTGCAGAGTACACATGCTAACTGGATTATATCCCAACTCTGCTTTATTACATGGCAGTAGTGGATGCGAGAGGATTTGCAGGAGGATTGTGGTGCTTTTGGGATAGCAACACAGTGGATGTTGTTATCATGAGATATACAGCCCAGATGCTCAATCTAGGGATTAGAAACAATGGAATACTTGAATGGTGGCTTTCCTTTGTCTACGCATCTTCGATAGTAGCAATGAGAGACACTTATTGTGAGTATGTGGAGCAAATGAACCAATTCATTAAAATCTCATGGTGCTTAATTGGGGATTTAAATCAAGTTACGAGGCAACATGATAAGCAAGGGGATAGGCCGGTACATAGCTACTCAGTCGTGAGGATGAGACAAATGCTTGATATTTGTGGACTAAGTGAACCTCCCTTCTTTGGATTGGTATATACTTGGACAAATAAGCAGTCATGTCGTCTCTTAATACAACAACGTATTGATCAATGCTAGGACAACACACAGTGGCATGGTAAATTTCTAAAAGCCAATATCCAACACCCGAAGAGAGTTCATTCGGATCATCACCCGATCCTATTATCATTTTCACCACGAAGGAGGACCCTAGAGCAGAAGTTTTTCCGATTTGATGCAACTTGGTTAGAACATAATAACTCTCAACAATTTTTATTAGGTGCGTGGATCCACATACCAAATAATATCATTCGTACTGTGGATGAATTTAAAGGTAATTTACTTGAATGGAAAAATATATATATGGCAATCTCATCCAAAAGAAAAAAAGGGTGCTTCTAGATTAATAGGAATTCAAAGGGATTTTGTTCTCAGGCCTTCAAAATTCCTTTCCAACATTGAAGTTTGAATTGATAGGAGAATATTCTTCCATACTCAATATGGAGGAAGTCCATTGGCAACAGAGCTTAAGTCTGCAATGGCTATCTCAAGGTGAACGCAACAGCCGACTGTTTCATAAAGCAATGGGTTCTCGGACTCGCAAGACTAATATTTCAACATTCCAAATGAAGAGGAAATTTGGGTTTCTAACCCTCACAAACTGAAAGTGATGGTGAGGGAATTCTATGTTACATTATATGCAGATATTCCTCAGTCACTAACCCAATTTCTTAGACTTGAATTCCCTCTACTAAATCACCATGACAAGAGATCATTGAATAATGTCGTATAAGGCCCCTGGGCCGAATGGGTTGCCCCCTTTCTTCTACCAACGTAACTGGAAAATGGTGAAAGAATATGTCCTTGAATATGTCCTTACAACCTTTCTGCATCAAAGGTTTCCTGAGGAACTGAACAATACATTGGTAAGCTTAATTCCAAAGGCACCATAACCGACTACTGTGACACAATTCTGACCAATTTCCCTTACTACTGTGAGCATTAAGATAATTCCAAAGGTTGTGGCAAATAGGTTGAAATTGTTGTTGCCTAAGATTGTGTGTCAGCCACAGGGTGCATTCACCCTGGGTAGGCAAGCTTCTGAGAATATTATTATAGCCCAAGAATTAATTCATATGATGAAGCAGAAGACTGGGAGAAAGGGTCTGATGATGATTAAGGTCGACCTTGAAAAGGCTTACGACAAAGTAAGCTGGCCATGCCTTAAAAACGTGATTCAGGATGGGGTTTTGGTCCAGAATTAATGGATCTGATCATGTTCCTGGTGACGTCATACATGTTGTCGTTTTTGTGGAATGGGGAACAACTTCCTTTTTTCCAGCCTACCCATGGGATCCGTCAGGGGACCCGTTAGCACTATATCTTTTTATGCTTTGTATGGAAATCTTGAGTCAAATGATTTAGAAAGTAGTAAAGGAAAAGCAATGGAAACTAGTGAAAGCTTCTAGAGGAGGCCAAGGGTGTCCTATATCTTTTTCGCAGATGACTTATTGCTTTTTGGCGAGGCCAAAAAAACGTAAGCCAAGGTTATTGATTCCATACTTAGCCGATTTTGTGAAATCTCTGGGCAATAAATAAGCCTAAAGAAATCATCCATATTTACTTCTAAGAATACACCAAGCGATGAGGTAGATTCTTTGCGTTAATGTTTGAAGATTCACACGACTGAGGAGTTGGGAAAATACTTAGGCATTCCCTTCATTTACAACTGTGTGAATCAGACTACGTTTAAATTTTTGGTTGACAATATTTGAGATAGATTGAAGGGATGAAAGACCAAAGTCCTCTCCCAAGCTGTTAGAGGATTGTTAATCCAGTCGGTTTTGAGTACCTTGACATCTTATGCAATGTAGACGACTAAGATTCCGACCATTATCGTCAATGAAATGGAAAAACATATCCAGAGATTCTTTTGGGATGAAATGGATGGAAACAAATGTTTGTATCGGTTACAATGGAAAACAATCTGCCTCCCCAAATGTTTTGGTGGACTAGAAATCAAAAATTTAAGACTCATGAATGTTGCATTTCTTGCGAAACTAGGTTGGAAGCTATTGACTGAAACGAAACTCCTTTGGGTGCAAGTTTTACTTGTTAAATATGGACCCCCTTAACCCCAGCTCATGGCAGAATGCTTCTTTCACTTTGCAGAGCATTAAAAGCACAGTTCCAGTGCTGCGGATGGGTCTTGACACCGCTATGCAGAGTGATCCAACTCAGGAAGTCCGTTGGGGAGCATAAGCATCTGGTAAATTTTCAATGGCTAGCGCATACATGATTCAAACCTTCACCTCTGAGGCAATGGAAAATCAAGCTTGGTACCGAATATAAAATATGCGAGGGCTGAGTCGCCAGAAGTTTTGTCTTTGGAGAGTGAGACATGAAGCGATACCACCGATATACGTCCTCTTACAAAGACATTTACTCACTGACAAGATTTGTGGAATGTGTAAACAGGATGGTGGTGAGTAATATGCATGATTTTCGTGATTGTACTTGGGCTTGGAGTGTATGGAAACTATTGGTCAAATCCTTGCACTGGAACGACTTTGCCAATCTTGAAGAAGCGTCTCTACGGATTGATGCCAACCTCGAGAAAAACTTTGGAGAATCTGCTAAAAAGGTTGGATGGAAGTATGTGTTACGAGAGTGTTTGCATGGAATTTGGATGCGGCGGAACCAAGTAATTCATAATGGTCTGGATAGTTCACCCCCACCGCAGATTTTTGTAAGGAAAACGCGTAGAAAAGTTGAAAATTTGCGGATTGCCCTTGGCATAGATATTGCTATTTGGAATGTACATATTACATTGGACTAGCCTTTTGTTGGTATGATGCCATTGTAAATATTGATTTCATTAATAAAATGATCATTTTCCTCAAAAATCACTAT